>JAOANR010000002.1:52785451-53344026 GCA_030278955.1 Hygrophila difformis | reverse complement strand
CTACCCTGAGGGCCTGCTATTATGCTCTTTGAGAAACGTACTTTGTTCTTGGATCAACCAGTGTTCCCTTCCCGCCATTTACCTCTAAATCATGCCTGTTTCCATCACGTTCTCATCAAAAAAAAAAAAAACAAAAAAACACAAACATCTGATAAGGGTGGATACATACATATATGTTGGAATCCAGGGGAACTTACTGGAAGACAAAATCGGGAATGGACAGTTGTTCGCGTGGAACGTATTTGAACAGCTGCAGGAGCCGATCGAGGTACACCACCTTCTTCCACACCTGAAAATTATCAGTGTACAATTTTAGTAATTTCAACAGAATGTTGGGATAAAGTGGATGTGGTCTGTTGTCTTGTTGGAAAATGTGCTGCTGAGATTGGGCGTACTCACCACATTGTCGACAAATAACTGCATTGCGAATATTGCAGCTTTCAGCCCGAATGTTGGATGGAGAATATATATTGCCTGTGACACGGAGCCAGACGAACGTTAGTGATTGAATAGTAGGAACAGTTGAATATAGGTTTGATCAAATATTTTTCCCAACTGACAGAGTGTGGCGATGTACATGTAGATTACGCTGGTGTTTCCGGCCTAGAATTTGTTCTAATCTTTTCATCCACCCCAGGTCTGGTTGCCTGTTGAAACAGGGAGTGAAGGTAAGTTTGGATCGAGAAAGTCTATTAGAAATGTAGCATATACAAAGCTTTGGACATCTCATTATGATCAATAGATGCCAGGGAGAAACTACGAACATCTGCAATGATGCAGCGGAATGGAAATAAGCTATTGAATAGGGCTTCTGTATCAACGGCTCAAAACTCCTGTTAAAGAAAAGAATAACAGTTAATAAACCCAACATAAATATTGTTTCCCATGTTCGGAAAGAAAGTCATCAGCATTATGGAGTACTGAATATAGTAGGGGTGAACCTTGGAAAAATATATAATCATTCACCTTTACGACATACAGCACAAATCGCTCCAGATCAAGACACCTTAGGAGAAAATGAGCTCCAACAATTACCATTACAGGGCGACCTTCACAATCAACACCACCTCGGTAACTGAACCAAGAAGAAAGCTATTTGAATTCTGACTGGCATGCTATCGATGTTTTATGTAACGAGAACAGTTCAGATTGGCTTACACAATTTTCATTTCAGCGATGTCAGAAAGGTTAAGTGAATTCGCTTTGGTAAGATATCTGGAATGAAGTGAATATTCTTCGGCAGCAGATAAAGGAGGAACACCGAGATCTCCATATCCGAGAATTTTAGCATAGTTCCACCCATTTTGTGCCTGAGCAGCTCTTCCCACTGCTCTCTGCGTCTTTGATCTGGATCTTTGATCAAGGACATAAATGCAGGATCGAGATATGAATCCAAAGATGATGAGTTCCTGATCATTTAAACGACCGTGAGTAACACCAATAAAATCATATAATCACCAGCTATTACGTTAGGTACACCTTCAATCTACCTTTTCTTTATCTTTTGAGTCTAGTGAAGTTTACATTAACTCGTACACAAGCACAAGCGTGCACACATAAGCTAATTGCATTAGATGAGATCATAACTTGGCATGGATTTTGTTCATATTTAGAGTCACAGTTCAGTAAAGGATGGGTAAAGTATCTTTTTACTAACCCCCTCGTCAACCTAAGATCACTGGCTGGAAGATCCGTGTTGGTCTGGGGAGAGCTTGAAGCCTTTTTCAAATTGATTAAAGGTTGTATTCTGATTTTGCGTTCATCAATGACCGTCTCACCATTTTCATCACCAACATCAGCTGGAAGTTTTGAAATTGCTATGTGCTCCTCAACTTTATCCCTTGGAAAGTAAAGTGGCAGAAGTCTGCAATGAAAGGACCATACCAAGGTTTACTTTAAGCATAATCTTATTGTATTCATGTGTAACTAGGAATATTTCTTGCAGCAGGTATGCATGATCGATTCATGCTTCATCAAAGTAACTGGTAGTTTAGTTCATCCATCAAACCTTTTATATATTTCTGTATCTGAAGCTGTTGTGGTACAGAATACAACTGCGTGTATTTTATCCTTCTGTTTCTCAAGAAATCGTCTCACAGTTCCTTATAAATGGAATTGAGACCAAAAAAATCAGATAAAGACATGTAAACATGAAATATACTTACATGATGTATATAATACACACACATATGGGGTGGGAAGGAAGGGTTTTTGAATTTGGGCCAAGGATGTGGTTTAAATAGGATTGAGTTACCATAACCTAAAAAAGAAAGGAAATGAAAACCACAAACAAACATGAAACATCAATTAAAAGAATTGCTTACTTATGGCCACATGAGCAGCTGGCTCTCTTGGATAATTTTTGGCTTCAGTGTATACACAACCCGTTGCAATGCTGCATTGACATTTTTTAGAAGAGAAAAGAAAATCAACTCCAGTATTTTCAATATTAATTCTTGACAACAAAAGAATAAAAAATTGCACCCAATGTCTTGTTATTGAACCACCTCTGAAGTCCATGCTCAACCAGAAGTTCAAGACAAGATCTATAGCAATGACTCAGGGCATTCTCTGCAGCAGTTTGATATTTTACATCATACTTAGGACCTACAGTATGTATAATCCTCCTGCAAATAACAAGAGTGATACCAACATTTATAAGAAAGGAGTAATTAATACAAATCTGATATGTTTAGCATCTATTGATTATTATATATGATGGTAACTAGTAAACAAGAGAATCTCTGAAAATAAATATATTGGTATGACAAATACTGTCCAAGAACAATCAATTTAATCAGTGATCTGTACAAAAAGCATGCTTGAAAATACTGTCCACAATGCCAGGTGGTTTAATCCACAGATCAATAGCAATAAATGAATCAAAATACCGGATTTCCAAAGATATATTCTTTAATCCCTCTACAAAAGCTATCAGCACAAGTGTACAACACCAAAAATGTAAAGTAATTTTGACATATCACATAATCACCTCGCGGGAAGGTCATAAGCATTAGTCACTTTAGCCATTCCGGTTCGGCAGCCACCCTGCAAATGGAAAATACTTAAGCTGCATTGGTGCATAATCAATGAAGCAATCAGATGTATTTGTGCATTACAACTTGAATTATTCATTAGGATTACATTATTCTAATTCTTCCGTAAGGTCAAATTTTCGTAAGCACCAGCTATTACAGAGTTAATCGATACATACTCACCGTTGCCTCCAATCTAGAACATGAATACGAAGTACTTCCTCCGTTTTTAAAAAATTGAAACGGACCCACAGTTCACGCAGTCCAACACACATTTTAAACCATTAATAACTCAAATTCGGTACAAGTGAAAATTCTAAAAGTTGGATATTTAAAAACTACTCGACGAGACGAATCTAACAAGATCCCACATGGCTATATTTTAACTTGTTTAACTATGATAAAACTTTAAGTTAAAGTGCATGTGTGAATAATACCAAATTTCCCAACGTTTCAATTTATCAAAAACGGAGGGAGTACAATTTTACAATGCACTAATACTCATATACAACACTAGTATTGATAACTGCACCTATTATTTAATTTTAATGGATTAAAAACTACATAAACCCCATCTGATATCTGCAAATATAATGATGACTTAATTGATAGTGAGTCTAAATATTATGTGAAAAATATAAGTAATTTGATTTTCAAATATATTAGTACTCAATCAATAGTAACTTTATATACTTTTAAGGAAACAAAAATAATTTTAATGATTAATTTTATTCATTATAAAGCTGCAAATTAGTGCTTCGAGTTCAGAACTTAATCATTCAAATTCAAGCTTTAGATTTAGACCAAATTCAGTTTTATTAAACAAGCCTTTAGAGATTGATAATCAAAGTAAAAGGACTGGAGTTTAAGATGAATATGTGTCCACGTGACGTGAAGCATGACAAGTTGAAATTCCATGTAGTACGCTAACTTAAAAATATCATACAAATGTAGTTCCTTTTTTTCCTTTTTACTCACCTCTTTGTGAATCCAAAATCTATTGAAATAGTAGTACTTCACAAAGTTTCCTAATATCTGAGCATTACGATGAAGCAAAACTTAGATGATTATGGTGTTACAGCAATACAGCATACCAATGTTGCACATTCTTCTGAAAGACCAGGTCCAGCTGCAGCATGCAAACCAGGGCTACTATGTGCTTCGTCTAAGTTCTGTCAATCATGAACCAACAGAAGCATTTCATTTTCTGGCTACAATCTATCTTGAGTTGTGAAATTAGAAAATGCAAAACAGAGAATAATATACAGCTACTTGAGCAAAATATAAAGAATCAAGTAGTTTTATAGAGCTGAATCAAATAATCTAAGAGGAGCTTGAAACTTCCCAAAATTTGTCTGGAGCACGGAAGCAGAAAGTGCACACGGTCCGCTAGAAATCAAATTATAAAGAACAACCATATTGCTGCAACCAACATCTGATTTGTGGTCGCACTGGATTCATTCATAGGTTATCAACAGGGATTATTATTTATTCTCAGAATAAAAAAATGCACAGAAATTCATGACATCAAAAAATACAGGGACTCAAGTGCATATATTAAGTATCAGTCTCCTGGCAATCCAACAGAAACATCAAATTAAATATTTAAACAATCGTTAAATCCAAATTCCACCATAGTTTTCATAGGGAAAAACAAGCATGAAAGTAAGATTGTGTACACTTAGGCCATATTCACCACATCTCATTAGCCTTGATAGATTATTTTACAAAGGCTAACCCATGTTCACTTGGAGATAATAGGGCCCTCAATTATATAAAGGCCTAATATAAATAAGTTGATTCATTGAACTACATAGCATGAATTATTCCTTACATCATTCACATTGTGTTGATTAATTAGTCAATCATATCACTTAAAGTAAACATGCCCTTAAGGTCAATGAACTTAATCAGCTGCTTAGTGAACAATGGATGTGTGTACCTCATTTGTTGAGTTAACCACAGCATCAACTTCAAGATTCCATGGATTCCCCCTCCAAAGACATATCTTTGAGTTAATATAATTATCAACAGGGAACTTAGATACCATCCCATTCCCATTATTCTCTCCTTCAGATGTAGACGCCAAGGGGTCTTGGAAAATCAGATCCTGGAGATGTGGATCTTGATCCTCGAAGGAATGTCTTGACTCTGAATCACTCCATCGTGGAACTTGATCTAGCGAAAATACAGGATCTCCATTATCTGTTGGCAAACCACTTTGAACAGTGGTTGCAGCCCCAGAACCATGCATAACTTCAAAATTGTAGATGAACTCTTCACCCCCCGTACTCCCTTTTTCTAACTCTAAATGCGCTTTCTTCAGCTACTACCAACTCCAAGGGAAACACCGAAACCTCAATTTCAATTAAGTTGAAACTTCATCCCCTGGTGAAACCAAATAAATTGCACTCTTTCAATCAACTTCCAATCAGTAAATATTAAATAAATTCTCAATTGAAACTGAAGATCAATATAATCCCTTCGAGCTTTGAAATCTCATACCCCCATTCTAGACTGACATCTATCAAAGAACAAAGCTTTATCCAACATATTAATACTCAAAAACACAAACGCAAACTAACCACAGAAAATCATGAATCGAACACAATCAATAATTAAATTCAGCCATGTACACAAACCCTAGCAAAACTTGCGGAAATTTTAGATTGCAGGGATATACATATCAATCATCAGAAATTAAGGAAACGGGAAACGAAACTCGAAATGCCGCATACCTGGAGAAGGTTTGGTATTTGAAAAGGAGGAGAGAAAATTGAAGCAAATGATTGAGTACAGAATTGGGGAAAAGATTATAAATGCAATAAGGTCCGAAATTGGGTGGAATTTGGTGGCATTTCTATTTTTGTTATGTGAAAATTATCTGTCAAGTTTGTCTTTTCCATACTAAGTTAACTTCAGGAGCTCCGGGGACCCAGACTCCCGTAAGCATATTCTGGCCGCGCTCACGAATAATATTTGAAGGGATTGGAGAATTTTAATATTTTTTTTTAAAAAAGGAATTTTTTAATTTTTCCATCCTAATATCTCAAATTTATTTTTTCTTTTAAAAAAAAGTTGAGAATTTGGTAAGAGTTCGAATTCTTTTTTTATTATTATTATTATTATTATCTCATGTCCCTTAATTTTGTCATTCTATAATTTGTATGGTATGAGTTTTTCCCTCGACTTTCAAATTCACTGAAGAAAAATACAAAAAAAGAGATTGGCAAAACTCGTCCTTCCTCCACAAAAAAACCCTGAAAATGAGGTGGGCCATGGATTCCCTCTGCGAATTGGCCCTATTTGTTGTTCCTTCATTCAGTATGATCGATCACCCATGCATAATTCAGAATTGATCTGAGCAGCAGCAGCAGCAGCTAGCGCCAATATGGATGATATGGAAAGAAAGACAGAGTCGGAGGAGTCCCAGCTGTCAAAATCGGATCTCTTGCTCCACAGTGCGGAGGTGCTGGCGGACGCGGCCCAGTGCCAGCTCCGGCGGGAACCGGACAAGTACGACAGGGCGGAGGTGGAGAGCGCGACGGCGGATCTGATGAAGACAGCGGCGGAGTGCGGGAAGATGGAGGATAAGAGCAAGGCAATGGCGATCTACGTGGACAAGGCGGAGGGTTACATGCAGCGCTGCAAGACTCCTCACTCCGCCTGAATTAATTAAAGTCAGTGAAACACATACATACATACATACATACATACATTCTGCTCTTCCAAACCACCACCCAACGAAATTAGTTGTCGGTCGGATTTTGTTTGTTTTTCATCAACCACTCCATATTCATATCTAATTTACGAATTTTTGTTGGTTCTTTCCCCATTCGATTTATATAAGCCATCAGCTGCTTTCTGTGTGAATGAGAATGGTGTCGATCATGTGTGTTTTCCTAATATATATATATACCAGAATTTGAAATCATTTTAAGCAGCTTTGTTTGGATGAGCTAGCAGCCACTATTTGCTTTGCTTTAAATTGAAACACAGAAAACTCTAATTTTTTTTTTAATTTTTTTTTTAATTTTTTTTGTTTTTTTAATGAGCTTCTTGAAGAAAAATAGTACTACTACTCACCAACCCTTGGAAGTTTTAGAATTTCCGGAATTACCGACCGTCAAACGCGGTCGGTAACCCCGTTGGACGGGTCGTTTACGGGGTTACCGACCGGCTTACCGACCGGATTTGACGGTCGGTAATTCCGGAAATTCTAAAACTTTCAAGTTTCTGGACTACGCTTTACCGACCGCATATGCGGTCGGTAATCCTGAAACAGCAGCCTGGATTTGGCTGGTTTTTTCATGCCACCCTGCAGCTCAAATCAACACAATAAACCAACAATCTCAAGTGCCAGAATTCTTAAACTAAATTCATGCCAAACTTCCAAACAACAATAAAGGTTCAAAAACCACAAGTTCAATACGTATTACTTCAAGTCCAATACCAACAAGTTCAATTAAACAAGGTCTACAAACATAAGTATGAAATGATCAAAAAACGACAAGTATCCAAAGATGACAAGCTAAGTATTATGAAATAATCAACAACAAGAGTCAATGAACAGCAGAACCACCACCTCCTAATCCATCATCCCCGCGGTCGGGGGATCGAGGACCCCGAACCCCCAGCCATCTCTCCATCTGCTCCGCCATGGTCATATGTGACTGTGTGAGCCGATCTAGAGTCGCCCTATACTTCCCAAACTGCGCATCCAACTGTGCCTGCGTGACATACTGAGAAGTAGGCGGTGGAGGGGTGGAATCAACTGCATCCATAGGCCTGAGCGACCTGGCTACTGAGCCTATGCCATAGACTGCCTTCCGCCTGTCGTGGCCGCCAGCAACGTCTAGGAATAGGCGATCTGGATCAATGCTGCTACCAATCTCCGGATCTTGGGTCAAAGTCTCAACAACGGCATTAAACTCATCCTGTTTAATAAGATAAAAAATTGAAGGCAAATAAGTTAGTATCTAGGCAAACCATAATCCTCCCACGATATTTAGAATATGTACCTGAAGATCCTTCGACTTTTCTCGGACCCAATTATCCTTCTGGTGCTTTCTTGTATGTGTGTGCTCATGGAGCTCGTGCAAGCGAACTGGCCCATCCTTAGCAGTCGACTATAAATTTCATAAATCATCAGTGTAATAAGACAGTTTCATTAAACTATATTATAAAATTAGAACCAAGGGAGGTTAAAAAAATACCATGTCATCGCGGGTGGCACGGAATGTCTTGGATCCTACAGTGTGTGTAGGGAGGGCCGGTGAATCCTCCTGACCGCGGCGTCTGTTCAGCTTTCCCGTCTTGCTCTTATTCTTGAAGGCTTGGGAATCCCATATTCGTCTCCAATTCTCAGCCACAACCGCATCGCCTGGCATCGGTTTTTTCTTACTTCTTATGTCCAATGTGTAATCCTTGTACCTGTTAAATATGTGCAACTAAGGTAATTAAACTCTCACGTATTAGTGAATAAAACTCATTTATCCTGTAATTTAGAACTCGTCGTGCTATGTTCTTCTTTTCCCATTCTTTCCTTACAGCAAGGGCATGCTCGGGAGCCCAACGAGCAACTTTCTGCAGATTGAGTTAATATTCATTACGGTTAGTAGTGTGAAAATTACACATTATTAATGTCTTAAGCACATCATACCTGGAACTCTCCCCAATAGAACTCCTTTGTCTCTTTTGAAACCTTCCCCCAGCTAATCCCATTTACATCTGCACGCCTGAGATATATATCCGTAATCTTCCTCACGACTGCTTTCGGAAAGTCAATACTGTAATACAATGAAAGTTGTTGACATACATAAGATGAATACACATATTCTATAAAGATACAAATCAGATTGTGTAGATAATTTAATGTAATATGACTTACATCCCATCAGTGGCATTCGGCGCCAGAAGCACCCTGTCATTCCCCTGCTGAGCAGAGGGAGGAGTAGATTGCGTAGAGCCAACCGATCCTAAAACCGAACAAATGGGTAGATTAATAGGCAATTTTTAATGTAACTATATTTTAAAACAGATAGTACCTGGTGTGTGTGGGGGTGGGGGTGGTGTCTCTGGCACAGCCTGATCAGAATCATGCACTCCGGTCTGATCCTCCGCGCCGGCACTAGCAACTGAAAGACCTTGAAGTAATAATTAGGAATCCTTGACTTCATCAAATAGTAATAGAAATAACTGTAGTGACAATTACCTGCCATCCGTCACCTGTAAGCCTCCCTCGCCCTCCGGATCCTCGCCGCCTCCTCGGCTGGTGTAAGGGGTCGCTGCGGCGTGTTCGAAAACGAGCCCCCCCTCTGTCAGACATCTGTACAAGGCCAAATTTATTAGGAATTAGCGATACTTCCAAATAAAACATATACACATAAGTGAAATTTAATGCAAGTATATAAGACGTCTATCACATTTCAAATTTGGAAATCCTCGTCCGAAGTCTCCTGCGATGGATCATCCGGATCAGTGTCATCTGAACTAGAACCAGTGTCAGCCGAAGATTCTGAGACAACGTCATCATCCCGATGAAGGTCCGTGTATTGGACAACGGTTTCTGTTAGACGCTCCCTTCCAGACGTGAAACTTGTAGTTTCGATACCCAGATGCTCTGGGGCGTCGACCTGAAACGCGTCGGGTTCTTCCCCAGCTCTCACGGTTATTACACCCCTAGGTTTCACCTTACATACCGCCAACCATTCATTCGTACCGGCACTTGAGCGTGTGGTTGGGAAAGAAGCATAACACACCTGTTCCGCTTGGAAAGCATATATAAAAGGATCATATATTGGGAGGGACTTTGATTTGTTAATCTCGACAAGCTTGTAGTTCAGATGGGTGCGTGTTCCAACGCCTTCCCGTGGATCAAACCATCTACATTTGAAGAAGGTAATTTGCTTGAGAGGCAGTGCCGGGTACTCTACAACAATGATCTCTTCGATTATCCCATAGTAGTCTCCTGACGTGCTCGGGACGCAAACACACCACTGTTGTAGGTCGATCTGTTCATGCCGTGTGATTCCGTATGAAATTTCATCCCATTAATGAAGTACATGCTATATGAATTACACGTGGCCAGTGGCCCCTGCGCTATATGGCTCAAACATGGATTTTCGGGGGGATTTTGAATCATATATTCCTCCAACCAACGAGGGAAATCGTCCGCTATTGCAGTTTGCATATCTGCCTCGCTTATTCTCGGCCGGATATTGTGTAGATGTTGTTCGTATTTCCTATTTGTATGAAGAGGCCATTGTTATTATACAGAAAACATTGAAACATTAATTTAGCTATCTCATTCTAACAACAAATTTTATTATGTACTTACACAAGATAAGGGTCCATATCTTTGCAATTCATGAGGAGGTAATTGTGAATGGCTTTTAACTCTTGTACCGACAACACTCTCTTCTTAGACTTTCCTTGGGCTCGACCCGCATATTTGAATATGCTTGGAAGACGTTCGTCGTATTGAATTGAGCCTCCATCATCGTTCCTTGGCACATTCCTCTCGCGCGTGAATACATGCTTCTCAAAGTAATGAGAGCAGAAAATTGATGCCTCACGAACCATATATGCATTACAAATGCTACCTTCAACGTGTGCCTTGTTACGCACGGTACGCTTTAATCGGTTGAGATATCTAGAATACAATGGTAGATATGGATTAAATGTAGGACAATTCTGTGATCAATATGTAATACATTTAAGAAATAACAACATATAAATAATACCTTTCATACGGGTACATCCATCTGAATTGAACGGGACCGGCAAGTGAAGCTTCGAAAGGCAAGTGGACAGGTAAATGTTCCATGCAATCAAAGAAGGCTGGTGGGAAGATTGTCTCCAACTTACAAAGGACTACTGGAATATCTATGGCTAGCCTCTTTATATCCGACATTTTCAATGTCTTCGCAGTTAGGGTGCGGAAAACATTGCACAATTCTGTAATAGGTTCCCACACACTTTTAGGAAGTAGTTCCCGCCATCCAATTGGTAGAAGCCGCTGCAAGAATATATGGCAATCATGACTTTTCATGCCAAACATTCGATGTTTGTTCATGTCTACACATCTACCTAGCTTGGATACACAACCATCCGGAAATTTTAAACTTGCGACCCATTTTAAAAACACCTCCCTCTTATCCTTATCCATTGTGTACACTGCCTTTGGATATTTCCCTGTCCGGGGGTCCCTATGCAATTCGGGCCTGTTACACATGACAACAATGTCCTCGCGTGCTTTCACATTGTCTTTGGTCTTCCCCTGCACATCCATCACAGTATTGAACACATTTTCAAACACATTCTTTTCAATATGCATGACATCCAGATTGTGTCGAACCAAATTCGTCTTCCAATATGGTAGATCCCAGAATATGCTCCTCTTTTTCCATCCACATGTCTTGCTTATTACTGTATTCTCCTCCTCTCCCCCTATTTCGGTTACACACCGTAGGCCAAGTGTTTCTATTTCATTCAATACTTCTTCGCCAGTCCTATGCCTCGGTGGCATTCCATGCTCCTCCCGATCCTTTTTTAATTTTGACTTATCCAATCTAAAAGGATGATCGAAAGGGAGGAACCTCCTATGCGCATCAAACCACGACTGTTTCCCACCCTCTTTAAGCCGTGTAGATTCTGTTTCTTCTATACATACTGGGCACGCTGTTTTCCCATAAGTGCTCCAACCCGACAACATAGCATACGCCGGGAAATCACCAATCGTCCACATCAATGCCGCTTTCAACTGAAAGTTCTGTTTTCTACACGTGTCATATGTTGTGACCCCAACATCCCACAACTCCTGGAGCTCATCGATTAGGGGTTGTAGGTAAACATCGATCCTCTGTTTTGGGCTTGATTTCCCAGGAATTATGCAAGTCAAAAACATATATTCGTCCTTCAAACACATATCAGGAGGGAGATTGTAAGGTGTCAATATGACTGGCCAGCAAGAGTATTGGGAGCCCGATTGACCAAACGGTTGAATACCATCCGTACATAAGCCCAATCGGACATTCCGACCCTCCGTACTAAAATCTGGGTGAACTGTATCAAAGTCCTTCCAAGCCTTCGAGTCACAAGGGTGACACATCTCCCCGGACGAGCCATGATGATGTCCGACATGCCACGTCATATGCTTCGCAGTCGCCTCAGAAGCATACAATCTCTTCAATCTGTTTTTGAGTGGAAAATAGAACATATATTTTCGTGCAATCCGTGAAGTTGAACTCCCTTCTCTATAGCGAGACTCGTCACAAAACTTACATCTATCTAAGTCCGCATCATCGCGCCAGAATAACATACACCCTTTGCCACAACAATCAATTTTCTGAACGGGTAACCCCAATCTCTCTAGTAGTTTCTTAGCCTCGTAAAAATTTTTAACCATGGAATTATCCTCGGGGAGTGTGTCAATAATTAGTTGGCACAAAGTATCGAAGCACCTCTCCGATAAATTGTGTTCAACTTTAATATTCAACAACCTTGCAATAGTGGACAGAAGGGTCATTTTCTTGCACCCAGGCCACAAATCCTTGTCTGCCGCCTCTAACATACGAAAAAACAATTTCTCCTGTGCATTAGGCTCCTCTGGAGGCCTCGGTACATCTCCATCCTCATGTGATACTGTGTCGGGGATACCAAATCCCGTTCCATCGCACAACATTTGTATGTAGTCACTTTCATGTGCCGACGATGATGTTGTGCCCACATCATCCTCGTAGTACCGACTAAATTGATGTGGCTCACCGTGACACGTCCACCTCTCGTAGTTGGAGACAAATCCATAACGCTTTAAATGATACCTAATGTCATCATCTACTTCCTTAATCTTCCTTGGGCTCTATCCGCATTTGGGTTCTGATGAGACATCCTTATAAATAATTCAACTCCATTCTTAAATTCAGTCGTCAGTTCTCCAAGTTCACGGCAAGAGCGGTACATCCAACTTCGGTCCATTCCTACGAATATTATAAAACGTCCCTAAATTATATATTACATTACTTCATCAAGGAATAGTTACAACTTCGATATTAGTGATCACTCATTTCAATTCACTTCCTCATGGTTAGTTCTTTTTAATTGTTTTCTATTAGAACAAATATTTTGATTTGTCTTACTACCATAAAAATCTTATATAATGTTTTATAACAACTAATTATGACATGGAGACTCAGAGTTGCAGCTAGAAGTAGATAGGTTCAAAAAAAACTCAAACCATGGGACGTAATATTCTTTAATAATCAAAGTCCCCGATTGAATAATATTAAATGAATAAATTTTAAAAAAAAATGGATTTAAAGTAAACAAACCATGAAACTTATAAAATCTTAAAAATTGTTACCTTGCTATACGAGAGATCAATGCAGATCGGCCGTTGCGTTGGATATTGCAAACCAAATTAGTACCCAAGTGTCTCTGACAATGCAATATCCCAAATTAAAAACTTGAAAAATAAGCAATTTTCGGAAATAGTACAACATCCAATTGAACATTAATATTTAACATAAATAAACAAACCATAACAACATGTGGAATAGAATAGCAAAAACAATTAATCAAACTCCAACAATACATATAACTACTAGATAAACCCCATATCAAAGAAGTCACAAATTTCAACAATAACAACGTATAATCTTCAAAATAATTAAACTTTCTCTTAAGCCATCCAAATTGCACAAATCACATACGAAAATTCATCTACCCGATGACATGAATCCAAATACGTGCCGAGACAATCAAGAATCATAAGATTGAAGTCCGAATACCACTAAACATAAACATGACATATTCTTTAATTTCACTAACAACGAATCACACCAATATATACATTTCAATATTGCCAAATTACAATTAAAGCACCAATTATAAGAACATAGGAGGGCAAAGACGAGATTAGAATAACCCACAACAAAAAAATAAAATTAAAAAAAAATTGGAACAGGACAGGACAACAAAATTTTTGCAAAAAAATTCTAAGAACACCAATCGAATGCACATTGTAATACACTAAATAGGACAACAATCGAATAGGTTATGGGAGAAATATGAAATATGCTCAATCGAATACCTTGTTCGAGAGTGCAATCGGTATAAGTTGCAAGACGAGTCCGGCTCGAGGCTGCTTCGTGGGGGTGGCTCGGAATGCTCTATGACGGCGGCTCGACGGCGGGGCGGTGGTCGACGGCGGCGAACGGCGGAGGAGTAGATGGGGGCTGCCGGAAACAACAAAATCGGACCCGAAACTGTGCTCGAAAGGCTCCTCGAGTGTGGATGGGTGGAGGGGCTTGGTCGGAGGGAGGCGGCGTCGGCGGCGACGGTCGGCGGCGGCGTGGTCGGGGCTGTGGTCGGCGGGCGGCGACAAGGATGAAGATCGACGCTGTAAAAAACGAAGGGAAAGGGGTTGGTTTTTTTCGCTGTGTACGCGATTAGCAGCAATTTGGGCGTTTTTAATGCCCTATGTTACCGACCACACACGCGGTCGGTGTTTCGGGAATTCCCGACCGATCTCCTGGGGGTCGGGAAACTGGTCGGCATTTGATAGGGGTATCGTCAACGGATACTTTTTACCGACCGCCTCTTTGGGGTCGATGATGCGGTCGGGATTACCGACCGCATCCTGACGGTCGGGAAACGCGGTCGGTAATCCCGCATTTTCTTGTAGTGGTACCCATCCATAACATAGCATGTAGAAGTACAGTATCCCATCCAATAAAGCTCCAATATAGAATGCTATAGTGAGGAAGGGAAAATGACCTTAAAATTGGTGGGAGAAAGGTGGAGGGAGGGTTCGTGGATGGACATCCATCATAAGGCAAAAAAAAAATATGTCGTGTTTGCATATACTATATGAACTTATAGTTGATAATTATGGAACTTGCAGTGGGAATGAGACTTGACCCAGGTAGTCATATCATAGGTTGGGGGTTCAATTGCCACATGGCCCATATCCCTCCCATTTATGGCTTTATCCCCCTTTGTAATTTGTGTGATTTGGACTCCTACACACCTTGGCCGACAAATAGGGTTAATGTTTAAAAAAAAAAAAAAAAAATATGGAACTTGGGTAGCCTAAATAAGCACTATCAAGGATTTACATACATAAATGAGCAGACGGTGCTTGGATGTGTTCATAATCAATGTGTGATACAAGTAGATATATATAGAATGGGCATAAAATTGTCCATTTCAATATAATCATTTGTTCTAAATGCCCGTCCTGTAGCCAAAAGCTTACATTTCAACTATACAAATGTACACGGATGGAGTAGAGTACGCAGTTGCACGAGGACTGGTTAATAGGACTTCATGTATTCTCTTTTAAATATTTCATTTATGCATTTCACGCAGTCTAACACACATTTTTAAATATTAATAACTCAAATTGTATAGACGTAAAAATTTATTAAAAAATAATATTATAAAACTACATGATTAGATGAATCTAACAATATCTCACTTGACATTATTTTCTTTTCTTATATAACTATATTAAAAATTTGATTAAAATTACTTAATGAATAGTGAACACTATTCAAATATCTTATTTAAAAGAGAATAGAGGAAGTATAGTATATTTATAAAACAGTACTGTTATTTTGGAAATGGAGGGGTGGGAAGGAGGATGGACAGTGAAGGGGAGTCGCGAAATGGAGTGGAAATGATGCTATTTTGCCATTACAACTCCGAGGTGCTTCTTGTGCGTCTATTGGCAAGCGATCTTCTCAACGATTTCTACCAAAAATTGAAGGAGAAATGGCCGGACATAAGCTCGACGACAAAATCACTGCATTATGAGGAGACGGATGGGGAATACACAATGGAGATCACAAACGACGAAGACTTGACGAGGGTGTTTCGGTTGAACGAGGGTAATGGGTAGTGCTTTAGGAAGATGATGGTGATGAGTAGGGAAACTCCTAGCAAGAGAATAAGGTATGTTCATGGGCTACATTGTGTTTTTTTTGAGTTCTTGATTGGTATTTGTTGTGAAAATCTGTTCATGGACGTGCAAATGAGCGATATTAGCACTATAGTATGTGTGAATGAGTTAATTTTGTACGTAAAACAGAAATGTTATACTAGGCCATTTAAACTGTTGTATTAGATTCTGTGTTGTGTGTTGGATTCTTGTTAAGCTCTGCTCCCTGGTAGTAGTACAGTATTTGAAGATAGTGTTGTGGTCGAACCTGTGGTGTTGTATTGTTGAAAGATAAATGGGTGTTGCAAACACATGAAGTCGTGTATAATTACACTTATATTATGTATCGCAGGACGGAGACAGAAACATACGGCGAAGAAGATGATGGGGACGAGGATTTAACAGTCTTATGAGCACAAGCAATTAAAGGTGAAGGACAAATGTTTAAAGACCCTGAACAGTTTAGGAAAGTGGTGAAGAATTACTGTGTTTCAGTTTGTCGTGGATTAAAGTTTGTGAAGAACGAAACTAGAAAAGTCATTGTAATATGTTCGGTGGAGGAATGTGCATGGCGTATCTATGTGTCCCATCACAAGTCGGATGATTCATTCGCAATACGCAAATGCGAACTAGATCATTCATGTGGCGTAAGTAATCTCCGGTCCAGTTACACCCGAATGCCAATGCACCTTGGGTTTCCGCATTTATCAAGGATAAAGTGAGGCGCAACCCTCACTACACTGCGAACACAGCTATAGATGATATCAAAGGTGCATTCAAGATCGATATTAGTTATCGCACGGCATGGAATGCGAAAGAGATCGCATTGAAGGAAATATACGGAGCAGATTTTAATTCGTTCAACAAAATACGGGGATTTTGCTCTAAATTGAAGGAGTACAACCCCGGGAGCCATGCTGATTTGGAAGTATTTGAGGAAACGGGCAAATTTAGAAGGGTTTTTATAGCCATAGCAGCGTGTATTATGGGGTTCAAGACGGCCTGTCGGCCGTTTGTATTCTTTGATGGCACACACATAAAAAATAAATGGAAAGGGTGTCTGTTGAGTGCGGTTGGAAAAGATGCAAATAATGGATTTGTCACGCTTGCATTTGCAGGTACTTGGTTGTTTTTGGAAGAGAAATTATTGTTCTTTTATAACATAGTTGCTTAGCTGAGTAAAATGGTTATTATATAACAGTTAGGTAGGTGTTTTGTGATCAGCAGTGAGTGGTGTCGTCGGACCACCAATAGCTTTGGGAGCCACGATTGCTGCATCTCTACCAGTTGCATCCACGAGGATTCTCAGGGCCACCAGTGCTCGATATGCTTTCATGTCCGATGTCATTTCAGTGGCCCAAAACTCGTCCGTGTCTTGGAAAAGTGCCTCTGCCCACCACATGACGTGGACTCCGCAATCCAATATAGGACCAGCAGTCAATCTAACATGCTGCCTACAGTTATCTTTGAGGACCAAAGTATCTTCCATGCCAATCCCAAAACCCGCCAGCCACCATTTAAAGAAGTTAGCCTGTCAGCAAGTTGACAAGAATAAGAACACCTCACTATTCATCGAGAATACCCAAATGAATGAATATCAATAACGACCAGTAAACCTGAGTTATACTTACCACTTTCACGGATGGGGTGGTATACTTCGAGTGCCACAGTGAATTGTACATATAAATCCGTTTGCTCTTCATGTCCAGAACCAGCAGAAACCAATGGAACTCTGTGGTCACGGGCAACACGATGTACCGCACCCCCGACACGATTAACCGGCTAGCGTCGTCCAATTCCTTCTTGGATGAGTCCCACAAGCCCTCATACACATCCTCGTACTGAGCCTTTGTCAGTTCCTTCCCTTTAGACTTTCACGTAGTAAGGCTCAAAACCATTGACTGTTGTGGAGATTTGCTCACCGTCGTGTGCGGCGAAATGGACCCCATCCTGTTGTTGATTCCATTCAAAGGCTTGAAGCGATCATCGCATATGATTGTAATATAGCTCCCCACCAAATCATTACTGACGGCGTCATCAAATAGACACAGCAACATACTGGACGGGACGATGGCATATATGCCCTTGGACCAAACCTGTTTACTGCCAGACAAAAGTAATACCTACCTTAGTGCATTAGGATACCCTACTAGTGCAACTGTAATATCAGACTTCAGTCTGACGTATAACACAATGCTACGTATGATCATATTAAAGGCATACTATGATAACGATCCACAAGTTTCGATAAAGTTCTCCACGAGAACCCTCCGTTCAGGAGACAAACTATCCTTCCCAGCATAGTCATTCCGGCCCAAATACCTCTTCCGCGTCCTACTCTCATAATCACGAGGTGCGGCACCCTTATGCTTCTCAACATCAATAACGACCTGGAAAGTAAAGGTATACCACAGTCACGAAAATTACTAACACACATACACTTGTTGTAATAACATACCTGGTCTGCTTTCGGCTCATCCACCTTCTTCTTCTTGGATGGCTGTGTAGCTGTTTCCCTGCCAGCATCCGCCTTACAATTTGTCTGTAACTCCACCTCATCACTGCTCTTTGTCCGTGTCTCATCCAATGCCCAGTCTCGAGTCCGCCCAACAACTTTAGCGAGGTCAGCTGATTTGTCGCTCACGTAGTCATCATCGTACAACTTCTCCTCTCTCTCAACAGCTTTAGCCAACCCGGAATCTCCAGCATTGTCATCATCATCCTCGTCATCCTTTTACCGGTTCTCTTCCCCCTCCTGGCATGTCTCCTCGCTGGCAAATTCTTCTTCCTCCTCAATAACAGGTGTTTTCTTCGCAGCCTACGAAACAATCAATGAAACAATAATTGCTCTCCAAATTATACAATGCAAAACCGTATACTAATACAAGAGTTTATTCCACTAGTACCACACTTGCCTGACTTGGCTTGTGCTCTCGTCATTTGATTTGTTTTCGGCTGGGTACCTGATTGGCAGTCCACTCATTGACCTGAATCACAGGCTTGGCTGGTGTGGCGACCTGAGGAATGGTAAATTTCTCCTCGCGCTTTGACAATGCGAATTCGAAGATGTGGTGCTCCCGGAGCTTCTTAATATCTGCCCTTGCATCCTCAAGCCGAGCGTGTTTCTCTTTCCAGCGTGTGAAACGGGGGATGCAGTATTCGGTAAGCGGCTTTGCTAGGTGGGGGCACCGTTCATAGAACCATCCCTGCACAAAGACATCATCAGCATGACATGGTTGTTCATAAGCAATGAGTTGGGTATTCACTGACTTAGGTATAGTTTCATGGAGCATTAAGGTAACTGTGTTTCATAAGAAATTGAAAAATAACACACTTACAACCACTCCGGCCGTGCATCCATCAATGTAAACTTTACTCTCCTCCACGTGTCTCCGCATTGAATCCACAACAAAACTATGACATGCCAATCCCCACGCATACTCCTCCAATCTGTTCAAATCGTCAACGTGGTGGACAAGGAATTCGGGGAGTGCCAGTGACGACGTCGGGAAGAGGAGGCAGTTGAACACCACTAAAACAAATGCCCTTGCAAAATCAAGGTCATTATCAGTCCCTGCCAAATTGTCAAACAGCTCCAACAGCTCCGCCCGTTTCAGGTTCCCCGTCCTGCCTCCAAAGTACCTCTTCTTGAAGTCCGACGGCGGCTCACAGTCCGGGAGTACATACAAACCTTTCACATGCAGCCCTAGGACAACTGAATATTCCCATGCTTCAAATGGCATAGCTATGCCCTCTCCTAACATGAATATGCATCTGGCCGGATCGAACCGCTCCACGAGCGCTTGAAGTCTTATCTTGCTATTGTATGCCGCTTCTAGTTTCATGAAGTGGTGGAATGGCATCGTCTCCACCGCCTGCAATTGCTGCTGCGTCACTTTCGGTTGGATATTCCGAATTGCATCCTGAAGCACCCCTACGGAACAACGGGGCCTGATGCTCGTCGTGTCATTCACATCACCGACCTGCTTTTTCTTACTTTTTCCGGCAGGTTTCCTCATTTTTCCCTGTCAACCAAACAAGTATAACGCATAATTGATTCAAATACTCAACCTTCCCCTAAAACAGTGACATATAAAGGAAATAATCTATACCTACGTTTTGCTCCAAAATACAACAAATTTGAAACAGAACACTCAACATATATTCTTACCGTTGCTGAAGACTCGCTCGCTCTCTCCTTCTTATTGTCCCCATGTTCTTCAGTGATGATATTTGCCTTCTTCTCGACCACACCCTCTTCCATAGTCCCCTTCTCCTCTTTCGAGGCAATTTCCCCTGCCAATCACAGCCAACGGTTACTATTGCCAAATAATACTACAGTTTTCACATAAAAACATAACTGAACATAGAGGAGCATACCCAACCTTTTATTATATTTTAATCTATGATAAAGCCCACGTATACAACACCCATTTATTCGCACTGAATACTTATATCCACAGACAGAAATAACCAACATAATTCGAATAATCACACTCGAAAACACCTTATATCAACACCCATTTCTTCGCATTCTGTACCCACATCCACATACCACAACCATTATCATTCGAATATTCACACTCCAAAAAAACCCAAATTTCATCAGCAATTTCACTTTCGAGACAGCATTAAACCTTGCAACACCCATTTCTTCGAATTTTGTACGTACATCCACATACCACAACAACCATTATCATTCGAATACTCACACTCCAGAAAAACCCAAATTTCATCATCAATTTCAGTTTCGAGATAGCATTACACATTACAACACCCATTTCTTCGCACTCTCCACACACATCCACGACAAAAACAACCACAGTCCTTCCAATACTCACACTCTAATACACCATATTAAACACCCATTTCAGTTTCAGTAAGTAGTGCATACCTTCAAACAATCTTCAAGTTTTTCGACCAAAATCGCGTCTGTGGAGCTTCAAAATCGCGGTTGTGGAGTTCAAACCCTTGCTATTTCGACTTCGAACTCAGGAAACCTCTTGAAAATGCTCTCTCCGACATTTTTCTCCCCTAAATCGACAAACCCCTCATTTTAACCCTCTCTTCAAACCCTTGAGCTCCCTTCCCTTTTTCCCACTGAAAACCGCCGGATTAGTGAAGTTAATGGGGGTGGTGGTCTGGTGGAGGAGGACGGTTACTCACGGTGGTTTTGGGAGTGGTTTTGCGATTTACGAGGTGTGACAAGACTAGGGATGTAAACGGGTTGGGTAGGGTACGGGTAGGCCACATCCACTCACTACCCGAAATATAATTATCCTACCCTTACCCTACCCTATTACCCTAAAATTAAATATCGGGTAGGATTCGGGTAATATCCATCGGGTATGCGGATTATCCGCGGGTAAACGAGTATCCGAAATCTTAAATATTACACAGTTAACCGACTCTATCAGACCCAACTTTAATAAAGGAAAAAAATTATTTTTCACCATAAAAAATAAATAAAACATTCATTATTGCACGAGAACAAAATTTAAAAGAATATTTAAAAGAAACCACTAAAGCAACATAAATAAATATTGTAATATTTAAGAATATTCAGTAAAAAATTCATAAATCTTTTTACTGCCAATCTCAAACGTTAATAAATTTGAAATATAAAAATAAATAAATAAATAAACAAACATATAAATATATCTCAATATATAATATAAATTAAATATATATAAGTATATATAGATAAATAAATAAATATATATTTAATCGGGTAATCGGGTAGGGTAATCGGGTAATATATAAAATCCTTAGCCTACCCGCACCCGATATGATTTATTTCGGTTTTGGATAATACCCTACCCGATTACCCGATTATCTCTACCCTACCCTATCCTACCCGATACCCGATTACCCGACGGGTTACCCAACCCTACGGGTAAAGTTGACAACCCTAGACAAGACACCCCATGTTAAATTACTTGTATGCCCATCATTCTCTTTCATGGTTTTTTTAATTCACTTAAGGGTATTTTGGTCTCTTCATATTTTCTAATTTAAAAAAAATAATCAATATTCGAGGGTGGGTACCAAAGTGGGAGTATTTCCGTATAGAGAGTGAAATGTTGGATGTATCCTTCCTCCGGGTATTTAAGTTACATTTCCCATTTGAATAATTGAAACTTTGTTGGCGATTGTTATGTGACGGTACGTGATGTAATGAATGTTTATGAAGTATATACACGGGATATGTTTAAGTACTGATTCAGTGTGTACTGAATCTGGTGGATTCACACGTATAGTGTGCTGGTCTTGAAGGTACGCATTTAGTTCCCTTTTTGAGGAGATTTTATTTAATGTCTATAATTATATTTGATTGCAGTCCAGTATAGTAAATTCCGGAAATTATGGGCATTGATCCATCTCCAGATAAACATTCCAATAATGCTTTTTGTCTCGTATCTTTTGTTTTGGATGCAAGTGGGTGTTAAAATAGATTTTTTTATTTTTGTGCGAGTTTTGTCTTTTGGAATACACTACCACTGGTCTTCCCCTCCCATTTCCATCCCTTTCTTCATCCGCACCTAGCCGCAATCAACATATCTGGAGAACCACTTATCATCAAGACGCGCCTTGCCGGGCTCGCATTGTTCAAGCACAGACATCCCGCTGCTTCGAGGGTGTATAAGGTTAGGATTTCGGACTCATTTTGTTTCCAATTCCTGCCAGTTCCTCCACTTTGTCGGTTCTAGATTGCGATAGTGGGTTGTGTATTACGTAATCGTTCGTGTTCTTTCTTTTCTTTCTTTTTTTGAGGGGAGGGCAGGGCGTTAAGCACAATGCTAAAAAAAGGGTTTTTGTGCCTCTTTTGTTGGGGCGATGGCGGTATGGGGTTTTTGTGCATCTATCGTTGGGGGTGATGGTGATATATGTTTGTGTATTTGTTGACGGGAGGGTAACGACGACATGTTTGGTTTGTGGAGCCTCAATATGTACAATAGGAACAAACGTATATCCATTTTACCAGATAATTTCTTGATGCTGGTGTATTATTATTTCGTTTCTTGTGGTCGATGGAACGTGACGATAACAAACGAATGTGGCTTCCTATTTTTATATTTTGCCTACTTACTGATATACATGTTTTTTTGTTTTTTTTTTAATTTCCTACCTACTATACTCGCACAACAAGGAGCCTGATATGGTTCGAGAAGTGGACATCGAGAAAGTTCAACACAATAAGGCAAACATCATTTTTTCTAGTCATCATGCTTTCAGCAGTTCATTTATTTGCCTCTTTGTTTTAATTTATTTATGGATGGGGGAGTTATAGTATGCATGTGCTGGTTGAACCTAATATGAGTGCTGGGAAATAAACAATTGTGTGCTGCTCATACAATTTGTATGGTGTGGGGGTGAGTGAATGTAGGCCGTGCTGTTTTCTTTTATTTGGAGTGCTATCTAATATATGCATATGCGCTGTCTTCATTTATTTGGAGTGCTGTCTTATATAATTTATATATGGTGCATGTCCTGTTTTGATTTGCAATACATATTCTTTTGTTGTTTGTGATGTGCTGTTCTAAAGTTGTTGCGGTGTTAATTTAAATATGTGTATGTGCTACATTAGACAAGTGTATACGTTTTTTTGATGAAACTACGATGTTTTTAAAAGTTGGTTGGCTCTTGTTGTATATTTTTGTTTGGGGATGCTTCTTCTAAATGTTGTGTACTATTATTATATAGATATCTGATATATGTTTCTCAACCATGTGTCAGTACATAAGTGATGTTTGTTACGATTGGTTTGGTGTTCTTTATATTATTTAATGTTCGGGACGTGCTTTGATTGCTGATGATGGCGTTGTTAGGGTATCCTTTATATGTGAAGACGGTTGTGTTGGAGGGATGAGTTTAATCCCGTTTATTATGTATGGATAATTACATGGTTTTGTCGTTATGTATTCCCTTCTCATTCTTTGTATACATTTTGTCACAGGTTCAGCAGGATAACATTGATGGCGATTTTTTTGCCCTCCTCCTCAGAGTAGAAAGAATAGTCGTTCAACACCACGGATTACCCCCTTACCCCTCGCCCAAAGAGAAGCGCGTATGGAAGCTGTCCAAAGCTGTTATGTAACCATCATATGCCAAGAACAACGAATCAGGGTGGGGTTTTGAAGTGTATTCCGTCTCACATAAGCACTATACACAATTTCTACATACGTACACACATGTGATCACATGTCCAACACTCCCTTGGCACTCGTATATAAGTTTTCATTTCAGAAATTTTTTTATACAACATAATTGATAATTCATTCATTGTGTGTTTGGTTATGTAGTAGTATTATAATAACATTATCAATTAGCACCAGTGGAAATTCATTAACATGAAAAAACAACCATGTTTGGGATACATACTTTACTGCATAAAGTAAAGGGTTGAGATTTCAACTTTGAATATTGACTTGCCCAAGCCCCCGTCGTGATTCATTGTGTTATTATTGAAATCAGACAAAGACAAAGACATAATGTGCAAGCATCACTCAACAAAATAAACTATTTAAATCCGCTTACCATCAGAGTCGTGGGGGCTTCATGTCCGATCTTCTCACTTGGTGTATACTGTGGTCACTTACTGTATACTACTGTATACTATGATTCATCATATTCAGATTCGGAATCAGACCCATGTACGCCCTTGTCGGCTTATTCGGTGTTGACTTCCGACTGTAGCACATGTTGACTTGGCACACCATCACTAGCATGATTTTCTCCGTCTAATGCTTTTCCTGGCGACGACACAATGTCTTCAATGGGGTCGGAGTTAATATCGAACATTATATGAATAATAATAATGGTGATGAGTCCTTGGTGATGATGTCTGATTTGTCGATATATTGCTCTCCGGTTGGGTGAATGTTCTGGTGTTTTAGACGTTTAGGGTTTGGTATGTATCATTTTAAAATCATAATTAATGCCTAGCTCCATTGCTTATGGGAGGTCTGCACCTTTCCAAATATGTCAATTACCAAAGGTGACAAGTTGATATTGAAATCCCGTAAATTGTGGGTCACAAACAAGGAAGGATTTCAAGCATGTACCCAACTAGCACAATACATACGCACACCTAGACCATGCAGCAGGCGCTGAAGGTGGGTGGTTCAGCACCATAACCGGTCCGGTATATACACTATACTCATATCCTAATTAAATGAATAGTATTAAAATGAGACCCTCATTAATAAAACATAAATGAAGTTGGTAACAAGATTTGGCACCAATCCATACATCAATTAATTACACACATACATTTCACCATTGCCACAAATACGTCAAAGTCAAATATACCCTGATTTTTATAATAATACCTTGACTAAAATCCGCAGTTGGGCGTTTGGTCTAGTGGTATGATTCTTGCTTTGGGTGCAAGAGGTCCCGAGTTCGATTCTCGGAACGCCCCATTTCATTTCCTTTTGTGTTTTATTTGCTGCACTTTCCACTTTAGTTGACTTCGCACTTTTTGTTAAAATCCACAAAACAATTAGATGTTGTAATTGACTTGATAAAAAAAATTACACGTGCAAATAGCTGATTTAACATTATTAACATGTGCAAATAGTTGATTTATGCCAATAATTTTCGGGGGGTTAATTTGGGCATTTTTTTTTTTACATTTTCAATTCTTTGTTTCCCCATTTTAATTTGCGTATAAATTTGTACCCATTCTTTTTTTTTAAAAAAAAAGGCAAAAAATAAAAAGAAGAAGAAGAAGAAAGAAAGAAGCAAAATGCACCATTTTCATATGTACCCACACCTTTTTTGAAGAGCTTTTTTTTTTTTTTTTTTTTTTGAAGGGCATATGTACCCACACTTGAAACTTGTATTACTAGTTGTGGGAGATATCAGAAATGGTAGGCAAGTAATTATGGGTGAATTTTAGAACTGCCGTTCCTCTTTTAGAGGCTGTTTTTTTTTTTTTTTTTTTGATTTTTGCTGAAAAGTCTTTTTTTATTATTTTTTCTACCGGTTTTTTTGCCTTTTTAAAAAAGTTAAAAAAGAATCAAAAGTTAAAATTCTCCTCTTTTTTTTTTTTTTAAGTAAGTAGGAAGTTACTTTTAAAAAAAGCAGAAGTCATTTTAGGTATAAAAATATAAAAATATCCCTATTTAATAAGGAAATAAAATAAATGATAAATATCCTTATAAGATTTTTATCCATTTTAGTAATTTTAATATATAAAAAGTTATTCTACACACAATTCATCCAAACATATTTCCGTTGAAAAGCAACTTTTAATTATATTCATTCAAACAATTATTTGGGCTGCTTTTTCTGACATCTCATTTTTTTTTAAAAAAGCCAAAACAAACGGTCTCTTAAAGTTATTGTGGATGATCATTACGAATATACTACTCCATGTAACAAATTATTGGATGGTTTGCGTACTGAACACAGCGTATGAGTCTTGAGCTACGTGAATAATGTTATGGAATATGCAACACAAGTGAATATAAACTCCATAGAGTATATGTATATGGCTACAGATGAGTGTCTGTGTAGAAAATTAAGTGTTTGGATAAACTTATGCTGTTTCAAATCGCAATAATCAGATAATCATTAAAAGTGTTTGGATTTGCGTTTTTCATTACCTCAAAAGGCAACAATATGGTAAAATATATTTTTGGCTAAACACAATTTTCTTGCAGCACCAAAATATAGCTGCAAGAAAATACTAACATTTTTATTCCCTCAAAACGCAAAATAATAGATTATTGGAAGTTACTACACAAACAGGATTAACTGATACGCAATAATCAGATAATCTGTCCCAAAACGCACGAACACCCTCTTACTTATGTTGTGCATATTGTACGGATAAGAAACAAAATATTAAAAATAAACCACAAGATTCCAGTCCCTATGTCAAAACCAAACCCCAAAGTGACTAAGCTAGGCTTGTGCTCAATCCACAAAATTTTACAAAAAAGCATAAAACGGGCTCCTGCCATGGACATGCAAATTTTATTAAAATTAATTGAGAAACAAAAATGCAAGCAATAATAAAGCCACAAGCAAAACTAGTGCAAGGTTCCAATCCATTCGTTCAATAATCGATATGGCGTCCAATTGAAGATGCTGAACTGGAGAGCAGGGATGTTTCTCATACTAGAAACTACAGTTGATAAGTAAATCACTATTTCTCAGCTCATACGCTTACCGATCACAAATGTCATCAATGTTAAGGAAGTGACAATCCGTTAAGCTGTACTACAGCCTCAAAGAAACATTGAAACCACTTGAATTCGCCTACTCATTTTCATTACTAGAAAATTCAGAGTCACAATTATGCAACCTTGCAAACAAATAAAGAATGATAACAGCTAAAACTGCAACTACAATCGAGAGGAAAACACAATTATGCAGGCCCTCAATTGATAAAATCATCATAAAAGTAATCGAAGTTATTTATTTCTTAGATGAATTTAACTGCAGTTGCTTACCACCAGAGGGATGTCTCTAAATCCGTTTCTTTCAAAAACCAAAGTCACAGAAATGTGACGTTAATGTTAGCCGCAGAAGGCTGCAGCAGTATTCATCCCTACTCAAGCTCGAAAATAAAATACACTCATACAGCTCTGTGCCCACAGCTAATTGGAAAGAATTGCAAAAATTTGAAATCCCTATCTTTCTTAAGCATAATGCACAAAGACCTGTAAGGATTATACCAATAATTAATATAAGGCAAGGGATATCCAGTCAATGAAATGTAAAAATGTAAAACCCACAACAAAATCATGCAATTACTTCTTTATAGAAAATAAATTAACAATTTTCCAGATAGAACATTTGAGTAGAATAATAAAAAGAACAAACCTTTTAACCTATGCAGCTGATAATAAACTTAGTATTATGCATAAGCGGTGGAGTATTGAAGAGTAAATAATAGACTTTGACGTGTGTCATTTCCCATTCGAATTTTGAACTGTTGGGCCAAGGATCTCACTTTGTCATCAGATTCATAGTCCATTTCACGCATACACCGCCTTTTAACCTTTTTCAGTATTTCCTTTGAGGGTTCATAACCAGCATGTATCTGCTCAAGACATATGGATCCGGGTCATTGCAAAGATAGCATACCTTAATGGTAAAATAAAAGGATAAACCAAAATGTATAGAGGACACAAAGTTACCATTTCATCAATTACAGAGAGAGCAGATTTAGGATCTCGATTGATCAAATGGGCATCAACAAGCAGAGAATATGTTGTTACATTGGGTTTGACACCCAAGGCTACAAAGTGTTCGAACACTTTCACAGCTTCATCTCTCTGTCAAATGATAATTTAAGTAGGTCAAATGGAATAGCTGCAATGAGTATTGCACAGAACAAGAAGCAGATACAAAGAAATGGTAGGAGGGAGTCAACTATTTACCATGCCGAGCTTCCTAAAAGCACAAATCAGAGCATTGTATGAGTGAATGTTTGGTGTCAGTCCAAAAGTGGAATCAATGGAATTAAAAGTCTGGTAAGCACGATCAAGATCCCATATGTTTGCACAGCCCAAAATAAGACAATTCAGAGCAGCCAGGGACTTGTATGGCTTTTCAGAATCTTGATTAAAAGCCTCCAGTTGATAATACACCTGAACATGCATTCCAGTTTAGTATCTTACAAATATAGTATTGTGCACCTCAAAAAATGATTAAAGAGTAGAGATAACAAAACCAAGGGATATGAAAGTGAAGTATCTTCAACTTGAACAAGAATAATATTTCAAATATCCGAAAGGGATGTGACAAAGAAACTCACTGCATCCAAACCCACAAAACCTTTCTTGGAGCATGCTATAACCAAAGGATTTAAAGAAGTGAATGGAGAGAACAAATCTTCTCCATCTTCTAACCCAGAACTACCATGAGTTTTCTCTAGCTCCTGCAGAGTGACAAAAGCTCTTGGTAGGTTCCCCAAATTAGCATAGGCATATATTTTCCCAAGGTAAGATTGAGGACTCGGATAGCGCTTATCTCGCAATGACCGTTGGAGGAGCTTCCATGAGCCATCCAAGAGTTTGGAATGGTAATTTCTTCCAGCAGTTCCGAGGGCAGAAACAACTAATCCTTCATCTACAGAAAGAAGAACAGGAGGCGATGCCCGCTCTCCTCGGTAAATCCATTGGGCTATGAACGAAAGAGCATAAAAAGCTAAATCACTATTGTCCGCTTGCAAGGCGTATTCAGCGATATAATTGCATACACGCCAAGGTGGGCAAAGGGATTTGTTTTGATCCATTTTCTGACATAACACCACAATACAATAATCAATATTCAAAATTCATTTAGTTCCATGCCGTATGGGTCATTAAATAGCCAGCAAAAGATTTGTACCTTACACCTCTCTATAATCGATACCAGTGTGTCCAGCCTCGCATTATGAACACATTTTTGCACACAATCAATAAAAGCTTTCATTGACAGAGCAAACCCATATTTCAAGGTCAGATCTATGTACTTAAGAGCAGAATCAATCTGGCCACTTGAAAGAAACATGCCAATGACTATGTCATATGACTCCTCATCAGGTAATGATTCCTTGTCTTCTTTTCCGGTCTCCAGCATCCTGAAGTCAAATAAAGTAAAGACTAAGGCCCATTTTGATAACACCACTTTCATTAAGCCTGTTATCAAACAATAAATGAATGATTTAATTGCTAAAGTACGATGGAATGTTACAAAGAAAATAAAGCGTGAATTAATTGATTTGATATTCACTTATTAATCAATCAAAAAGTATTGAATTTTTTTGTAGGAAATAAAGAATTATTAAAATAATGAACTTTACTTGTTTTGAGTACTATCTTATTCATATTCAGACACTTAGTCATTCACAATCCAGACTTAAAATATGAATTACAATGGTTTCATGCATAAAAGCAAGTCAATTACAATAAATGAAGGAAAAAAACATAAAGAAGAACTATACAGCCAAACACGCTCAAGTTCACCTTGACAAAACAGTGAACTGAATAACATATCCCACAGACGTCAAGTTTTATAGTTAAACCAACTACATTTTCCAAATTACGCATATAACAGTCTCAGGTCCATAAAGCCTGGAGTAAAAGTTTAAAAGATAAACTCTTTTTATAAGCTAGCAGAGTCTTTCTCTGGAGATAGTATTTGTTTTCCCGCTGAAAAAGTTTGCACAAACAATTCCGATTGAAGTAGAGAGGTACAATTTATACAGAATTTCACCACACGTTACACAATATTGACATTGTCAAGATGCACTCCAGGGTATTCTATGAGACAGATTAAACAAGATCATAACAGTAACGCGTCAATCTTCACCGAGAAAAAAAAAAATAAAAAAATAAAAAAAGGGAGAAAATGTAACCTTTCAATCAATTTCTCGGCAGCAGCTGTTTGGCCGTCCCTTTGCATTGCCTTCAGGACAAGATTATACGTTGCAGTATTAGGTAAGACCCAAAAATCTTCCATTGTCGCAACAAGGTCAAGCAATGTCGCCGCAGATGCATTGCGCATGAAATTTGCACGCAAATACTGATTATACAGATCAACGTCAGGCTTATTTTTCTTCCCGCTATTATCATCAGACTGAATCCAAATCTCAAAACGATGCATCAGTTCATCCCATTTTTGTTGCGTCATCAAGTCCGCAAACTCATCCATCAAAGCCAGCGCTTCAGGCGTCGGGCCCTGCAACGACTGATTGCGAAATCTTGACCCAGTTGTAACAAGCGCCCCCGAAGCGACTGGCGCAGGGTTCCTCAAATTCTCACTATAACGCGAGCTTCCGGAGGAGGGATTCGGCGGAAGCGGCAGCGGCGGCGGCGGCGCCTCCTCTAACTGCGCCTCTTGCTGGAGGTGAAGGAAGGTGGAAATCGATTTGAAACTCTGGTGTCTGATCAACAACCGTGATCTCGCCAACAACCCGAGTGACGCCATTTGCCCTTTACACCAACAGATTCAAATTCTGCTATAATAAACCTTATTCAAATGTTCAGCCCTTCACAGAATGTGGAAGATCGAAACGACTATGGAAGTGCAGTGGTTTTAGGCGCTAGGGTTTTTGGGGGGATCGAAATTTGTCGCTGGATTTTGGTAGCACTCTGCAGGGGCAGTTTTGTAATTATCCAGAAATTGGGGGACTATTTTCGGAACGGAAATTGGGTTTCGATTTTTGGGCTAGGGTTTCAACTCCCAACGGAAATAGTGGACAGACCGGTGAAATATGCTAATTTTATCTAAAGGAGAATCCAACGGTCGAGAAGGTTTGGAGTTGATCGATGGACGAAATTAACTGGATTATTTTCTTTTTGGGCCTTTAACTGGATTGGATTCAATTTTGTTTGACACAAGGCCCAATAAAATTGAGTCCAAGGAGTTGCCTTCGAGTCACTGCCGAACAACTTTTAACTGAGTTAAAGGACTTTTAGCTGTTTTAATTCGTTAAAATTATTAGTAAATACTCCCTCCGTTTTCAAAAAAATGCAACATTCATCTATTTCACGCAATTCAATACAAATTTTTAAAACTTAATATCTTAAATTATGTAAAAGTAAAAATTATAAAAGTTTGATATTCTAAAACTACGTGATTAGACGAATCCAACAAGATCCCACTTGACTATGTTTTATCTTATATAACTATGTAAAACATTGAATCAAAATTAATCCATGAATAGTAAAAACTATTCATATGTTCCAATTTTTAACAAACAGATGAGTACTACTGTACTAGGTATTTTAAATACTCATTCCGTCTCATTCCAAATGTCCTACTTACTATTTTTGGATGTCCCATTACAAATGTCTTCTTTCTATAAATATAAATAATTTTCCCCTCCAACAACTATGTGGACCCCACTATATACTCACAAACCAACTCTACCTTAATTCCCGTGCCCAACAGTAACAGGACACTTGGGGTGGGACAGAGGGAGTATTTTTTTTCTACAATTTTTTATAAATATTTTATCAATATTAATAATTAAATCATCTCCGTATTTTTTTTTTCTCTTTTTTGTTTTTGGCATGACCATTAGCTCCTTTCTTTTTCTTATTCCTTACCCCTATTTATTGATAAGGCTGGCTCGGGGAACTACTTGACCAGTGGAACTACGGAACTGGATTCCTCGTTTTTTCATTAAGTTATGATCTCTCCTATCTCCATAAAATCAGCGGTAAAGCATCTCCTATCTATGAATAAAGCTCTTCAATTTGATTCTCAGTATCTCACCAAGAAAACTACTATAGTAATTAATAAACCAACTGAATTAATCTCAGTGAATAGACTAAAAGATGAACAACTATAACTTAATTGTAATTGGGATTTATTACATTTTTTGCCCTCTAATATCATGATTTACTTTTTACTTTGCCATGGATTAACAGGTAACAAAGCATTGTAACAAAGTAATCATGATTAAGTAATTGATGATTAAGAGTAACTTTTATGGGGCCAACAATCTTTCCCTACCTTTATTATTTAGCCAAAGGAATATCAGAATAATGGGAATATGCACAAAGTCACAAACCCACGTTACAGAAATAAACTTTCTTCCATGCCTTTGAATTTGATCATTAAATGCATTGCAAAAAGTTGGGACTTCAAATTTTTTTTTTTTTTTTTTCCATATACTACTAGTATATTTTTGTTAGATTTTAAGTAGAGACGGTAGCTGAATTGGGAATGCTAAAGAAAAATGGTAGGGGTGTAAAGAAAAGAAGAAATTAAACCGAAAAGGATAGAAGAAGCAAGGATCTATGGGGCGTACAATGGAATTAGATGCTGGTACCCAATCAATGTATGTATAGGGTACAAATCCAACAGCCTAAAAGATTGAGAAAGAACTCCCAAGAAAGCTAGTGGGGGCCCTTCTTGTCTTCTTGCAGTGACAAGTGACAACCTTAGCTTGGTGGAATTCAATTTCATTTTTCTGACTGGCTCGGAAATGTGCAATAAGTTTCTTCTCCCTACATTAAAACCAGTGTTGAAATTTTAAAGAAATATAGTACTAAGGAGCAGTGGAAGTGATGAACCCACCCACTAACCAGAGAAGGGTTAAGGCCTGACTGTGGAGGTTAGTTTAGGGCCGTTTGAGGCACTGGCAAGATGGACACATGTACGTTGTACGACAGAGTGTTTGTCGGTATGGTGACAAAAGGGCTTCGACTGTTCAACCGTGGAGGCATGGGCAGCCAAGGTAAATTGTTGATGTATTGATTGTACTTTTGTAATATTGTTAACTTTTCTATTTAAGAGAAAAGATCAGTCTTTTACATCAATAATGCTCAGCTAAAGTGATTGTGAGGTTTTTAGTTGTTTAAGATAGATTTTAAAACATTGTTCTGAAAAGAATCTATTCAATTAAACCCATTTCATACCTCAATGTTACTTTTAAATTTAAAACAGTAAAAACACTTAAAAATTTCTTAATTTACCAAAAAAATGCAATCTTGGACCGAGGAGAGACAATTAATTAATTTATTGTTCATATAGTTGTGTAATTCTTGCCCAAATGCAGCCATCACATCATCATATATATATAATTCCACTTGCTAATTTTGCCTTGTCTACCATTGCTCCACTCTCTCCCCCTTTCTCTAAACCTTCCCAGTTCTTTTTCTGCTTCCTTTTTCTAGCAAGCAAAATCTCTCTCCCTCTCTTTCTCTGGGTTTGCAAATTGCAGTAATAACCAGGAATCTTGAATTATAAGCAACCATGGTTGTTCCTGTACTGGGCTTTTTGGTGCTTCTGCTCTTGGCTATGGCTGACCGTTCTGGTAAAAAGAAAAACCCTTTGTCTTCTCATTTTCTTTAAAATCAGAAAACAAAAGGGGCTTTTTTTTTTTTTTTTTTTTGGAAAAAAACCCTAGTTATTAAAGGTGCCTCTTGTCTTAATTTTATACCTTCCCACACTTTCTTTGTACGATTTAATTTGCAGCTGGAAATTATTGTGTGTGCAATAGTGGGGTACCTGACGCCACTCTTCAGAAGAACATAGACTATGCTTGTGGAGCTGGAGCTGATTGCACACCAATCCTCCAAAATGGGGCTTGCTACAACCCCAACACCATCAGGGATCACTGCAACTATGCTGTCAATAGTTATTACCAGAGGAGGGGCCAACAAAATGGAAGCTGTGACTTCCTTGGCACCGCCACTGTCGTTCAAAATTCCCCCAGTAAATGACCCAAATTTCTTTCCCCCAATATCTAGGGTTTCTGTTTTTCTGCAGAGAAATTAAAGATCCCTCTTTTTTTTTTAAAACTGTTTTAATTTTGATGGTTTCTTGCAGGTACATCTTCTGGATGTGTGTATCCATCTACTGCCAGGTTTGATCCCATTTCTGTTTTTTAATTTCCCCTGTAGTAATTAACTTGTGGATTTTGATCTCATATTTTTAGATCTTTAATTAGGATTATTTAGGGTTTTCTCTGAGGTCTGGTGATTTATTTAATTTTGGTTTTGTGATTAGTTGTAACTGATTATGGAGGATGGAAGCTGAAATATCACAAGTCTTTTTTGTTGACATGGCTGGTTAAATATATACTTAGAGAAAGAACAATTTTCAGAGTAGATCCATTAAATTTCACATATAGCTGCTATATATATTAGTAAATAATTTTCATTCCCAGACAAGCCTATACAAGAAACATCAAAGCAGATACCGTGTGAGCTGTCTTGATGTTGATGTCCTACTTAACCTTAATAGTAAATTAGTACAATAAATCCATTTCCATGTAATTAATCCCACATTTTAATAAAAAAAAATTTATTGCACAATATATCTGGTGATTGCCACCCTAAAAAAATAAAGTTGTAACCACGGAAATAACCGCCAAAAAAAATAGGAGTAGTTTTTGTGGCTATTTCCGTGGTTATGACTTTGCTTCCTTGGAATGTGCCCTGTTGCCAATAATTTGGTGTGATCACATTGCATCTAGCGTGACAGTGCCACCATTACATTGGCATCCGAAAATTGTCGCTTTTCTTGTTGCATCTTTTATCTCTATCTTGCACCTATTTGAAATCTTGATGACACATTTTATTTGTGGTGTTGTAAAAAGCCGTCTTTTTCGAATGACTTGAGTATACTAAATATATTTTGGATCGGTCATATATAATTTGATCGAAACTCTTTATGCAGTGGCTCGACCCCTACTACGGGAGGAACCCCGAGCACCAACACGGGTACAACGGTCCCAGGCTCGACACTGAGCCCTCCCGGCACCATTGGGATTGCACCGGTCGGATTTGACAACAACAGTGGTAGTGTGGTTACTATGATGCCGGTGGCCCTAATTGCCCTAATTTGTGGTTTTCTCTGGCCAACATTTTGACAAGTGAAGAACTGATCTCATTTTCATTCTCTACCTCTTCTCAAGGGGGTTGTTGGGTTGTTTTTTATAATGTGGTATTTTGTTCTATTCTAAACTGGTGGTACTCCATATTTTTATAAAATTTCTTCTAAAGTAGGAAGAATTTGATTCCCTTTGAGTGGAGGGAGGAGGGTGTGAGGTGGGTTGGGGGGAGTGGCTTTGGCTGGAAAACCTGTCCTCTTCTGTTTAGAATTTTCCTGTGTACATCTAGATAGGGAGGTAGGTACGTAATAAATATAGAAGTAATTATTTTATATTTGTTCCATTATTTGTTACTTACTTCATGTAATATCTATTCCCTTTTATTTTTTTAAATATTGAAAGTTTCACATAATAATAATAATAATAATAATAACTTTATACTACAATATACAGTATATTGATTGCGAAAGTCTTCAAAATTTAAGACACCGAGATGCTAATGTGATTATATTTCAATCAACAAACTACTAGTACATTTCTTTCACTGTTATATACTCTACCTACCTTCATGCAACTTAATATATATTTTAAATTATTAATAATATAAATAAAAATTTTAAAAATTTGATTCAATAAGATTGTATTTGACTATATTTTTCTTCTATAGCTATAATAAAAAATTGAAGCCAAAATGCTATAGGAACATTATATTTTTTTTCTATAGCTATAATAAAAATTGAAGCCAAAATGCTATAATAATAAAAGTCAAACTCTAACAATTAAAAACAGAGGAAGTATAAAAAAAAAGAATTTTAAAAAAAAGGAAAAAGAAGAAGAAGATAATGTTTTACAACATAATTAAACGAATGAAACATTCAATCAAAAGAATGTACAATGTTCAAAGTCAAAGTGGAGTTCTTATTTTAAAACAAAAAGAGCACATAATTATTTTACTCCAAAATTGGGAAATCTTAATCAGATTATATTATAACACTGCATGTATTTATAATTACATCATAAAACTTTCGTTGCGGCATATTTGAATTTTTTGACCATCATTCTTTCAATAATTTACATTTTATTTCATATAAATATAATGATCCTGCATGTATTTATTTTATACTATAAAAATTTCGTTCGTGACCTGTCAACTAGTAGATTTTTATTAATTTATAGTAGTATAATGGAGTAAGGGTGTCTGTCTCCCTGGTTTTATATAGTAAATAATAATGTCAAGATTTGCCAGAATTGGGCTGAAATGTATGACTCCTTTTTGATGAGACTCACTTGTCAACCAAAGGGAGCCAAGAAATGATGTGCATAATGATAGCTTTTGAAGGGTTGGTTCTTCTTCATTCTTGGTCGTATTGGACAAACTTTGAATTAAAAACGATTTGAGATAACACAGAGTTGAAGGGTAACTAATTAACTATCATTCCATGTCATTTTTCACATGCAGTATTTTTAATATTGTGGTATGTCTGTTCAAACTTGGAAGTTAGCAAGTTAGGCAAATTTTACCATTAAAAAAAGCAAGAAAAAATGAATAAAGAACACATGCCATTAGAGAGGGGCTGACTGCCGAGTGTTGTGTTGATTGAGCCACTGCCCTGTATGCAAAAAAAGATAAAAATTCGCTAGAAGGAGGACTTGAACCTCCGACCTTGTGGTTAACAGCCACACGCTCTAACCAACTGAGCTATTCCAGCTTCTTCTATTAATTTAATTACATTAATAATTTATTATCTTTAACCATCACCCAGTGAACCAACCTTGTGCAATTTTTTTAGACCTTTTTTCTTTAACATTTACCTGCTCTTTCAAAATAAAAGTCGTATTTCGCGCGTCACCTTTACCAAAACAAAAATTTGAATTTCACCTTTTTATATGATTCAATATACTTTTAACAATTAATAACTATAATATATATATAAGCATTAGTGAACAACCCATCCTAAATTTAATGCGGTGTCTCCATTTCAAATTTGTAATTTTTATAGATTTTTATATTTTTAATTAATTATTTTAGATTTTCACATTTATTTATTCATTATAGATTTTCAGTTTTTGAAATATATGGAATTTCCAATTTATATGGAATTCCCACAATCTTCACTTTTAAATATATTTGAAAGATTTGAAATTTGAAATTTGAAATTTTATATTTTATTTATATTATTTTGCAATTTTAAATTTATTGATTTTAGATTTTCGCGTTATTTATTTATTCATTAGAGATTTATTCACTTTTAAAAAGATTTGAAAGATAAAATTTGAAATTTTTTATTTTTATTTTATCTACTTTGGAATTTATTTTTTTTGCATTTTTTGATATTTTATTATTTTGTATTTTTTATTTTATTTATTTTAAATTTTATTGCTGTATTTATTATTTATATATAGATTTTGAATTTTTACACTATAGAATTATTATGACATGAATAAGCATTTTCAGTTTTTGCACCATAGTATTATTAGTTATTAAGACAAGGTTCGGCACTGGCAACTAAGAATTATGATGCGTTTATATTTCAATATGGTGATCATATTGTAATGTTGGTAATTTTGTGTAGGTTTAGTCTCAATTTTGGTTATATTTATTTGGTGTGATAAATTATGTAATCAAAATGTATATTAATGTGTATATGAAATCCCAATTTTTAGTCTTTAAAAAATATTTAATTTCCAATTTATATGGAGTTCCTACAATTTTTAGTTTTCAAAAATTTGAAATTTTAAAATTTATATGGAATTCGCAGTGTATATATGTAATTTATATTATTAAAAGATACATTAATGAATATATGGAAAAGATTTGTATATATGAATTAATGTATATATATGCCATATTTTCACAATAATATGTCACTTCTCTTAAGTAATATACAATTATATATTTAATAAATAAAAGTAATATACAATTATATAGTTGCTAATCGTTAAAAAATATTTTTTATAATTATATCATTTTAATTGTATATAAATATATACTAAATAGAATAGATCTTATTTATGTTTTATTATATTTAAAATAATACAAAAGAATTATAATTCTTAAGAGAAGTATGAAAATTCATATTCTATGGATAATTGATTTAGAGAAAATTAGTTATTTTCATAAAGCATATTATAAATAAAAGAATCGGGTGTATAAAGAGTTATTGGGGTGCGAATAGTCCATCAGTAACTAAAGAATGAAAAATTATTTTTTTATTATTTATTTTTAAGGAATAATTCATTAACATATATTTTAACAGATTTGTAATTGACGGAAGAATAAATATAAATATAGCTTTGTTAGAAATTGAAAGGCTAATTGCTGCAAATTCTATAAATTGAAAAATTTTCTCTGAAATAACGGTACTGAATGAAGTTTTAACGTCTGAAACATATGATCAATTGATACTATAAGAGAAATATTATAATAAGGAAGAAATGAAGGTGTATCATGCTAAGCTTTTATCTTTGTTGATTAATGAGTAGAGAAATGTTTATAATAAAATAATGTATGCAATTGATATTTCTGAGGGTTGATTCTTTTTTCTTTACGTGGTGGAACTGAGAAGACATTTATCCATAATTTATCCAGAAAACATTATGTTTAGTCCTTCGTGGGAGAAATGATATTGTGTTGCATGTAGCATCCAGTGGAATAGCATCATACTCCTTCCAAGAGGTAAGACTGCACATTATAGAATTGATATTCCACTAGATTGTGACGAGAATTTTACCTACAAAAACTTATCCCAGAAAATTATTCAACCCCTCTTCTCATTGGAACAAAGCTCAAGATTTGGGATGAAAATTCTTGATTGGTAGAATGATTATGAGCCCGTATGAATTAACCAAATTCTCCATTCGATTTTAAAGGAAAAAAGTCACACTCGCATTTTGTTTTACTATAACTATAAAAGAAGTCAAAGTCATTTTTTAAAGAAGGCTGGACTCTATCTTCAAAAATCATTTTTTTTACCTATGTAAGTTATATGTTGCAACACCTCGTGTCACTGGAAAGAGAGGACTCGAAGTATTAATATGCAATTAAGATGGATTAACCCAAGATACTAAAAGAAATGTTTATAATAAAAATTATATATGACATAAATTTGCACAATGAATTCTTCATGTAGGTGATGGTAGTAAATCTGATATTGATCTTGAAGATGTACAATTAGATTTAACATTTCAAGATGATAATTTTATAAATTCTACGGGAGATCCTATACCGGCAATTGTTTAGAGTACTTATACACATATAAATTGCACCACTTCAAATCCAGATATTTTTAAAGATATTGCTATACTATTCCCTACCAACGAGATTGTTGATACGATCAATGATTAAATCATGGAACCTATGTCTGTAAATGAAAATGTGTATATATATATATATCAGTTCTAATAATATTTGTCAAAGGGATGAAAACATAGATACTACCAATAAATTATTTTCACTATAGTATCTAAACACAATCAATTGTTCTGGATTACCAAATCATGAAATAACGTTGAATTAGGGTTGCATAATCATGCTTATTAGGAATATAGATCCATCAAATAAAGTATGCAATATAAGTAGATTGATAGTAACAAAGATGCGGAACCATATTATTGAGGTTAAACTAATTTTCGAGAAAGCATGAAAGTAAAAAATTCATGACTGGTAGAATGATTATGAACCTATCTGATTTAAACAAATTCCTGATTCGATTTCAGATGAGAAAATTTCAACTTATAGTTTGTTTTGCTATGATTATAAACAAAAAACAATGTCAATTTTTAAAGAATGTTAGACTTTATATTCCAAAATCAGTTTTTGCCATGAATAGTTATATTGCAATATTTCGCGTCACTAGCAAGATGTGGCTCAAAGTATTAATATGTAATTAAGAATGATTAACTCAAGATACCACAAGAAAGGTTGTTTACAATAAAATTTATATATGAAAGAAAATTTGCAAAATGGATACTTAATTTAGGTGATGGTAAGGTCGGTATTGATTTTGAAGATCTACAATTAGATGTGACATTTCCGGATGATATTCTTATATACTTTACGGGTAATCCTAGAGCGACAATTTTTAAGAGTACATATACAAATATAAACTGCACCATTTTAAATTCTGACATTTTTAAAGATAGTACTATATTAGCCCATACCAATGAGATTTTCAGGAATAAACTTTTCAACAAATTGTGAGGAAATTTTTCATATTATGCTTAATACGAATATATAAATTTTATTTTATTTTAAATTAAATTTCAAATTAAACAAAATATTATTTATTATACATTTTCATTACTCAAATATAATTTATGATTATTTTATACAATATAAGTATATATATTATACTATAAAATATATAATTATGCCCGTCGAGTTTCGACGGGTTAATTACTAGTTATGTATAAAAATTACTATAAAATTTTTTTATATAATCATAAGCGAATATAAAAAGATCTTATAGAGGTGGGAATTCGATAGAACACGACTCGAACTGAATGGGTTTGGGTCAAGGGCTTTTATCCATTTAAGTATACGTGTCAACCCGACCCGTCACAATCATAAATGGGTTAGGTTCGAGTTGTCCATTCTAAGAGCATCTCCAAGAGAAACTGGGAAATGGTGATAAATGCCAATTTAGAGAGGAAGGCTTCTCCAACAATATCTGTAAACTTCAGACGCCTCGGTATTTTTAAGGGAAAATGAATAGTGCCCCGCTTGAAATAGCGGGGCACTGTAGCGCACCGCTACTTATATTTTTTATTTTTTTAAAATTTTTGTTCTGTTTTTCTATTTTACTATTTGTATAGTTTATTTGTCTAAATTTTAGTTTTAGTAATGTAATCATCAAATTTGAAATTTGTACTTGTATTATTAGGGAATTTATTTAAGTTCAAAAGTTTTTATGTGTATTTTTATATAAAATTTAAATAAAATATATATTTAAATAAATACAATATACAAATTTATTAAATAAAAATTAAATGAATAGTAAAAGCAATCAAAATAGAATATTCTTAAATAGAGGAAAATTTAGCGTTTAATTGTTGGAGATGAAAAGTGAAAAACTGTAAACTGGACTGAGAAATATAGTAGAGTTGACTGAAAAATAGAGTTTATTGCTGGAGATGGCCTAATGTGATGATAACCAATTTAATAAATTGATCGATCCTAAGTCATTTTTAGATCAATCTGACATGACCTATTTATAATATACTAAATTTTAAATTACTATCATTATTGTTCTTATATAAGAATACTAGATTACAAAACTAAAATATTTCCAACTTTAGCAAGGGTCACAAATCACATTCAGTTTTCACCAAAATGAAAATTTAAAATTTATTAAGTTATTACAATTTATTTAGTTTCCTTGCTACTTTGGATTGTGTTTATATTATTTTGTGTTGTGGTTCTTATGAATTTTTGAATATTTGTTTTGGGTTTTATGTCATTTTGTTAGACTTGTGGATAAAGCTTTGTATTAGATTTGTAACACCTTTTTCTCTGACATCGACTTTGAAAAACCGTTAACAAAGAAAATATTAATCAATAATGTTGAAGACGATTACAAAGTTCATTTAAGGGAATTATAGGAATTTAAATAAAACTATAAAGGAATGAAAAATTGAAGAATGGAAGAACGAAAGAAACTTGCAGAAGAAAAGTTGCAGAAACGAAAGAAATGAAAAATGCGGATTCTTCTGGTAGGGTTTTGATAATCCCTGGGATGCCACCTCCTATTATTTATAGGGAGGAGCACACCATCCGTCCTTTTGATGGAGAAGGTGTAACGCTTGTAACGTTCCCCATGATCCTCTCCTTTGATGGCGCTTGCCTTTAATGCTTCCATGATTCTCTCCAAAGGTGATGCGCTTCTCAAGTCTTCAATGCTGCCCTGATCTTCTCCAAGGGTGCTGCGCTTCCAATAGTCTTCAATGCTGCGATCCTCTCCAAGGGTACCGCGTTCCTCATACCTCATGGTCATCCGTTCCGTACTCATTGTGGACTGGGCCGACTACTTGAATATTGGGCCGAAATGTAGTGGGTCTCAATTTTTACTTATTGAGTTAACAGATGCCCCCTTCGTGCAATTTGTCTGATTAGGATTTAAAGACAGATTTGCGCGTTTAATCTAGGTCTGGCCCGTCTAGGCCTATTTTGCAAACCCTAAGCCCATTAAGCACTCCGGCCACCATCTCAAGCCACCATCATCCGCCGCTGCCAGGTGCAGCGTGATCCTTCTCGCGTCATTGTGCTTCGCCTCTCGCAAATTCCAGGCCGCCATAGCTTGGCTCCCGGCCGCCATCCTCAAGCTCCATTTTGGGCACTCTAGGGCCACCACCCTGCTTTGAGGTCGCCATCATCGTCGAGTTCCCAAGGCGCCACCTGCTCTCAAGTTTGAGCCGCCATTGATGAGTGATTTTCACTACTCATATTGTACCACAAGCGGATGGTTGTCATCAAGTAATAAAAACCGGTGAATACCGGGTCGAACCCAAGGGAATTCAGAATATTATTTCATTCTGGAGAAAACTTAGTCATTTTAAGTTCATTAATAATATATATATTATATTTTGAAAATAGTTTGTTTAATTCTAATGGTGATTAAATTAAAATGATAGCATTAAATTTAAAAATAAAGCAAGTAAAAAATTTAAAATAATAAAAATAAAGATAAGATATATGCTTGTAATGATTTAGAACATGCCATCTTTATATAAAAGTGAAATTGCATAATGATTTAGCATTTCCCAATGTCTAAAAAGATCAATTTCAGCAGATTTAATAATTTTATAAAGATTAAATATATGCCAATTTCCTAATTTTCATAATTTGTAAAAACAGACTTCATGAAAGCAAATTAAATTATCTAACATTCTGCAATCATCAGTCTAGGCATAAATTTGAGTCTTTCCCAAGCATACAAATTTTCCTATAATGATTATACGATAAATTTCATTTCCCAAATCAGCGTGTACATGCCAGAATCTATTTTAATATGATTTATTCCCAAGACCGGTACTAAAATCTAATTTCCACTTTTTATCTCCCGATTTAGCAAAGCAGAAATCATACAGATTAGATTCTAACATTTAATTATGCAGAATAGTGTAAATAATCTAATAAACATGGTAAAATATTGATAAAACATGGTAAAGTGGATTTTAATACTAAATTTAGAATACTTTTAACACGAACAACATAGAAATCCATTTACAAACATGAAAACAGTAGGAAATTATGTTTAAAAGCAAATTCTAAACATTACTAAGCGAGAAAAAGAAAGACAACACCTAGAATGCGAAGAACACAGTCAGAAAGACATTCTGATCACTTCCTTCGGCATGGTTCGGTGTTGTCGGCCTTCTTCTCCAAGGTTGCAGAGATGTATCTGTCGAATTATGAGTCTGCCTTGAGTCTAGATGAAGAGAATGACGAAAAACGGGCTTTAAAACCGTGTTCGGGAGGTTAGAAAACCTCCAAACCGCAACTGTGGCGCCCAAAAAACGGCGCATCCTGACAATTGTCCCAATTTTCTGATTGCGGTGCCAAAAGTGGCGCCTGGAGGCTGTTTAGGCGCCGCCAAGAAGGTGCGGATTATTCTGAAGCTTTTTCCCAATTCTCTGATTGCGGTGCCAAAAGTGGCGCCTGGAGGCTGTTTTAGACGCCGCCAAGAAGGTGCGGAGCATTCTGAAGCTTTTTTACCTCTGAAATTTTTCTAAGTGTTGAAACGGTGCCTGATGCGGTGCTTGGAAGCTGATTTGGGCGCCGCCATGCCTGTGCGGCGCATCCTGGGCACTTTTTGCTTCCGAAAATTTTCTAAGTCTGATCTTGGCGCGTGCATTGGCGCTCCGAAGCTTGTTTGGGCGCCGCTATGTTGATCCGGCGCCTCCTTGGCAGATTTCAGCATCAAATATTCCGGATTTTCCAACACACCGCCTCCGAACATCACTTTTCCATCATTTAAATACCTGAAACAACATTGCAATGCATTAGGTTTGCTAAAGTCTTATTAAAAACACATAAAAACATGATAATTTAACCTAAATAAGCCAAATATAACCATGATCACTTGAAAAATAAAAACACATTAAATACACCTAAAAGTGCAATGAATTAAGGTAAAATGCACTCATTTTGGACATATTTTAGTACAATTTAAGCTTATTTAAATGTGGTTTCACAGGGTGCATCACCATCCGCGATCCTTGCCGCCATCCTCAGACGTCATCGCCTTCGTCTTCAGCGCCGCCATCTCCTCCCTTCAGCGCTGCCAGAGCGCCGCCATCACCCTTGTCTGGGCCGCCACCAGCTCTTCATCCGCCAGTCCTTGAGTGCCGCCAGCCTAGCGCGTCCAGCCGGGGCCGCCATCATCATCGAGAGAACGCCGCCATTGCTGTCTCAGTGCCACCATCTCGAGGAACGCCCCCAGATAGGAGCCCCCAGCAGCCTTGAGTGCGGCCATCGCCTCCCCAGGCCGCCTGCCTGCCGAGCGCCGCCACCCCGCTGCGCCACCAGCCCTTAGTGCCGCCACCTTCTTGAGCGCCGCCATCCCAGCTCCTAGCCACCACCCATGGGTCGTCATCCAGCTCTAGGCCGCCATCCAGGGGCTTTGTAACACCCCCAATTTAAAAATACTTTAAAAGCCAAAATAATGGGGATGCTACCGCCACATCTATTGGATAAAACACCATAACACACACATGACCAAGAGATGCTAAGGCTCTAATAAGAAAACATAACTTTTATTCTCAAATCATGCATCACCCACAAATGTTTCAAAAATAATTATGCAGAAGACATTATGAATTTAAAGATAATTTTTATTAGCTAAAAATAAAACTTGAAAATCCCATCCCAATGCGTGCACGTGCCATGCCTACTCACTTGCGAATCCTGAAAAAGAGAAAAGAAAAACACACACACAACTCAGTATAAACTGGTAAGTTACCCACGGATCCACAAGGACAAAATAAGAAACGAAACAACTGTAAAATTAATAGTGATAGTGAATTAATATTGAGAGGACACTTTTTACCGCATAATCCGCAAAATTTTGTCTAAACCTATAGCACCGGTGCCCTAACCTAGGCCCGCGGGCGAGGTTAGGGGTTTAGACCGACAATACCGCATATTCAGAGGTTCGTCAACCTAGATTTGATTAAATTGTGACAGAGGGGGCGAGTTTCGTCGCTGCAGACCCGTCACAGTCCTGCCCCTCAACCGCATAATCCGCAAAAATCCGCATAATCGGCACATAGCATCAACTCGTCAATACCAATTTACCCACATAGAGAAGTATTTGTTTTAATTTGTTTGTAACAGACTTAATACACGTTTAACAGTTCATCAAGTCACACCAGCCATGATCTTCCCTCCCTCAGATATTACCACATCCCAGTAGCACATATATTTGTATCTGTGTCTAACTAAATATATGTAAGAAACCAAAACTGGCATGAAGAACAATACGGGACAGAGCAGACGGACATCAGTCATTCACTAAGCCAATTTCCTAGATTCCAACAAGTCTACCCACTGTATAGTGATAATGATATCACTATAATAAATAAATGTTCAACCACTACAGCCCTATATTTGACTAAAGAGAACTAGCAGGGACGAATTCATTTTCAAGGATTGCTTAAACAATTAATTTCCATATACTTCCAAAAGATTTTGCCAAACCAACATAGAAGGATCGAATAATAATTTAATGATTGAAAGGACCTATAGCCGACCACAACAGATGGAAAGAAACGGAGTAATAATTTACTGACTTCAACCACTAGACAGTATACGCAGGATTTGAACAATTAAAATATGGCAGAGGTAGACACAACCACATATTAGACTTATTTGACAAATATAGGATGGTAGGGATCACTTACTGCTCGAAATTGATTAGAGGAGAAAAGGACGAAAGCTGGTCTCCCACCACGAACGGGAAAATGTTAGACGGCTACACACACTCCACAGACGGCAGAATTTAGGGTTGAAGAAGTGGTGGCTACCGATTAGGTTTCGTACTCCTAATTTATGGTTTGATCGTGGGTCTTGAATGCGAGATTCATGGGATTGAATGAATTTAAATCAATTGTATCCATCTCATATCCCTATCATATCCCAATTGTTGGGATTGGATTTAATTTAAATCACCTTTAAATCTATGCATAATTATTATTTACCTATTTTAGTTGATTAGTCCATTTATGTATTTATTACTACTATTTTTACGGGTATCACAGGCCACCGTGCCTCGGGGTTCCGCCATGCCTCGGAGCTCATCGTCCGTGCCTCGGAGCTCCGCTATGCCTCGGGGCTCCAGCCGCCACCTAGGGCTCAGCCGCCACTCTAGGGGGTTGCCGCTGCTTCACTCCGGGCCGCCATTCGAGCATCAGCCGGGGTGACATCCTCAGTTAGGCCGACATATTCAGCCAGACGCCATCCTCAGTCACCAACTACTCGGCCTCCACCTAAGGCCGCTGTCGATGGCGTTCCAAAGCCAATATCCAGGATTTTTACCACCCAAGGTTACTGCATTGGCCACCACCATAGGTTCATCTTCCTCTTTATCGTGTTTCAATTCCTCAAAACGAGTCTCGTGTATAGGTAGACGCTTCTCATCTTGTTTCTCAAGGAACTTTTCCAAGCGGGCCACTCTCTCGGCCAGCTGGGCAAGATTAGTGGAATACTGCACAATTAAATGCTCTTTCAATTTTGGCAATATATTCGCCATTGCAACACTGGCTATCTCCCTATCAGGGACCGCCATTGCGCATCGACCCTTGAGCCACTGTAATATATTAATGAATGTACTTGAAGAAGGGACAAATGAAAAAGTCCACTGTTTGGGAACACATGGTGGATGTTCCTGAAGAAGATGGAACAGTGAAGAAAGTGCAGTGCAAGCATTGTAAAGAATTTTTCAAAAAAGTAGTTGGTTGAACCACAACTACGTACAAGCGACACTTGAATAGTTGTGTGTAGAAAAAAAGCTGGCGATGGGGGAAAAGGAAAAACAACAAGTACTGTCTTTTAGCACTGACACAACCTCAGAGGGGATAACTTCAATCCACAATTTTTGTTATGATCATGCTAAGGTATGAGAGCTTACTTCTCATATGATTCTTGGTCACGAATATCCTTTTTCAATGATGGATCATGCCATTTTTAACAAGTTCATGAAGGCTGTCTCACCATTTTATCAAAAGATAAGTAGATATATAGTGAAGAAGGATTGCATTACCATGTATGAATCTGAAAAAAAGTTGAAAAATTTGTTGAAAGGTGTGACTATAATTAGTATCACTACCGATTTATGGAAATCCAATCAAAAGATTCAATATATGATAGTGACTGGACATTTTGTTGATGCAAGTTGGGTATTGCAAAAAAAGGTTCTGAATTTTTGCAATGTACCACCACCACACACTGGAGTTATTATTGCCGATGCTCTTAGTAGATGTTTTGTTGATTGGGGGATTGAGAATAAAATATCTAGCATCACTATTGATAATGCTTCATACAATGATGTGTGTGTCAAGAGGATAAAAGAGGATTTTTTGTTGAGAAAGCAATTGAGTATTGGTGGGAAAAATTTTCATGTTCGATGTTGTGCACATATATTGAATTTATTAGTGCAGGATGGCCTTAGTGAAATTGGTATTGTGATTGATACTGTGAGGGAGGGGATAAAATACATCAACAACTCTGAGAGTCGCCGGATTGAATTTAGCAAGATCAAGAAACAACTTCAGTTGTCCTCTAAAAGTTTGTATCTTGATTGTCCGACTCGATGGAATGGGACTTATATGATGTTAGCTTCAGCCTTAGAGTTTAAAGATGTGTTTTCAAGATATTCTGATATTGATGTTGGATTTCATGTGCCAGATGATTATGAATGGATGCAAGTTGAAGAAGTGTGTCAATTTTTGGGTGTTTTTCACAAAATAACAAATATGATTTCTGGATCTCATTACCCAACTGCAAACATATTCCTGCCAGAGCTATATAGGATCAAAAAGCTTTTAAATGACAAGGAATTAGATCAATCTAGCCATATGAGGGCAATGGCAAGAAAAATGGCGATGAAGTTTGACAAATATTGGGGGGAGAGTAATATTTTGCTGTCATTGGGTGCTATTTTGGATCCTAGATACAAAATGGAGTTGATTGATTTTGCTTTTCCTATTATTTATGGTGAAGCAGCTGCTCCAATGCATATTGATGAAATAAATCGAGTCTTGCATGATCTTTATAGTGAATATGTTAGTTCACTTACTTCTTCTTCCACTGAAGAAAGGCATGTGCTGAAACGCAAGCATCAAGAAAGTTCTAGTTCTGGTTCTTTAGGATCCATGGCACTTGGCAGGAATATTCTTACTGGAAAGGCAAAATTTCAACTGCATGTGAGTAAATCTGACAAAGCTCCACCAGAAAGATCAGACTTAGATGTTTACTTGATGCATGTGATGTTAATGCAAATCTGGATGTTTTGAGTTGGTGGAAAGGAGAAAGATGGAGATTTAGGATATTGTTAAGGATGGCCAGTGATTTACTGTCAATTCCACTAACTACAGTGGCTTCGGAGTCTATTTTTAATGATGGTGGAAGAATTATTGATGATCGGCGTGCTTCTTTGTTGGTTGACACAGTTGAAATGTTACTTTGAGCTAGTGATTGGATAAAGAATTTACATGGAATTAGAAAAGATTCGATAAAGGTAATAAATCATTTCATATTCTTTATTTTTTATTTTTCATGATCTTTTTGATTTATGAACTATGATTGGAAATATATCATTATTTTACAGGAGACATCACAAGAAGATGATATATTTGGTTATAAAGAAATTGAGCTTCCAGATTGAGTTGACAAGGTATTTTACAGCTATTTGGTTCGAACAGAATTCTGCTCCTGGGTATGATCTTTTTTGACAATGTATATGCTGACTTAATCCTTTCAGAGCTATGCTGCTATGTATGTGTTTGTTTATATATTTGTGTTTGTATCTTTATATATCCGTAGATAGAGACATAGGGATGGAGGTGTTTAAGTATGTTTATTGTAAGGGCTTTAAATATTTTTATTGAAATACAACAACATCCTGGTCTGTAATCATTTCTTTTTCTTCTTGAAACTTTATGCTATAATTTAAGTTAAAAAAATGAATTTGACTTTATATTGTCCAATTTTATGTGAGAGTGAGATATCGAGGTTGGTCAAGGGCATATTTAAAACTCTGTTTTTTTTTTTTTTTTTTGCTTCCACAATTTAGTGTCAGGTTTCACCAGTGCTTGATTGCTTTCTAATACTGAGTATGTGTCTTGGTGATGTTTGGACTGTGGTTTATTGTTTTTGTTAGGGTTTTACCTGTTACAAACTTACAATATATTTCCCTGATTTATTTGCTAGTTGATTGTCGCAAGTTTCCTATGATGACTGAGGAAAATTTATGTATAGTGCTCTTAGAAAACACTAACCTGGCAATATTTGTGATCATCGGGTGAAGTTAGGAGTGCCAGGATACAAAGACAGATATTATTGTGAGAAATTTGAGATTTCAGATCCTGCAAAGATTAATGAAGTCCGAACAGATGTGGTGAGTGTATCTCATGTATCATCTTCTTCTCATGATGTTTACTTTTCAGTTTCTGTATAGATTTTTGGTCATATGTTTCAATATGCCAAATAAAAAGGGGAAGGTGCCCGAGTTTCTTTTCAGAAAAGGGTGCGGACTAATATTGGATGTAGGGCTACATCTGTGAATTAAAATTGCAAAAAAAAAAAAGGAAAGAAATAGATTATAGAAATATGAAGGCTAGTGTAAAGATAAAATTTAAGTTGGTTACAAAACATATTGACAGTTCATGGTTTCGACTTTCAATTTCTACAATCCAAATTTGACTACGAAAGTTTCCATCAAACCTTACAGAATTGGAGTATTGTGAGCGTGCTTGTAAATGGGAAAACAGTGTTATACTTGTGCCGTCAATGTCGTTGCCACTTTAATGCTGTTATACACAAAAAGATAACTTACTTTTTCTTCTGATCCAGGTTTTGAAGTATGTAGAAGGGTTGTGTTGGGTTTGCCGCTATTACTACACAAGAAGATAACCTATGGATTTGTTACAATTATTAATGTAATAGTTTGTGCTTCTAAGTTGAATTGTGGGTAAAATTTTAATTGAGTCGAACGAGCTCAAATGAGCTGAGTTCGAGCTAGACGAGCCAAGCCGAACAAAAGACTAAATTGGCTCGTTTAAACTAAACGAGCCGAGCCGAACACGAGCTCGAGCTCGCGAACTATTTCATGAGCCGAGCTCGAACACGATTTTATGTTCGAATTCCTTAACGAACGAACACGAACAGAGCTCAAACGCTTAACGAGCCAAGCTCAAACACTCAAAGCTCGGCTCGGTTCGGCTCGTTTACAGCTCTAATGGTGGCCTGACTGAGGATGGCGCCTGGCTGAGGATGGTGGCCTGACTGAGCACGCGTGAATGTGGCGGCCTAGGCGAAGGCTAATGGCGGCCGGGTGACGTGAGCGAACAACGGCCGGGGCTAAGCTGAGTGGAGGATGAGGTGATGCTGGTAGCGGCCTGGGCATGAGGAATGGCGACCTGGCCATCCGGCCTGTGCATCAGTGGCGTCCTGGGCAGGAGTGGCGGCCCGACCAGGAGTGGTGGCCTGGGCATGAGTAGCGGCTTGAGTAGTTCTCACGACGTCCTGTTGCAGAATTGTAAAGATGAGGCAAACAAGCATCAAGTGGACAGTAAACAGACGAGCAAGGCCAATGATACAATCAAACCTTAAAAGCCATGCCGCGGCACGACAAGGCAACAAACCTTGGCAAGGGAATGGCGGCCTGTCCCAGAGAGGATGGCGGCTGGTGACCTTGGGTGGCGGCCAGAGCAGTGGCGGCTCGTGCTCACTGGATGGCGGCCAGAGACTAGGGTTCTTCGATGGCGGCCGGAGTAAATGTGGATGGCGGCCTGGAGCTGGCGGCCGGAGCAGATGTGGATGGCGGCCTGGAGCTGGCGGCTGGACTGATGGATGGCGGCCTGGAGCTGGTGGCTGACATCGTTCCGTCCGCTAAATTCTATGTCAAAAAATACAATGCATGTTTAAGGGTATACTCATCAAATAACTGGCATTTTACTAAGTCCTATGTCCTCAAACATATTAGATGTGGACGACTCTGCCAAATCATATGTGATCAAACAGGGGTGGGATAGAGTAAATAATCTATGTAAAATTAACCAAACAGTTATAAGATTCGCATGGTTAATGATCTAAGTGTGTTTAAAGAGACGCAGATCAAAGTGGTTTAGGGTTTAAAATGCAGAAAGATCCAGAATCCATGCAACAAGCCCGGAATTCATGTAAACATCTATGAACTCAATGATTCGTAGATTTCGAGTCCCTAGTCTCTAATCCTAGCCTCGAATCATGTTCTACGAATTCATAGTCTCAGCCAACGAAGTAATAGAACAAGATAATAAGAGACAACGAGCTAACCTGATCCATTAGTTGAACCGAGCAGAAGGATCAACACGGATGGCGGCCCAGGCAGGAAGCGCTGGCGGCGCTCGGTAGGTTCGCGACCAAGGGTTGGCGGCTTGATAGGTGGCGGCGCTTGGCAAGTTGGCGGCCCACGGAAGCGATGGCCCGCGGATGGTGGCGCTCAGAGGGCTGCAGCGCTCAAGGCTGGCGGCGATCCGGAGTTGGCGGCGAGCTGCAGGCGCTGGCGGCACTCGAGGCAGGTGATGGCGGCGCTCGGAGGTTAGTGGCGGTGCTCCTTGACGATGGCGGCGTCCGGGCTGGCGGCGGCGTTCAGGGCTGACAGCTCAGGAGGTGGCTGGCGGCGCTCCACCTTGATAGGAAAGTGGCGGCACTCGAGAGGAGATGGCGGCCGAAGGCGTTCGAAGGGTGGCGGCTCGCAAGGGGCTGGCGGCGGTCGAAGGTGATGGCGGTGCCAAGGGCAGGCGGCGCTCCTCGGGGCTGGCGGCCCGTCGACTGGCGGCGTTTTCCCTGGACTACCCAGCGTTGATGGCAGTGGCCCGACGTCGATGAAGCTTACTGGCGCTCCGGATGGCGGCGAGATGATGGTGCGGCTCGCAACAAGGACGGAGGCAGTAGAGGACGAGCTCGCAGTGACGACAATGAACTCGACACCGAAACTTGGACGAGGGATCGGAGGCACTCCCCCGATGCTGGCGGTGTGAGAAGAAGAGAGGAGAAGAAAAATTTTGAGGAAGGAAAAAAGTGGGTCTGGATCAAGCGCGCAAATATGTCTTAAAAGGCTAATTAGATAAATTGCGCGAGGGGGCATCTGTTAACCCCATAAAATATAAGGCCCAATTAAACTTAGTCCAATCCATTTTTCGAGAGGCCCGGTCCAATTCAAGACTTATCCGGATAAGGACCAAGTGGTGAGGAGTGGCACCATAAGAGTGGATCGGAGAGGGATCACGGCACATTGAAGACACATTGAAGCAGAGAGAATCAGGTGACTTCAATACGGGGCGTCATCAAAGGAAGAGGATCACCAAAAGAGGAGGTTACTCCAAGAGAGGATCTGACGACATTAAGGCAGCCTGATATCAGGGAGTGATTGCTTGTAACGCTGCAGCCCACATTAAGGCTTAAGGGCCCCTATAAATATTGGAGGCACCATTCTAGAATCATCATCACAAACCCCCCAGAGGAATCCGCATTTTTATTATTTTACTTTCTGCAACCTTTTCTTTCTGCAAAGTTTATTTCCTATTCTTCCTTTCTGCAAAGTTGTCATTCCTTTACAGTTTTATTTAAATCCTTGTAATTCCCTTGAGTGAATCTTGTAATCATTTTCAACATTATTCAATCAAAAAATTTTGGTTAACAAATTCAAAGCAGAAACTATCCTTTTTAGGAGTAAAACCATGACTAACAAGCCAAAGGAAAAATAGAAGGAATAGAGAGTTGGTAGTTATCAAATTCTCATTTCAAAGATAGGAAAATGATGAGTTCATCACTAAGTCAAATTACGTTCTTTGAACCAAAAATTAATTTGTTTCACCCTTTCAATAAAAGTGGAATTAATTTATTTTATATATATATATATTGCTGAACATCCTATACAGGCTGGGAAATAGTGGTGGGAGCCCATGCCACACAAATTATAAAGGAAATAAAGGAAAGGGATAAGGACCGGGTGGGGAATCGGGGGACTTGACCGCTAGGGTAAGTCTCAATCCCCAATTTATTTTATGTATTGATATACTAGATGAATTATCATAGAAAATTGTAGTATATTAGAATTATACAACATTTATTATTGAACTACATATCGATGAATTAATACTATTTATCCCTAACAGTGGCGGACGCAGAGTGTTCAGGGTGGGGGGGGGGGGGGGGATGACAAAATATCTTCGCCTTATTTCATCTTTAATTTTCATAGGATAACAATCACATATAGCGTAAAAAAAATAAGCTCTCACTATTCTAGTTATAACTTTAGATAATGGGTCAAATTTATTATTTTATTTGATTAAGATAAAAAATATATAAGCCTACCTTAAAAAGCCACTAACAGAGAAACACGTTGCTTCTTTTTTCTCTTCTTCCTCATAAATTACCGAAAAATTATTTATACTATAACTAAAATGTGCACGACTGTATAATATATTAATGTCAAAGTTTGAGTTTGGGGGACGAAATTATATTAAAAAGATTTCTACTATAGCTAAAATAAATATAACTATATAAAAATAAAAAGCAAATTTCGAACTGGGGGCGGTGGCCAACCCCAAGTTTCGACTATATAAAATGTGCATGATTGTATAATATATAGGGACTTGGGGGCGGTGGCCAACCCCAAGCCCCTATATAGGTACACCACTGATCCGTAAAATTATACTCCCTCCGTCCCACAAAATGTGACTAGTATTTCTTTTTGGGGTGTTCCGCGAAATTTGACCACTTTTCATTTTTAGATAAATTAAATTAATATAAATATGATTAGAATGTTAATGATTACAAATCCCATTAAAAGTAATCACTTTTACTATTCCCAATATATTTTTATTTTTCTACACAAATCCCTTGCATTTCAATATTTCTTCATATTCAAAATTGGTACAAATAAAAATTATATATATATATATTCTAAAACTAAACACCTAGACGATTCTAACAAGACCACACTTGAATATTTTTTCTCTAATTAAATCATTACCATAATATTAAGTCAAAGTTAACAATAAACAAAATCAAAATTTATTAAAATTTTAAACATAAATACCCACACCACTTTAACCACTAAATCCCACCACCTAAATTACCGTGACCAAAAGAAACGAGTCACATTTCGTGGGACGGAGGGAGTATTGTACTCCATATAATATGTTAAAATATGTTAAAATATTATTTTGATGGCAACTAAAAAAATCGCCCAACACAATCTCCATTAGGGGTGGAAAAAATTACCGAAAACTCGGTATGCCGAGCTTACTGTATCGAAAATTACCGAAAAAATGTCGAAATTTAGGTATGCCGAAATTTAGGTATACCGAAATTTAAGTATGCCGAAAAAACGGTACGGTAACGGTATCGAGCACACGGGATCTTCGGCATTTTGGTATACCGAAATATCGAAACATTAATTTAACATTATTTTAAAATTTCAATATTCTATCTTCGGTATTTCGGTATTCGGTATTACCGTAATACCGTAAACCCTAAATCCCAACCCTTAAAGCTCAACCTATCATCGGCATTTCGGTATAGTTCGGTATGCCGATTTGTAATGGTATATAATGCTTTTCGGTGATTAAAATTTTCGGCACTTTTCAGCAAAAACCGAAAAATTCGATACGGTATAAATTTCGGTATGTAAAATTTTCGGTATTTTTCGACAAAAACCGAAAATTCGGTACGGTATAATTTTCGGTATCGGTAACAGTATATATTATAGGATACCGAAATTTTCGGTATACCGAAATAGTCAGTATCGGTATCTGTATGGGTTTTACTCATACCGAAATTTTCGGTACGGTATCGGTATCGGTATCGGTATCGGTATTTCGGTATACCCATTTTTTCCACCCCTAATCTCCATACCATATGCTAGGAGTTTTAATTTTTTGAACAAAACCCAATAATTCAAACACATTCGACTCAATAATTCGATCCGATTGAAGATGATCGGATCCGGTTATTGGGTCAATTTGATCCGACCCAAAACCCCCAAACGAGATCAATATTTGTAAATTGCTTGTTCGGCCTCTGTATGAGTATGAGGATAATTTAGTACTCTGGCCCACACAAAAAATGGGCTGAGACTGTTGTAGTCCAGTAAAAAAAAGAAAATGTAAATGGGCGGGGATGTCCATATTTGGAGACCCTTTATCCGACTTTAGATCCCTCTCTCCGCCCTCGCCGTTCCTCCTCCTCCGCCGCCGCCGCCGCCGCTTCTAGGCATGAAAAGGCTAAAAGCGTCTTTGCCGCCGCCGAACACCCCGCCATCCCCACAACGTCATCACTCCTACACGAAGAGTCTGAAACCAATTTCAAATAAACGCCGCAACATTTTACGAAATTCTCAACCACAACCACTCCCCGCCGCCGACGTCGACTCCGTCAATTGGAAACTCCTCGACATCAGCAAGTCGGAGCTATACTTGCCGCTCACTTTCCCAACGGGTCAAACATTCCGCTGGAAGAAAACCGGCACCTCACAATACACCGGCTCGGTGGGGCCGCACCTCGTGTCGCTCAAACAACTCGAGGATACCGGTGTTGGGTATCATTGTCATTTGACGGACGATGAGGAGACGGCGAGAGTCGATCTTTCCCGTTTCCTGAATTTGGGGATCTCGTTGAAGGATATGTGGGACGAATTTAGCGTTTCGGATGAGAGGTTTGCGCAGCTGGCTGTGTACCTGGAGGGGGCTAGGGTTTTGCGGCAGGATCCACTGGAGTGCTTGATTCAATTCATTTGTTCGTCGAATAATAACATCCAGAGGATTACCAAGATGGTGGATTTCATCTCATCGAAGGGTAGGTTTCTGGGGAATGTTGGAGGGTATGACTTTTTCGAGTTTCCGACTCTGGAAAGGCTGGCATTGGTGACTGAGACAGAGCTCAGGGAAGCTGGATTTGGATACAGGTTGAAATCATTTCTTCCATTCTCAGCTTCATGACTCATTCATCATGCCTCTGAATTTGATCTCTTTAAGTTTTTATGCAACTGCTATTGCGATTGTAGGAACCCTGAAATAGGATATCTGATGGAATCTTCACAGTATTGGCATTAGCATTACATTGGTTGTTTCATATAGTTACCTCTTATTAATCATGCTTTTGAGCATGATAATTGTCTGGAGAATTTGTAAATAAGACCACATGTAAACTCTTTGTCAGGCTAGTTAGTGTCACCACCAGTCGAGAAATGTACTTGGTATTGTGGCGATTTCTGGTAGTATTCTTGTTGGTTATGATGGACATTTAATTGTTAGAATTTCTTGTTGGTTCACTCTAGTGCTTATCTGTGGAAGGAGATGGTATATGGCTTACGGATAAAGATTTGTTTTTTAGTTTTTCCTTGTAACTTCCTCATGGGATCACTTTGTGAACTTCAATGATGTCACATGTGTATTGGTCTTTTTATGGCATATTATCCAATGTTGTTTCAGTAACATCTTGTATGGGGATTGAGCATTAGTGAATTGAATCTATTTGATTGAGTAGGGTTCTGGTATCTTCAATAGCTTCTTGAGTCTTGATTTGATGCTACTCAATAAGTTTTTGTATGGACCCTTTTTATGATACTTTAGCCTTTAGATTTTTCAATTCATCTTTTTGTTGCCCTGTAGCTTGTTTGAAATGAGAACACACCCGCACCCTTCACCTCACACCATTCTTTATTATGTTGAAACATTATCAGGGCAAAATATATAGTTGGTACTGTGGCAGCTTTGCAATCGAAACCTGGAGGGGGTGTGCAATGGCTTACTAGTCTTCGTAAATGTGATCTACAAGGTGCAATTGCCGGTCTCTCTAGTTTACCTGGTGTAGGTCCCAAAGTTGCTGCGTGCATTGCCCTTTTCTCGTTAGACCAACATCACGCCATTCCAGTCGACACTCATGTCTGGCAGGTGAGCTTACTTATCTTTAATCTTGCGCCAACCTATATGAAAACTTGATTCAGTTTCAGTTTAAAATCTGGTTTATCAAAGAATCATTTCCCCTCACAAGTTCTTTAACGCTGAAAATGATCTTTCGGTGAAGTTCAGCCATTCAACTAAATATCCCTCTCAATGTTAAAGATTGCAACCAGGTATCTCGTCCCTGAACTGGCGGGCTCTCGCCTAACACCCAAACTTTGCCTTCAAGTGGCAGAAGCTTTTGTGAGCAAATATGGGAAGTATGCTGGTTGGGCACAGACTTTACTTTTCATTGCCGAACTCCCTTCTCAAAAAGCAATCTTGCCAGCAAGCATCTGGAGCACCGGCAAAACGAATCCAGCTGAGGTTCAGACAGAAGCTCAAGCCATAAAAGAGAGAAACGAAGATTCAAGCAACAAAATAAAAAAGCTAGTAAATGGGAAGAAATCTGCACGCCCTCGATGATTTTTTTTCATTGCTCGTCACCATTCTGGTCTAATTTTAAGAGATTGTTTTGCAGTGATTTTTATGTTTTACTACTGTATTGTTCCAAATTGTAGATTCTTGCTTCGATGCTTGTAATTGTCAGAGTTACGTGTTCATATATTAAGTGGCGAGACAATGTAGTTATAGGGAGGGGCTTTGGCCCCTCATAATGGATGTGAGAGTAGATATTTGTATTATAAAGCTTCATATTGATATTTATAATACATTTGTTTTAGTGAAAACTAGTCTTTTTTCTTGTGACAGATATTCTTTTTAGAGATCGCCCCCTTATTACTCCCACCATCTCAACACTCTTTGGCACATGTAACTTTTTAAAATTCTTCGTTATTTAATTGTGACTCAATTTTATTATAAATATATAATAGTAAAAAATATGATTAAATTGAGTCTTATTAAATTCGTCTTATACTCCCTCCGTATAATCGTATGATCATGTAGTTTTAGAATATATAATCTACATACTTTTTCATTGTACATATTTTGAGATATTCAAGATTGAAAAAATGCATTGGAATATGTGAATAAGTCAAACAATACAAGTTAAATGAGACGGGGGGAGTAATATATTTTTAAATATTAACTATTAAATAAAGGCTTTGGTTATGGTGCGGAGACCCATGTCTCTTGATGTACTGTGGCCAAGGTTTTAAATACCGGTATCGGTGTCAATATCGGACATATAAATTTATGGATTTCGAAGATATTTGAAATTTCGGGGGAAATTTCGGAGATATTTGCAATTTTTTTAGAAAATCACATCGAGTTCCCGAGATGATGAAAATGAAGATATTCCAAAATATCTCATCTCTGTTGCTATATAAACTAGCAATATGCTAAAAATACTCATTCCATGATATACTATATTAATAATATTGTTGATATCATGAACCATATTGATTGAAAAGACTTTGACTTAAAATTGATGACATAATCAACATGTGCTGAAGCATAAATTTTATTTTTTTAAATTTTTTTAAAAGAAGATATTTTTAAATTTTAGAAAAAAATTATATTTAAAAAAAAGTAAAAATTTCGGGAAATATAAGTTAAATTTCGGGAAATTTTGGGTTTCGGACGAAATTTCGGAGGAAATTTTGCAAAAAAAATATTGTAGGTGAAATTTTGCTTCAAGGTCCCGAAACCCAAAATTTCGACTGAAATTTCGGGATTTCGGTCGAAATTTAAAACACTGACTGTGACACATCCAAACCATTGATGAAATGTTAAAATCAATAGCTAAGATTAATACAAAGGGTACTATTATAATTTCAATAAAATCCAAATGATCTCTATTCAGTTTTCTCTATTCTCATGCCCGTACTTCTCTCTCCCATATAATCTACTTTTTCTTTTTGGAATTTATAAAATTTGATAGATTATTTAGATTACTTGTATCGAGTAGGTAGATTTTCATATAAAGAACGTCAAAATCTGAGTTCGTTTGAGAAAGTTAGAGTCATTTGAAGTTTATTGCGATTTCCAGAACATAGTCTTTACATTTCAGCGACGGTGCCTTTGCAATTCAGCGATGGGAGCTTTATAATTCAACGACATAGAGTATGCATGTCAGCGACAGCCTATACAACATAGTTTTTATAACAAACTTCAAATAGCTCTACCTTTTTTTAATGAGCTCGGATTTGCACGTTCTTCATATTGAAATCTACCTACTCAACACAAGGAATTCAAATATCCTATCTGATTTTAGAATGTCTAAACAAATAATATCATATTTTCAAAACAACGAGAATAAGATATCATTTCCTTTGAAAATCCGGTATTTATTTATTTATAATTTCAAAAATTTGATAAGAAATTTAAATTCCTTGCATCGAGTAGTAGATTTTCATATAAAGAATGTCAAAATTCGAGTTCGTTTGAGAAAATTAGAGCCATTTGAAGTTCATCGCGATTTTCAGAAACGCAGCCTTTATATTTCAGCGACGGTGACTATGTAATTCAGCAACGGAGGCTTCAGCGACAGAGGCTTTACAATTCAGCGATGGAGGCGTTACAATTTAGCGACATAGCCCATGCATTTCAGCGACGTAACCTATACAACAAACTTTATGTGACAAACTTCAAATGGCTCTAATTTTCTCAAATGACCTCAGATTTGGTTGTTCTTTATATGAAAATCTATCTACTAAATGTAAGGAACTTAAATATCCTATTAAATTTTAGAAAGTCTAAACATATAAATATCATATTTTTAAAACAACGAGCATAAGATATCTTTTCTTTTGAAAATCTGGTATTTATCTATTTGAAATTTTCAAAATTTTATGGGAAATTTAGATTCCTTATATCGAGTAGGCAGATTTTCATATAAAGAACGTCACATTTCGAGTTCGTTTGAGAAAGTTAGAGCCTTTACGATTTTCAGAAATACAACCTTTACATTTTCAAGGACGGTGGCTATGTAATTCAGCGACGGAGACTTTACAATTCAGCGACATAGCCTATGGATTTCAGCGATGTAATCTATACAATAAAATTTATATGACAAACTTCAAATGGTTCTAACTTTCTCAAATGAGCTCGGATTTGGACGTTCTGTATATGAAAATCTATCTACCCGATGCAAGGAATATAAATATCCTATCATATTTTAGAAATTCGAAATAGACAAATAAAAAATTATGAGGAATTAAATACTGATGCGTGAAATAGATGAATAAAGACAATTTCTCTATTATTATGCCATGAATTGTGTCAAAAGATAGCTAACTTATGCAAATTTTTGTATGATCTTTATTTAAGGATAGAAATCATTAAATTGATTTTGTTAATGATTTTATTACTAAAGATATGATTATTTATGTTTGACAATTATACACTTTTTATTTTATAGCCATTGAATATTTTTGTATGATTGAGATAATTTGTTTTGATGTTCTGCCATTCACATTGGTAGTACCATAACCATTCTTAGATAAATGTATTGAATTTGTGCCCATATTAAATAAGACAAGTTCAATATGACGGAGTTAGTGATGGCAATGGACAGGCTCAAGCGAACCTAAGACCAGGCCTGACTTGATTTTTAAGACCCAGTCACCAACCCAACTTGAGATCTCCTATCTTTGGGTCTAAATAGAACCGACCCTCGTATCCATGGACCCGACTGAAATTAGTTAAAATTGCTCTGGCTAACCCAACCCAAGACACGAATTTTTTTTTTTTTTTTTAAAAAAACCAAATTATTGTAAAAGATCATGATTTGCATATGAATTAGGAAAGAAATTGCAAAAATAATCATAATAAATACCAAAATTAAATTCACAAATTTACAATAGTAAATTCAAATACCAAACAACAAATTTTACCGATTTCAAATATAAATTATGTAAACAAGTAAACAACCAATCAACCACCAAAGATTTCTGAACATAGAATAAGTAGGCTTGGGCCGCTTGGCCATACTAAAGTATATAGGGAAAAGGCCCGGTACCCAGGGAAAAAATATTATGAGAGTCAAAGCCCCTCCATTTCAAATATTGTGTTTTAGGCCCTCTGTAATAACTTGGTAAATCAATACCAAGAACTTGGTAAAGCACATACCAATAACTTGGTAAACACATAAGGTAATCGTGGTAAATCACATACTAAAAACTTGGTAAAGCACATATGGTATATGTGGAATAACTTGGTAAACATCATAAGAGATATGCGGTAAAGCGCATACCAATAACCTGGTAAACATCATATATATTTTTTGTAAAGCACATACCAAGACTTGGTAAATACCATATCCGTAACTTGGTAAGTACTAATATATGGTAGCTATGGTTAAACACATACTAATACAATAGTAAACCACATATCATTAACCTGGTAAATATCATATAGTATCTAGGTAAGACACATACAATGACGTGGTAAAGCAAATCAAACATGTGATGGGGTGCAAAGTGTAATAAAATTGGAATGGGGCCAAAAAAAAATGGAAAGATTTTAAAAAAGGATATGGGCCCAAATTTACTACTTCAGTAAATTATCCCTTACTAGGGTATGATTGGGTCAGTTTAGTTCGGGTCTCGGTTTGTATCCACCACTAAACTCAAGACCGAACCGAGGCCTGGAAAAATGAAAAAAGTACTACTACCCGATTTGAAATTAAAAGCCCAAAATCAAGACAAACAGGTTGGGTCTGAATGGACTCGAACCAATTGCCATCCCAAGTAAGAATAATACTGTATACAATTATAATAATATACTAATAAATATTATAATATTATGCATGTAAACAAAACATGTGAATGTCTAGTGTTCAACATCCATGTTCATGCATTGATCATAAGGTTAGACATGTGAAAGTCTTGAAATGTATATGCCTTGATTATGAGGTTAGTAAATAGTGAGAGGATAAAAAAGTTTATAAATAGCCTATGTAATGTATTGAGAAGTTAAGTTAGAAAAATTTTATGCAAGCTTAATACTTGTTTCATTTCATAGCCATAATTATTACACTTTATCCATTTTATTATCCCACCTTTAAACTTCCTTTCTTTCACCATTTAATCCCAATTTCCATTACAATACTTCCACTATAAACACAAGCTAATAAGCCATATACCATTTTATTGTACACATACATAAATAAAGATAGTTATTTCTATAACACGTTATCAGCACGAGGAGACTCTGTCCAGATTATCATTTGAGGTATAATCTCTTATTTCTAAACTTTCAATAAGATTATGGCTAACCTTGCAAAGCAGGAATTTGCTCCCTTAACCGTTGAAGGAAGCAATTATATGTCCTGGGCCCGAGATGTAAAAATGCATCTTACTTCAATGGGTCTGGAAGATACTATTGCTGAAGGCAAAAATCCCAGCCATCAAAATCAGGCAAAAGCCATGATTTTCTTGTGCCATCATATCGAAGAGGCACTTAAAATGGAGTACATGACTGTGGAATCCCCACTGGCATTGTGGGAAAAGCTGAAAGAAAGATATGATAATCTTAAAAAGACGGTGCTTCCAAAAGCCCTTGATGACTGGACAAACCTGAGACTTCAGGATTTTAAAACAGTCCGGGAATATAATTCCGCTGTGTTCAAAATTACGGCCCAATTGCAATTATGTGGGCAAAAGATATCTGAAGCAGAAATGCTTGAAAAAACGTATTCTACGTTTCATGCTAAAAACACAGTATTGAGTGAGACATACCGTCAAAAAGGTTTTCAGAGATATTCTAATCTTATCACCTGCTTATTATTGGCTGAACAAAACAGCCTATTGTTGTTGAGAAATCATGAATCTAGGCCCGCAGGTGCAAAACCGTTCCCTGAGGTGAACGCGGCTCAATCATCGAAATATGTGCGTGATCGTGGGCACTTTAAAAATCAAAATGATGATCGTGGCCAAAATCGGTATCACAATCGAGGCAGAGGTGAATCATCTCGTCAAAATAATTATCGAAATAAGCCTCGATTTGAGCAAAATCGCAGATATGATACCAGAAGGCCTTACAAACCACAACAAAGAAATTATGCAAGAAAGCATAAACAAAATGATGAAATTTGTGATCGTTGTGGAATTAAAGGCCATGTGGCTCAAACATGCCACACAGCTAAACACTTAGCTGAACTGTATCAGGCCTCGAAACGAAAAGAAAGACCAGGTGTTGAAGCACACCATAATGCCCACGATGATACTTATGATGATATATTAAATGATAATATCACGCACCTGGAAGCTGATGATTTTGTTGAGCCAGATACTGTTACTAAATAATATATTATATAGCTATATATATATTTTACTTGTCTTTTATAATTCCTCTTTAATATAAATAATGATATCTTGTATTTCCCTTTTATTATCCATGTATAATATAAATATGCTTTTGCATTAATAATATTTATATTGCTGATGTTTATTAACATTCTTATATTCTTGTAAAGAAATGGATGCTGGAAATTCAAAAGTCGGAGATGATATCTGCCTCATTGACAGTGCAACAACGCATAGCATTTTGAAAAGCAAAAGCTATTTCTCCAATTTAAAATTGGAAAAGACCGCAGTGAAAACTATAAGCGGTAATGCAAAATGCATTGAAGGCTCCGGTAGAGCTGTTATATTTCTCCCTGAAGGGACAAAAATGGCAATTGAAAATGCCTTGTTCTCACGCAAAGCTCGAAGAAATTTACTGAGCTTCAATGATATTCGAAAAAATGGATATCACATTGAAACTTCAAAAGAGGCAGATCACGAGTATCTTTTGATAACTCGAATTGAAAATGGCAAAAAATTTGTGAATGAAAAATTGCCATGTTACTCCTCTGGCTTATACTATACAAAAATATGTGCCGCAGAAATACATAACCTAGTAGGCTTGAAAGCTACTAGTGAATTTATTACCTGGCACGATAGACTTGGGCATCCTGGCAGTGTAATGCTGAGGCGAATTATTGAAAATTCAAATGGTCATACATTGAAAAGGCAAATGATATTGAACCCAAATGAGTTCAATTGTGCAGCCTGTTCACAAGTGAAATTGATAACCAGACCATCTCCAGTAAAAGTGGGAATTGAATCCCCTACATTCCTAGAAAGAATTCAAGGCGATATATGTGGACCTATTGATCCACCGTGTGGACCTTTCAATTACCTTATGGTATTAATTGATGCGTCATCACGCTGGTCACACGTTTGTTTATTATCAACTCGCAATTTGGCATTCGCAAGATTACTTGCATAAATTATAAAATTGCGAGCACAGTTTCCAGATCATCCGATAAAGAAAATACGCCTTGATAATGCTGGAGAATATACATCACATGCATTTGATGATTTCTGCATGTCGATTGGAATTACTGTTGAACATCCTGTGCCTCATGTGCACACGCAAAATGGTCTGGCAGAATCATTTATTAAGCGATTGCAATTAATTGCAAGACCCTTGTTAATGAAATCAAAACTCCCTGTTTCTGCTTGGGGACATGCTATATTGCATGCAGCCGCACTTGTGAAAATAAGGCCGACAAGCTATCATAGCTATTCCCCTACACAAATTGTGTTTGGAAAGGAGCCCAATATATCCCACTTGCGAATTTTTGGGTGTACGGTTTATGTACCGATTGCGCCACCACAACGCACAAAAATGGGACCTCAAAGAAGGTTGGGCATATATGTCGGGTATGAATCACCCTCGATTATTAAATATCTTGAGCCAAAAACGGGTGATTTATTTACTGCAAGATTTGCAGACTGTCATTTTGATGAAACTCAATTCCCGACATTAGGGGGAGGAAATGATCAACTGAAAAAGGAAATATCTTGGCAAAGTCCATTTGATTTCCTTGATCCTCGTACAAGGCAATGCGAACTTGAAGTTCAAAGAATTGTGCATTTGCAGGGAATTGCAAATCAATTACCCGATGCTTTTAATGATGCTGCTAAAGTCACAAAATCATATATAAATGATGCAGCAAATGCACCAGCCAATATAAATGTCCCAGAAGGACAAATTCCAAGTGCAAATGAACCTACTGCACGCCTGAAGCGTGGTAGGCCTTTGGGTTCCAAGGATAAAAATCCACGAAAGAAGAAAATTATCCATATGGGTGATAAATCAATCACAGATGATACTCCCGAAGGAGAAATTGATTCAACCCTCGAAAAGGTTGAACCTGAAAATATTCACCCAGAAGAAAATGAAGTTATTGAAACTTCTTTCAATTATATCAATACTGGGAAATGTTGGAACCGAAAAGAAACAAACGTTGATAATGCCTTTGCATACAACGTTGCACTTGATGTAATGGAAAATAACGAGGATCCTGAACCAAGATCGGTTGAAGAATGTCGGAAAAGAAATGATTGGCCAAAATGGAAAGATGCGATTCAGTCTGAACTAGATTCACTGAATAAACGAAAAGTATTCGGCCCTATTGTCCAAACACCAAAAAATGTGAAGCCTGTTGGCTACAGATGGGTGTTTGTGAAAAAAAGAAATGAAAATAATGAAATTGCCAAATATAAGGCAAGGCTTGTAGCCCAAGGTTTTTCACAACGACCGGGAATTGATTTTGAGGAAACATATTCCCCAGTTATGGATGGAATAACATTCAGGTATCTAATGAGTCTAGCAGTACGAGAAAATCTCGAAATGAGGCTGATGGATGTTGTTACTGCATATTTATATGGCTCATTGGAAAATGATATTTATATGAAAATACCTGAAGGGTTTAAATTACCTGAGTCTTGCAACTCAAAACCCAGAGAAAATTATTCCATCAAACTGCAAAAATCGTTGTATGGGCTCAAGCAATCTGGCCGAATGTGGTACAACCGCCTCAGTGAAAGTTTGATAAAGGAATGCTATACAAATGACCCGATCAGCCCTTGTGTATTTATAAAGAAAAATGGGTCAGAATTTGTGATCGTCGCAGTCTATGTTGACGATTTAAATCTAATTGGAACTCCTGAAGAGTTGAAAAAGGCGGTCGAATATCTGAAAAAGGAGTTTGAAATCAAAGATTTCGGGAAAACGAAATTTTGCCTTGGCCTACAAATTGAGCATTTGGAAATGGGCATATTTGTTCATCAATCAGCTTATACCCAAAAGGTATTAAAGCAATTTCGAATGGATTATGCTCATCCGCTAAATAATCCAATGGTCGTTCGGACACTTGATCCTGCAAAGGATCCATTTAGGCCAAAAGAAGATAATGAAGAGCAACTTGGCCCAGAAATTCCATATTTAAGCGCAATTGGTGCGTTAATGTATCTTGCAAACAGCACGCGACCTGATATCGCGTTTGCAGTCAATCTACTCGCAAGATTCAGCTCTTGCCCTACTCAACGACATTGGAAAGGTTATTTATCAGACCCACACAAAGCCAAATCTCAAACAGGCTATATCTTCACGTGTGGTGGAACTGCTATCTCTTGGAGGTCAATGAAGCAGACTCTAACTGCTACTTCTTCTAATCATGCCGAAATATTAGCAATCCATGAAGCAAGTCGAGAATGTGTTTGGTTGAGGTCAATGACTCAACATATATTGAAGAGTTGTGGTTTAATCATTGAACCACAAATGCCCCCAACAATTTTATTTGAAGATAATTCGGCTTGTGTAGCCCAGTTGAAAGGGGGTTATATCAAAGGAGATAGAACGAATCATATTTCACCAAAATTCTTCTACACTCATGATTTTCAAAAGAATGGTGAAGTCGATGTGCAACAAATTCGATCAGAAAATAATTTAGCGGATCTATTTACCAAGGCATTGCCGACTGCAACATTCGAGAAGCTCGTGAAGAAAATTGGAATGCGGCGGCTTCGAGATTTAAATGATGTCCAAATCAGGGGGAGCATCTGATACAAGAATACTGTACTCTTTTTCCTTCACTTGGATTTTTTCCCACTGGGTTTTTTCCAAGTAAGGTTTTAACGAGGCATATTCTTCGTATTGACGACATTCAAGGGGGAGTATTATGCATGTAAACAAAACATGTGAATGTCTAGTGTTCAACATCCATGTTCATGCCTTGATCATAAGGTTAGACATGTGAAAGTCTTGAAATGTATATGCCTTGATTATGAGGTTAGTAGATAGTGAGAGGATAAAAAAGTTTATAAATAGCCTATGTAATGTATTGAGAAGTTAAGTTAGAAAAATTTTATGCAAGCTTAATACTTGTTTCATTTCATAGCCATAATTATTACACTTTATCCATTTTATTATCCCACCTTTAAACTTCCTTTCTTTCACCATTTAATCTCAATTTCCATTACAATACTTCCACTATAAACACAAGCTAATAAGCCATATACCATTTTATTGTACACATACATAAATAAAGATAGTTATTTCTATAACATATAATTTGTTTTGGACCAAGGAATTTTGGTGAACCAAAGGATTATATATTTAAGATATTTTGAAATATAATAATTTATGTAGACTATATTTAAAATTAAAATTTATATTTAATATAAAACCCCAATAAATTATCAATTCATTTTTTAATTCAAAGAACCAAAATGAGGCGACATAGTTCTCAAAAAGTTCTCCTTCTCCAACACTACATACAAATTCCAATCCTCACTCACCCCTCAGAAAATTTTGCACCTTCAATTTTTGATGCAGCTGCACTATCCAAAAACCACACCACTTCCCCTTTCACCTGCCGGACCATCCCCGCCGGCACCCCTCCTCCTCCTCCCCCGACTGCCAACCGCGTAGCCTCAGCCTTGCTGCTGCCCGAGACAACTATAGCGACATTGGAGGCAGAATTTATTACAGGGAGTGTGAAAGTGATCCTCTCCGGAGGGGGCTTGGGGGAGTCCGTGATGAATGTCACCCATTGCTGTTTTTCACTGAGAACGACATGGTTGGGGAATAACGAGGCAACGTGCCCATCCGGCCCCATCCCGAGTAGGATAAGGTCGAATTTGGGACAGTCACTGGTTTCGGACACACTGATCACGCGAGTCTTGACGAGCTGCCTGATCACAAACTCGTAATCCTCTGCAGCTTGTTCTGCAGTCGCTGCATCGTTGATGGAGTGCATATGACTGTGGACAATCGGAACCTGAAACAGGGACGACGAAACTCAAATTTGAAACTGAAGTCTCAAGTATGATTATTGATACTTGTATACTTCATTCACTAAACTTTGGATTATTTTGCTCGCGAAAATTCATAAACTTGATGATTACAGCATTGCAGTATTCGTTACCGAGCAGTTTTTAACTGATTAAGGCTGTGTTTATGAAATTAATAGCGTTTAGTTTTTGGAACACTTTTTAAAAACATGTAATTACCACCTAAACTTAAATGCTATTCGTTCTGACTTTTAGCTTTTCAAACTCTAATTTTAAACTTTAAATACCAAATATGACACGTAAGACTATTATCTCGATTAAAAGCTACTACCATTAATTAGAAAGTCGAAATGGAAGAGAGCAAATCAATGAGAACATAGCAGAAATAGAGAGGCATTTCAAGACATTTGGAAGCATACCTTTGACAGAAAGCCATCCTTTGCAAGCTTATAATTGCTGTCAGCATGACTTTTTGCAACTACGCGCTCGTCAGCCCAAAATACATACCACTTAGCCCAATCGACAGTTTTGTTGTAAGGCGCTTCGCACAGCTTTCTGCATCCCACAAAAACCCAAGATTGAAACATTACTAATTGCAAACGGTGTTGTCAGATTAACAAGAAAACAAGATAAATGCAGTTTCAATTCGTAATTTGTACCCCATTAATGATATGAGTGAACCACCGGATAAAGCAATGGTGAATACACCCCTATCTTTTATAGAAGCCTCGGATATTTCTGCAATATACTCCGCCAAATCAGTTTTCAGCTCATCCACATTTTCGTGAATTCTCAGCTCTAGGCCATCCTTTTTATCCCCAAAAAGAGACATGGTTGATGCAGGAAGTATACCACGCTCCACACTCTGTTCAGAAATGGTGAATAAAGACAACTTTTAGTTCAAAGAAATAATAGATGTTCGACAAAAACTCAAAAACACAATCGTTTTAGGCCCCGTTTGGAATAAGCGGTCCAAACGCTAAAAGCCCATTCCCAACTCTAAGAGATTTATATGTGTTTGTTTTCCCGGAAATACAAGATTTGGAATCGCTGATTTTCTCCATAAATCGTGGTTTTGGGAACTCTAATCTCTGAAGCCAAACTCTAATCTTTGAAACCAAACTCTAAACTCTAAAGTCTATTTATTTACCAAACGAAGCATTACTTCACAGAGATTCCACAATTCAACTGATGATAGTTAAAACTTTAACAGAGATGTAATATTAATCTCAAATCAGTAAGATATTTAATTCAAATACAAAAGAAAATTAGACAAAGAAATGATTGTTTCAAAACGAACACATAACTAAAGGTGATAAGAATGATTGAAAGAATTCAATTGTCAACCTTAATTCATAAATTTTAGTTCAAATATGACACAAATAGATCAAAATCGATGTTCACTTCACAGAGGAACCACAGTTGGAACTAATCCAAATTACAATGAACTAAACCTTAGCCTCAGAAAACAATCACAATTGACAGATTCAGGAAGTCATTTTGTTCAAAGAAACTAAATTCGACAAAAAAAGCATTGTTTACTTTACAGAGGATCCTTGATTCGACTAACAACAGTAACAAGGAATTAAATGTTCAATTTGAGTAGAATCATAATCGACAAATCAATAACACACTCACTTCACAAAATTCAACCTAACTCAATGTTTCCTTCACCAAGAAGTCCCAATCATAATCAATAAATCATCAGACATTTAGTTCAAAAACATAACAGAAGTTTGACAAAATTCGATGCTCGCATCACAGAGAATCCAAATTGGAATTTATCATAATTACAATGAACTAAAACTTTTGACTTAATTTAGCAATCAGTAATACATTTAGTCAACAAAGACACAATACAAGTTTCTAGGAAAACAGTCTTTACTGCACAGAAAATCCACAGCTTGAACTGATCACGTTGGAATTATTAAAATTATGATGCTTACAAAACAAAATTTGAACCAAAACCGGCATTCTTTGCATAGAACCCCAACTGGAACGGATTATAATAACAACTCAAAACAAATGAATTAAGAGAACAGAACACTAGTAGAGTACTGCAGAAGACTGAGGATATCATGACCACAATTCCCAGTCAATCAAAACCCCAAAAACACTCAATTTCAATCCGATTGCTATCGGGATTCAACACCCATCATCACAATTTTCTAAATATATACATGAGAAATTCCAGAAGCATTACTCCATGGGATTGAAGTAACGACAGTTCCCAGAAACAACTGCATATATGAACAAAAAAAAAATTTGATACGAAAGTAATCATGAGGATCGATGGGCAAAACAACGAAAAACAGAATAACCAAATTCAATCAGCATTCACACATCAAAATAAAGTAAATCAAACAGCATTCCACATGAAAGCCCACATCGTAAAACCTCTGTATTCAAACATTCGTGCGCGAACAAGAACAGATTGTAAAATCCCACAAATACAAGAATTCAGAATCAGCAGTCTGAACCCCAAAAAAGAATGATGAAAATCCTAGTCAATCTTATTAAATTTAAAGTTAAAAAATATGAAAAATTACTTGTGTAGAGAGGGAAAGAGAGGACTCACAGAGAAAAGAAGAAAATTTGGGTGTCAGTGAAGGGAAGAAACTGAGGGTGGAAGAATAGAAAATTGGTACTATCAATCAATCCCTTGTTTTTATACACACAAAATTAATAGTGGTATTTTTAGTTTCCCACAGGACAAAATTTCTTGAGTGGAAGTAAAAACCACAGATACATTTTCCCACATACACACAAACATACACTCAGAGCCCAACAAGAAACAAGAAACCCAACAAGAAATTAAAAAGACAAAACCTTACAATTGAAAAGGAGGCACCACTTTTGACAGAAAAGCAAAGAAATTAAGTTTAAAAATTGATAAGATGATTTTGTAATTAACACTGCCTTCATAATCTCACCAATTAAGATTTTTACTTATCTTTCTCCTCCAGATGAGAAAAAAAGCATTTACATTTTTAATTACATTATCCCAAAGCAAAAAGTGGACCACTGATTTATTTAAATACTATCAGATCTACAGCTTTATTATTGCCAATCCCAACTTTGATTATAATACTGGGTTATTGACATTTGCTAATTATAAGTTGGGATAAACTATGTAACCCCTAAATTATGCTATCTCCATTTAAAAAGCCCTAAAAATATGAATACATTGGTTCATTTGGGGTTTGAGATTTTTGGCTTTCAACCAATAAAATAGAAATTAAAAAACATTCAAAGATTCCATTTTGATTTATTTAATGGGGTAAAAATTTCAAGGCAGAAATTAAAAGGCATTCAAGATTCCATTTTGATTTATTTAATGGGATAAAAATTTCAAGGCAGAGAAACCAAACACCTGGTCTTTGGTCGAACTTCCAAATTTCCATTTCTTGTACGGCATAAACTCAGACTTTATAGCAAGATTTGGACTTTCATTTCTTAATTTAAATTCCATTCTTACAGCGTTATCTTAATTGTATTTGTGCAGTTGTGTAAAAGGGTGTCTTTTGATTTACTGAACTTGTAGTATCAATGTGGTTCGAAAATGATGTTATTTTATGCCATCCATCACAGTCTCTATCTTTATTTAAATCCTGAAGATATTATGTCAGCCATTACTTGTTCTGTTTCTCCCCAGTCCCAACCTCCACCACTAAAAATAAAAACGATGTACTAATAAAATTTATGAAATTGAAATCGTGTGCTGGTCACCATCCTTTTCTTTGTTGAAGGCGATTGTTGAAATTTAATGGTATTTTCATCCAATATTTCTTTTATAAAAAAGATATAAATTTATAGTACCATTAAAGGTATCAGACAAAATAAAAGCAAATGGATTTTACAAGTGGGCATGCACAAAAACAGTAATCGAAAAATGGGAAAACAGAAAAAACCCACACAAAATGGAAAACCAATAGAAGGCCTAAACTGATGCTTCAGCCTTCAAACTAACACCTATCAAATATTGTTGTTAAAAATTTACGTAATGATATTGTTGAATAACTTTAACTTTCAACATCAACGTTTCCAACAATGATCTTTTACAAAATGTTCAAGAGTCAGATAAGCATGCAAGTGTTGGATCAATCTGGTATAGTGTGGGGTTATCCCATGGCGATGAAATAGTATGTAATGACGACAAGACTTGTTAAGTTTAAACATTAAAAATTTCTTGGTAATTTTAAACATTAAAATTTAAATTACCAAATATTTTTTTCTCCTAAAGCAGGATTCTGCATACTCAAATGCTCGAACCCGAGACCTTTGCTTAAGCTGCCAAAACCCCATGCCACTCAGGCTAACTGTGTTTGATTAAATTACCAAATATTTAAATACTATATAATTTACTCTTTTTTCTTTAATTTATTCAAATGCGTATACTATATATTACCAACCATATATAGTTGATTTTTGAATGGTTATAGTCAGTGGGCTTCGGCCCCTCCTTAATGGTGTGGAACCAGCGTTAGTATCTAATATTGGTATTTTTGTGATAAATTTTTAATTCCTAATAAAAATGAGCAATTAATGGCTCCTAAAAAAAGGAAAAAAAAGCAATCCCTTATTCGTGGAATTAATTCTCTATAATAAAAAAACCGCCCCTCCAAACAATCGTGATTTTAACAAAATGATTATGATGCATTATCAACTTTACTTTCAAATAAGACACATCCCAACATATACTCCCTCCATCCCACTCAAACGTCTTGTTACGGTTGGACACGAAAATTATGATAGAGTTGATTTGTAAGTATATAATAGGATCCACATAGTTGTTAGTGAGGAAAATCATCTCTATTTATAGAAAGAAAGACATTTGTGATGGGACATCTAAAAATCGTAAGTAAGACATTTGTAATAGAACGGAGGGATTAATATATTTTTTTAAGAAGCAAGCACATTATTAATATACTATATACTATATAAGAATGAAATACTTGCATTCTCTCTATTTTTTTACTGGCTATATCTCTTATCTCTTATATATCTTTTATACTATAAGTGTGAAACTTCTAAATTATCTATTTCATTATTGACCGTTCGATCGGTAATTCAATTGAAATTCTGACCCTTGGATGAAAATGTTAGTGGATGCGTGTTTCTTATTTGGGATCGAATCTGCTCTGTCTCATTTTTCCCTGTGAAGTGGTCATCCAAATCCAATGGAGAAAATGGAGTTGATGAATTTAATGTAGTAGATGAAGTTAGTGGAGTGGATGGATTTTGTGCCTATAAATACCAAGGCCACTCATTTGTAAGAACATCTCAACACAAGCAAAGGCAAGAAGCTTGCCTTTGAACTCTCTTCTCCTATTGTAGTCTTTAGCCTTTGTGAGTGTTTCTCGTTGAGAGGGTTTTGTGGTATAGGATTATTTCCTATAACCTTTTGTAATATTATTTCATTTCATAGTGAAATAATAGTTCGGTGGGGCCCGGAGGACGTAGGCATATTTGTGCCGAACCTCGTTAAATCTTGGTGTTCTCTTTATTATTTAATTAATAGCTCCATTATTCCACAACAATTGGTATCAGAGACTTGGTTGCATAGTATGCTCTGTGGTCGCAGCTAAGCTGATCTTCCACATCAGAAACGCATCTCGGTTGAGCTACCGTTTGTGAGCTATTAATTAAACTTTGAAGCAGAAATGGCGGATAGGTCCGGTGAAATGTCAACTTCAGATCCGAAGCCGTTGGTGACATCGTCATCACGGACGATGGTTTCAAATGCCAAATTTGACGTCGAAAAATTCGACGGTACCAATAATTTTGGTATGTGGCAGTGCGAGGTGTTGGACATCTTGTACCAGCAGGAGCTGGATGGGGCACTTGTAGAAACCAAACCAGATGGTGTTGATGATAAAGACTGGACGAGGATCAACCGTCTTGCGTGTGGTACAATTCGGCTATGTCTCTCAAAGGAGCAGAAGTATCCGCTTATGAGAGAGACGATGGCGCACAGACTGTGGAAAGAACTGGAAGATAAATTCATGAAAAAGAGCACGGAAAACAAGCTCTACATGAAGACGAAGCTGTATCGATTCCAGTATTTGCCCGGTACCACGATGAATGAACACATAACAAGATTCGATTCTTTGGTCACCGATTTATTGAATCTCGACGAGAAGATAGATGACGTTGACAAGGCGTTGATACTGTTAGCTTCGCTCCCCGATGAATACGAGCATATAATTGTTAGTATGCTGACTGGAAAGGAAACAATTTCCTTTAAAGAAGTTACCACTGCCTTATATTCTAACGAGATCAGAAAGAAGGATAAGTTAGAACACAGGAGTTCGACTGGTGAAGCTCATACCGTTCGGGGCCGTAGCCACAAGTACAAGCCGGACAGAAGAGGCAGATCCAAGTCACGAGGCAGAGTGTCGAAAGACGAATGTATCTTTTGTCACGAGAAAGGACATTGGAAGAAAGATTGTCCTAAGCTGCAAAAGAAAAAGGGGAAAGCTGTAGCAGAGGCTTGTGTTGCTGATAGTGATGAGACAGAGTATTCTTTAGCTTGTGCCTCATCGGTAACGACGTGCACTGACGACTGGTTGCTAGACTCAGGATGCTCATTCCACATGTGTTCCAGGAAGGAGTGGTTTGTCAACCTTGAAAGTGTTGACGGTGGAGTTGTCTACCTAGCCAACAACGGATATTGCCAGATAGCTGGAGTTGGCTCAGTATATCTGAAGAACCACGATGGAACAACCAAGGTGCTGACGGAAGTTCGGTACATACCGAAATTTGCCAAGAACCTCATATCAGTGGGAGCCTTGGAAGCCAAAGGCCACTCCATCCACATTGAGGATGGGATTATGAAAGTGATCTCGGGAGCACTTGTCATCATGAAAGGTATAAGGAAAAATAACTTATACCACTTCCAGGGCAATACAGTGGTTGGCATTGCAGCAGCAGTATCAGAAGCAGACAAGGAAGAGAAGATGACCAAGCTATGGCATATGAGGCTTGGGCATGCTGGGGAAAAATCCTTGCAGACTCTGGCAAAGCAAGGATTATTGAAGGGTGCAAAGACTTGCAAACTTGAATTTTGCGAGCAATGTGTTCTGGGAAAGCAAACGCGGGTGAAGTTCGGAACAGCAATCCATAACACTAAAGGCATTATGGATTACATTCACTCAGATGTGTGGGGACCTACCAAGACGGCTTCTTTGGGAGGAAACCATTATTTTGTAACGTTTGTTGATGACTTTTCCCGGAGAGTATGGGTGTATCCCATGCGAACAAAAAATGAAGCATTCGGGAAATTCCTCACTTGGAAGAACATGATGGAGAACCAGACCGGGAGGAAGATTAAAGTGCTTCGATCTGATAACGGCACAGAATATCGAAATGACCCTTTTTTCGACTTGTGCAAGAAGGAAGGTATTTCCCGACATTTCACTGTGCGGGACACGCCACAACAGAATGGTGTGGCTGAACGGATGAACCGAACATTGTTGGAGAAAGTTCGGTGTATGTTGTCCAATGCTAATTTGGGCAAGCAGTTCTGGGCTGAAGCGGTGACATATGCGAGCCATCTAATCAATCGACTACCATCAACTGCTCTTAAAGGCAAGACACCTTTGGAGGCATGGTTTGGCAAACCTGCAAATGATTATGATTCTTTACGTGTGTTCGGTTCCGCTGCTTATTATCACGTGAAAGAATCAAAGCTGGATCCGAGGGCGAGAAAAGCTGTTTTCGTAGGGATATCTTCGGGAGTCAAAGGATATCGCCTATGGTGCCCGGAGATGAAAAAGGTGATCTTTAGCAGGGATGTTACGTTCAACGAATCAATAATGTTGAATAAGGTAACCAAGCAGCAGGCGGATAGTACTCATCAGCAGGTGGAGCATTATCCTCAACAGGTGGAGTTTCAGACATCTACAACCAGAGAGGTAGATGGTCAACTAATAGAAAACGATGGTCCAAGTACCGAAGAAGAGCCCAGTGAAAGTGAGGTTTTAACCCAAGAACCTCAGGAGCAACAAGATTTACCAATTGCAATTAGGAGGCCAAGAAGAGAAATTCGGAGACCTGCTCGATTCGAAAGTATGCTGGCCTATGCACTTCCTGTTATTGAAGAAGGTATACCACAAACTTTTCTTGATGCAAAAATTAGTCCGGAGAAAGAAAAGTGGAAGAAAGCCATGGACGAGGAAATGCATTCCCTTGAAGCAAATCACACGTGGAAGCTAGCTAAACTCCCAGAGGGAAAGAAGGCAATTGGTTGCAAGTGGGTCTATGCTCAGAAAGAAGGATTTCCAGAAGAGAATGACGTGCGCTACAAGGCAAGATTGGTAGCCAAAGGCTATGCTCAAAAGGAGGGAATTGATTACAATGAGGTATTTTCCCCTGTTGTAAAACATTCCTCCATTCGAATTTTGTTGGCCTTGGTAGCACAGTTGGACTTGGAACTAGTTCAAATGGACGTAAAAACGGCATTCTTACATGGTGATTTGGAAGAGGAAATCTACATGACCCAACCAGAAGGATATAAAGTTGCTGGAAAAGAAGATTGGGTTTGCAGACTGAAGAAATCGCTTTATGGATTGAAACAATCACCAAGACAATGGTATAAGCGATTTGATCAATTCATGATGGGCCAGAAGTACACCAGGAGCAGTTTTGATCATTGTGTATATTTCCGTAAGCTACAAGATGGATCTTTCATTTATCTTCTTCTATATGTAGATGACATGTTAATTGCATCTAAAGATAGAGGAGAGATAAGCAGATTGAAGTCTCAACTCAGCAAGGAGTTCGAAATGAAAGATCTCGGTGAAGCAAAGAAAATTCTCGGTATGGAGATAACGAGAGACAGGAATAGGGGCACTCTGAGTTTGACTCAGAAGCAATATCTGAAGAAAGTATTGCAGCGGTTTGGCATGACAAACAAAACCAAACCTGTAAGTACACCATTTGCTCCTCATTTCAAACTTAGTGCTTCACAATGCCCGAAGACGAAAGAGGAACGAGAATACATGTCAAAGGTTCCTTATTCAAATGCAGTGGGTAGCTTGATGTATGCAATAGTATGTACAAGGCCTGACATTTCACATGCAGTTGGAGTAGTGAGCAGGTACATGCATGATCCCGGTAAAGATCATTGGCAAGCCGTGAAATGGATTCTAAGGTATATCTTAAAAACCTTAGATATTGGGTTGATATTTGAGAAGACTAATGTTACTGGTCAACATATAGTTGGGTACTGTGATTCAGATTATGCAGGAGATCTGGATAAACGTCGATCAACTACTGGATACGTATTTACTCTTGCAAACGCACCAGTTAGTTGGAAGTCTACCTTACAGTCAACCGTTGCTTTGTCAACAACGGAGGCAGAATACATGGCCATTACAGAAGCTGTTAAGGAAGCCATTTGGTTACAGGGATTGCTGGATGACTTAGGAGTTGGTCAGAAACATGTAACAGTGTTTTGTGATAGTCAAAGTGCCATTCATCTAGCAAAGAACCAGGTATATCATGCTAGAACCAAGCATATCGACGTGCGGTACCATTTTGTGCGGGAAATAATTGAAGAAGGTGGAGTCAAGGTACAAAAGATCAAGACCACCGAGAATCCCGCAGATATGTTGACGAAGGCTGTAACATGTATCAAGTTCGAATATTGTTTGAACTTGATTAATGTCTCAAGAATTTTAAGTTGGCGCTGAAAAGCGCATTTGGAGGTCCTACCGAATTTCGTGACGAGAGAACCTTGAAGGGGATAATGTGATTTGAGATGCACCAAGGTGGAGATTTGTGAAGTGGTCATCCAAATCCAATGGAGAAAATGGAGTTGATGAATTTAATGTAGTAGATGAAGTTAGTGGAGTGGATGGATTTTGTGCCTATAAATACCAAGGCCACTCATTTGTAAGAACATCTCAACACAAGCAAAGGCAAGAAGCTTGCCTTTGAACTCTCTTCTCCTATTGTAGTCTTTAGCCTTTGTGAGTGTTTCTCGTTGAGAGGGTTTTGTGGTATAGGATTATTTCCTATAACCTTTTGTAATATTATTTCATTTCATAGTGAAATAATAGTTCGGTGGGGCCCGGAGGACGTAGGCATATTTGTGCCGAACCTCGTTAAATCTTGGTGTTCTCTTTATTATTTAATTAATAGCTCCATTATTCCACAACATTCCCCCTCCTATGCCCCGACTTACCCCTTTTTTTTGTGGAAAGCTCCGTCACTTTGCACAGACAGGAGAAAATTAGGGCACACAAGGAAATCGCGATGAAGGGAGGGAGGGAGCAGCGAGTTGGACCAGGGAGAGGAGGAGGAAGGAGAAGCTGCGAAATGAAAGTTGGGAAGTGAAATCGTAACCCCATTCGATCTCTCGCCAAGGTTTGGATTTCTTTCCCCGTTCTCTCATCTTTTTGCACTAAGTAGGATTTTGGGGAAGAATCCAGTGGGTCGCGGCGGACGCGAGGCTCCGGTGGTTGGAGGATCGGCACACAGCAGCAGCTCGGCACCGGAGGGGACCGGCGGTCGCTGGTCGGAAGGTTTCACGCAGCAGTGGTCGCGGCGGCGAGCTGCTGGCAACGGCAGCGGGCAGCACGAAGGAGGAGGAAGAAGCAGCACACGCAGCGGCGGGTCTGGACAGATCCTTCTCCGGTTTTGTGCTCTAATTTTGTTCTCTTAATTTAGTTTCTGCTTCGATCGATATCTCAACCAATGCTCTTATACCACTGGTGTGAAACAAACAGTCCCATGTCAATGAAAATATTATCCATCCCCATAATGTGAACTGGAACAATCATACTCTTATAACATTAGCTAACAACTAAACCTCTTTCAAAGGATGTTATAATATTTATAGGACATTCTAACGACAATATAAGGAATATTTTTTTCTTTTTCCACGGGTAGTTGTATATCCAAAATATGTTGTGCATCGCACAACGAAAATTTACTAGTATATATATATATATAATATAAAATAAAAATTATATATTAATATACGGGTGTCTAGTTCCGTGATTGATTTCCTACCCCTCCTATTTCTTTTTTATTTTTTCTCACGTTTTGACGTCACCCTTATTTTTTTAAAATAATGTTGGCTCTTTCCAAATTCATGATTAAAATTTTATTAATAAATAATCCATGGAGATATATTAATAAACTCTAATTTGAAAAGACAAATTAATAAAATAGGAAAGTAGTTGTCGAAAACTTGTAGAAGCTACTAATGACTTGTTCTGCACGTAAAGTTATAGTTGTGGGCTGCGACCTGCAGCTGTAGGGAGCTGTACTTATCAGTTTTTATATATGTGTTTGGTAGAAATAGCAGTAGTTGTCATAAATTATAATTTGAAGAGAAAATTAACTAAATTGGAAAGTAGCTTTCGAAAGCTCCCAAAAGATATTCATGACAGCTTCTGATTGTAGAGCTTTTCGGATATGAAATTCACATCTAAAGCCTTTAAAAGCTAGTGTGCACAGGGCTATTGTTTTGACATGCTATAGTATTTTTCAGCGACTTGATAATGTTCATTTCAGCGACTTCAGAACGTTGAAACTTCAATTCTTTGGTTTAACATATTTCAGCGACGAGCTGTATGTATTTCAGCGACGTGATGTGTGTATTTCAGCGACGGACTATGTGTATTTCAGCGACATGCGACAATATTTTCAGCGATAACAACCTACGTATATTTCAGCGACTTGACCGTTATATATTTTTTGGACAATTTTACCCTTTTACATTTTGAACCGTTGGATTTTAAATGAACGGTTGAGATTGGTGCCTTGATGTGTTGCGGATCTTATTGATTGCACCGCAACCAATCCCCTATAAAGATAGTACTCCATTTAACTTCTAGATAAAATTGGAAATTGTAAAACTTGGATAAAGAAGATTGGAACTAAGGAGTTATGTAACCCATACACAGATCTTCCTATTTATAGCCTCCAAAACTTTTCAATACTTATTTACAATTTGTAACCACTTATACCAAAAGAATTATATTATTAGGGATGATAACTTGGCCTTCATTTGGAATGGAATCAAGCGGCTTCAAAGCTTGGGGATTGAGGTCAGCTGCTGCTACTCGGATTCGGAAGAAGCACTTCGGATTATTCAACATGAGGTAAGTAAGTGTGGACCATAATCACTTTGCTCTGATCAGAAACATTCAGGATCTCCTTGCTCTTCACCCAGGTTATAAGTGGTATCACATTCTTCGGGAAGGCAACGCTGTGGCTGATAACTTGGCTAAGCGAGGGTCTAGATCGGAGGAGTTCTTTACCACATGGGCTTTCCCCCCTGATGATGTTGGGCTCTACTTTCTGCAGACATGGCTGGAACCTGGTTTCCTCGCCTATAGTCCTCTCGGGTTATTGTATTTTGGTTTCTTTATTTACTTTTTTATTGTTCTTTGCTGGCGCTTGTGCGTCCCTTGTCACCAAAAAAAAAAAAAAAAAAAAAAAACTTGGCCTTCATTTTTCAATCTTGAGGTTGTGGCTTGGGAGTTCGATTCCCCTTCTGCCCCTTATTCATTTTCATTGTCCCTTTGTAATTGTGTGGCATGAAATCACATACTACCTCCGTTCCTTTTTAATTGTCACAGACCCACATTTCACGCAATCCAATACATATTTTTAATCGTTAATAACTCAATTTTTTTTATTTTTTATTTTTGGCTGCACAACTCTCATGGGCTAGGAAAAAATATCAAAACAAAAACAACAAAAAATGAATGAAAACAACATCAAAGGAAAACTATCTGTCGTGCTGGCAATACAGATTATTGACTAGGAAACCAAGTCCCAGCAGCATCAGCTGCCAAGAGCGGCTTCAGACCATCCGGGGGAAAGGCCCAGGTCGTGAAGAAGAGTTCACCATCGGCACCCATCTTATCAAGCCCATCCGCCACCGCATTTCCCTCCCTCAAAGTGTGCTCAAATCGACATATGAGAAAGTAGGATCGAACATCTTGAATCTGGGCAAGAAGCGCCGAAAGCCAATGACTGCTAGACGGAGTAGATTGAAGCAGGCCCAAAGCATGCTTGGAATCACTCCGACACAATATTTCAGAATAGCCAGCCTTTTAGCCAGCAGGAGCCCCTCCAAAATGGCTGTCAATTCCGCCTGGAGGACCGAGGCGTTTCCAAGGAACCCCGACACTCCACCCAGCCATTCGCATCCATTATCCCGAGTCACAGCCCCAAACCTTGCACATCCTTTACTAGCAAGGAACGAACCGTCGGAGTGTATGAAAACTCCCGTCCAAGAGCCCATATTCCAACAAACCAGACGTGGATTGGAAGGGCCATGGTCTGGAGCTCGTGTGAAAATCTATACGATTAGATTAGACGAATCCAACAAGATCTCACTTGACTATATCCTATCTTACATAATTGTATTAAAAAGTCGAATAAAAGTTACTCAATGAACAATGTCAAAACACCATATGTGGCAATAAATAAGGAACGGAGGAAGTATAATAAATCGAATTATTGGTTGGGAATTCGCATCCTTCTATTAACTTATTCACACAATTACACGCCAAAAAACAAAAATATAAGTAATCCCAATAATAATAATAATAATAATAATAATAATAATAATAATAATAATAATAATAATAATAATAATAATAATACCAGGCATATATCGAACCAAAAATTGGATATAAACAATGAACAGGCTTTGATGGGGGTGGGGTGGGTAGGTGTGTGCCTATGTGTTGATGGGAGGTGAACAAAACTACACATGGAATGGAAGCTAATATAAGTAGAGTTGGAATATACAGTTTTCAGATAAATGGGGAATTAAAATGAAATTTGTCAAATAGTAGTAGGATATAAGAAGATAAAATGTCTGTTTCATAGAAAAGGTAAAAATTTAATATCTGTGGACCATTTTTTTTTTCCTTTTTTTTTTCCTTTCATATACTCATAACTCAATCCACAACGGACCTCACAATTCTCTATATTTCTAAATAATAGTATATCCATACAACCACTTTTCTTTGACACTGACTTTCTTTTTTTTTCCCTTTTAAATTTCTCCTAATATTTTTGGATATCATGAAACTTTAAAGTGAATGATTAGGAATTATTTTTTGTCTAAATCAATTTTGAATTATTCTATTTAGAAATTAACAAAAAAAAAACAATATATATGTCTATATCTACATAAAGGTTTAATCGAATAATTTAAGTATAATGTCTGTGGCAAAGACCGGCTGAGGAAAGAAAATTCAAAATAAGAACCGTACTACTATTTCAGCATTTAAGGTGCAGTTAATTTTATTTATACTTATTATTTATTTTGATGTGATTTTACAAAAGAATCCGATTTGTCATTTTATTATGATCAATTTGCAACCAAAAAGAAATTGCACCCAACTCCAATAACATCGATAAAAATAAAACGTTGAGTTTTTTATTTTTCCTTTTAAAAAAAGTCTTGAAATGTTCACCAACTTTATAATATTAGTACTTGAGCTCAAAGCATGAAGCCAGCCCAGCCCAGCCCAATTTTTCACTAATCGTGTAACACACAAAACAATTTTTATTTTGAGATCCAACTGGCGTTTTAAAACTTCAATTAATTAATAAATATGATGATTCGATGGAAATAAAATATATAATCGATGCAATACAAAAAAATGACACAATGTCAAGCATACCTTGGCTTTATGTTCTTGCCAATTCCACGGCTTTACTATCATTGTTGAAAGATTTAAATTTGTGATATAAAACGAAACTGACCAAACCAATTGTAACAGAAATCGCTGAAAGCAATAGATTCTTGGGACCCTTGCTTTCTTGTTTTGGGCTTGGTCCCGATTCCTGAGAGAGCCTCAGAGATGGGTTTTTCAGAAACGAGGCGTATGAGTCGATATCTTCTCTGGTGAGCGCAGGTTTCACCGATCCCAATACAGTTTGGAAGTGCCGGTTGCAGACATATGCTGCTGATATGTCTTCTCTGAGAGCGACAATGCCTGCTTCTCGACACAGCCCCTCCAGCTCAGCTCCAGTGAACAGATCCGTATCTTCTGCTATTTGTCTGAGATTAACATCAGTGTCTACATTCATCTTACGCGTGTGCACACGAAGGATTTCATGTCGAGCTTCTGAATCTGGTGGTGGAACGTAAAGAACCTGTGCGCGCAATGATCAATCACACGACGAATTGAACTATGCACAGTAGTAACTTTTGAATGTTGAAACATAGTATATTTGCCAAGTGGGGAGCACAGAGAACTCACCAAGTCAAAGCGTCCGGGACGCATGAGTGCAGCATCAATAGCATGAGGACGATTTGTAGCAGCCAAAACAAGAATTCCCTATAGAGATTATGTGAAGTAGGTTAATGTGAATTTGAACCTAGCTATTTTAGGACAGGTAAATTATCTTATAGCGCACTTTAGCCTGCTCTAAGCCGTCCATTTCGGTTAGCAAAGTAGACAGAAGTCGTTCTCCAACAGTCGAGCTCCCACTTGAGCTTCCACCTCTGCCATTTGATGGGAAATGAAATATAATTAGAAAGGGAAGACAATATATCACATTTACTATATTACAGGGCTACAGACATCTTAAATGTTATAATGATTAGTTGTAAGAAGCACCAATGATTAAGAATGTGCAATTGCTTTACAAGAATAATGAAGGCTTTTTAACGACCATGCAAATTTACACAGCACTGGTGAAATTTATTTTACATTTCCATGGTTGAGCTTGATCATGGAATGATTATATGCCTAAAATACATTTTGAACGCAGGTGGCCATTATAATACAATACCAGAGTCCAGACATGAATGATTGAATAAATAATGGTTGAGATTTCTTCAAATTACCATATAGATTAGGAAACCAACCTCTTGGCAGCAACCACATCAGCCTCGTCAAAAAATATTATACTTGGTGCGGCAAGGCTAGCTCTTCGAAATGTACTACGCAACAAAGCTTCACCCTCACCAACATACATTGAATACAGCTCTGCCCCACTGATACAAAACATAAATTAATTTTGATGTGCTACACTCAGCGCAGGTCCCCAAAAAATTAATTTTGATATGCTAACTGCTTCAGAGACACAACAGTGCAACATTCTTGTATATACCTAACCAATACGAAGTAAGGTGCAAAAACAAAAGCGAATAAAGAAAGAAAGCGTTATCTATATTCTGGTCCCCAACAAAAGCAATATTAACGATCATTAGATTTAGTAGTCCTTCAACCAACCATTTACCACTTCCTTGAGACATAAAGATGCATAAAGAATTCTCTCATCAAAACATTCAGCAGCTTAAAAATAATCACAAAAGTTTTGGAATGGCGAGCAGAAGAAAACTAAGGATAAATACAACAATAACCTGTTTTTGAACTAAAATTAGTAAATTATTTTACTGTATCCACTCCAAGTTCAGGAAATTTACCTCAAGGAGAAAAAAGAAGCTTGTGCAGCACAAGCAGCAGCCTTTGCAAGTGTTGTTTTCGAGCACCCTGGAGGACCATGGAGAAGAATACCCCGTATGGGTGATACTCCCAGTCTTGAAAATGCTGAAGAATGCTTTAAAGGCCACTCAACTGCTTGTCGAAGCTTTTTCTGTTCCACATCTTGACATAGTGTCAGGTTAAACATAATTTGCTTTCTTCATAATATAGAGAATAAATTTCAAACCTTTAAATCATTTAATCCTCCAATGTCGTCCCAGGAGACCTTAGGGATTTCCACAGTAACACCTCTTGTAATACTGGGACCAACCACAGATCTAGCTTGAAACCAGTCATCCATTGTTATCATACAACTGCAGCCATCTTGAAAAACATCAGCAGATTTGCTCAATGCAGACATGGCAGCCTCACGGCATAAAGCTTCAATATCTGCCCCAACATAACCTTTGCAAGATGCTGCTATAGCATTTAGATCCACGTTTGGATCCATAGAAAGCTTTCTTGTGTAGAGCTATCATTTTGAAAGAAATGATAACATCAACACTAATCTCTTAAAATCATGAGTTTCAGGTAGAGCTCCTACCAGCTGAATAAAAACCCTTCCAAGACAAATGGTTGCCCGATTTTGTTGCTAATATATAGGAGTATGAGGGGTTACCTTCAATATTTCAAAGCGCTCATCTTCATTCGGAGTGGAGACTTCAACCTCAGAATCAAAACGCCCAGATCGTCTAAGTGCAGGATCAATTGCATCAACTCTAGACAAAAATGGTCTAATTCAGTGAGACATGTAAAGGCAAAACTTCCTTTATGTACCGATCAATAAGAAACCAAAAAATTCTAGAAAGAAATAAACAAAACGAAAGAGATGGAATGGAAGAAACCAAAAGCATTCACATGGTTGAAATGGATAAGGAATATTATCAAACAACAGGACACTTCTTAACTCTTATCCATGGCTCTGAAGCAGATAATGAAAACCACAGATAAGTTCTGAATTCTTTATTTCATTATGCCACATGCAAGATTCAACATACTTCGGGATGCAAAAGTGTCATATCCATAGTTTTCAAGCAGGAAATACAAACCACGGAAAAGTTCTTAATTATTTACTTCAATATTGAAGATTCAAAATACAAAAGTATGTGATAATTGAAGAAATAATATCACATCTTTAAACTGTCTTATTGGTTCAGAAAAAAAAATATATATATATTGACCTGGAACCAAAGACGAAAAATTTACAGAAAAACATTAAACATGTAATCCAATGGCTACCTATTAGTTGATGCAACCACTACAACATGAAATTTAGATGTTGACAAAGTCTTGACGGAATCCATCAAAGTGAAAAGCTGAGAAGCTATGCGGATATCTTGCTCCTTCCTGCAATTTGACATAGGGTGTACCAGTAGACATTATTCACCAATCTAAAATATAAATCAATTCACTTTAAAATTGAAAAAACAACACTAATGTGAATTATGATAACATTTTCACCATAACGTATTCTAAACTTCTGCATCATTTAGCCTTTTAAAATTTAATTTGTACAATCATGTAGTTGGAGCAAAAATATAAATGTAACGATGGAATATGGTTTTTAGGATCTACAGCCAGATTTTACACCAACTTCTTTCCTCGATTCTGTATATTACCCACCTTTCCTTTACACTTTGGTGTCTACTTATCCTTTCAAAAACAATTCACCATTAAAATAGTAGTATATTTCAAGAGTAAAAAGCATCCAGAAATAGAGAGTGACCTTCCTACTAAATAAACACAATAGAAATAAAAAATAAACAAAAGTGGCAACCGCGCGCACAATAACATCAGACGAGTATCACTACAAAAACTATGAACTTGAAACAAAAAGGTTAAATCATCATTAACATGCAAGTACCTGGAGTCTCGACGAGGACACAGAGCATCTATTTCATCAATGAAGATCACTGATGGCTTGCCCAATTTTGCATGAGATTTTGCTTCAGCAAAAGACTCACGCAAAATTTTCTCACTTTCTCCCACATGTGACCGGTGCACAGAATGTGGACTGCAGGACACCCCCAGTAGAAGTACTCAAATCAGTATACTTAATCAGAAAACAAGATAAGAGAACAAAAATCAATACGTATACCCATAATTTGACATCATGGAATCATTCAGTGGCTTGCTTTATATCACTTGCAAGTTGCAACCTACCATATTTTTCAGTGCATTCATCCATTATCTATTTATAGCCTAAAATTGTTGTGTCAACCAAATTCAAAAATCCAAAGCCAACATCAAATTCTCATTCCTTATTGAGTCATTGCTTCTCTTCTCCCACCAATCACAGTTATCACTATATCCAGTTCTCAGAAAATTAATCTAATTCAAAAAAATGAACCAAGTAACAAACAACACAAACATGTAGGAAAGGAATCATACCTGATAACAATCAAATGTGCTCCACATTCGCGAACCACTGCTCGAACCAAGCTTGTCTATGCATCCAAAAGATTCATCAAACAAAAGCTGTACTCGTTTAGCACATATTTGCAGAAGTCAGACAGGTGATCCAAAAAATGAACAAAATACCTTTCCTGTACCAGGAGGACCATAAAGTAACAATCCACAAGGCCACTGAATGAATTAGAAAATAAATAGTGATCAATACAATTCCCATGCAAATATCTGCCAGTATTAAGAGCATTAAGTGCAAAGAATGTGAAGTGAACCTTAAGACCAAGAATTTGTGCCTCGCGAGAGTAGAGTACAGGGTAAGATATGAGCTCTCTGAGTGCCTGTAAAGATTCTGCATTTCCGGCAATTGCCTCCTCTGCCTTCCAGGCTTCTGCAGCACCATTTGCACTACTGCTGCTACTTTCCATCCTTCATCAATTAATTAATCGAGCAAATATTGTTTTATTCAAATGAAAATCTTCCCAAGAGATAGCCAGTTGGAGCCATAGGTTTTAAGCACTCAACATTTAACAGTAACCATTCCAACACAAGTGAATACCAATCAACCGTTTTGACTAATAAATGCAGGGAGGTAGTGAAAATAGGCCAATGCACTATTCCTATGCTTTACAGAAAGTCGGTTGCTTAATGCTAGACAATATTCTTTAACTTATGTCTTCACTGAACGTCAAAAGTCAAACTATGTATACTAATTGTTATTTAAAAAGTTTGAATTATATTCAAACATTGCTTCTTTTTTCTTCGAAATACCAAATTCAAATTCTGATCGAATATCCAATACAATACAATACAGAACTTCAAATCCAGAATTTAACCTTCTCTGTATCATGCTGTTTTTACTGATTATTATATGTATAGACTGTATTTATCCACACAGGAAAGCATAAAACAGCAAAAGCTTCAGGCAAATAAAACTTACTTTCCAAAGACCCTAAAAGATAAAACACTAGTGAAGGGCCTGCAAGTTGAGAGCAGCGGGGGACGACGCTGGTGTAGCGGCGGAGGCGGTGACCGAGCGCCACTACGGAAACAGAGCGGGAGAAAGAGGAAGAGGAAGGAGCAGAGGTGGTGGATGGAGCCGTGGCGGGAGGGGAAGGAAACGAATTGGATCAATTAATTAGGGTTTTCATAAGGGAAAATTCAATTTAAATCACGTGGTTAAAAAGGTTGGGTTCGAACTTTCAACCCATTTTTTTAAATTTCAACTACAAAATTAGTCACAAAATATTAAGGGAATATGCTCAGATGTAGGAGTATTTTTTAATTAATTATCTATTGAGAATATTTATATATTACTCCCTCCGAACCCATCTTAGATGTATTGTTTGATTTTTTTTGATAGTGTTTATTGTTCAACTTTGACTCAATATTATTGTAAGTATATAATTGAAAAAAATAATCGAGTTCGGTCTTGTTAAATTTGTTTACTTGTATAGTTTTTTAACATATATATTTACATAATTTTTGTTTGTATATACTTTAAAATATTAACGATTAAAAAAATGCATTAGATTGTGTGCAAAAATCAAATAAAGCATCTTAGTTGGGATGGATGAAGTATAATATTTTTGGTAAACATGAGTACATGACACTCATATGTTGGCATTATTTTAATATTTTTTCAAGTTCAGTACAATTTAATTATGATAGATTTTGTAAGGTAAAATTTATTTATAATTTTTTCAAAAAAGAATTCACTAAAATCCACAAAAGTATTAGTTTTTTATAGAGTATAACGGGTATTCTCATGCTACATTGGACCCAAAGCCACATACCACTCACGGCAACTACTATGTTTTGGTAACAAAAATATTAATCTTGAATACCTAAAGATCTTTTTAAACATTTACCAACAGCAGTTGACTTTAGTGGATTGGAGTTCTAATTGCTTAATCAACGTCTCGAGTTCGAGTCTTGTGTATGCAAAAACTACTTTGTGAGATGTGCCCTTAATTGTCCATGCAGATCTAGGGGTGATTAATGAGTAATGCTACTCGTACTCGACTCGGGACTCAGCTCAGAAAAAATTCGACTCGTACTGATCTATCGTTACTCGACTCAAGCTCGAGCTCGCATCAAGTCAAGTTCAAGTATTTTAGTATTCAAGCATTTGAGCTCAACACGGCCATTGTTTTAAATATCCTCGAAATTTCTGAAATTTCGATTGAAATTTCCGAAATTTTGGGTTTCGGGACATCCCGAAGCGAAATTTCACATGCAATATTTTTTTGCAAAATTTCCATCGAAATTTCGCCCGAAATCCGAAATTTCCCGAAATTTTTTTTAAAAAATAATTTTTTTCTAAATTTTAAAAATTTATTTTTTAAAAATATTAGAAATTAAAATTTATGTTTCAACCCATATTGATGATGTTATCCAATTAACTTGTTTATCAATTTTAAGCATCTTATCAATCAACATGGTACATGATATCAATAATAATACTAGCATAATACTAATTTATATAGCAACAGAGATGAGGAATTTTGAAATATCTTCATTTTCATCATTTCAGAAACTCGAATTAGTTTTCTCAAAAAATTACAAATATCTCCGAAATTTCAAATATCTTCGAAATTTCCCTAAATTTATATGTCCGATATAGATACCGAAACCGATATTTAAAACCTTGGACACGACTTGATAACATCCTTGGCACACATTTTCGTTAATCTTCGTCTTATACTTTCCCTCACACTCCACTCTATTATTTTTTATAGAAAATATGTCACTTATTCAAAAAATCTAAACGAGAAAAAATAGTCACCATTAAAAATTAAAATATGTTTTTAAAGAATTTTAGTTATATCTTAATTATACAATAAACAACACAATATTAATTAATTCAAATATCAAATTGAATTGTGTCTTTTATGTTATGGTTAAAAGTTCAAAATCAAATGTTAAAAATAAAATAAAATAAAATTCAAACTTAAACTACAGACTCAAGTTTGAACTTAGCAAAAAAAAAAAAGCGGAGCTACTCAAGCTCGAACTCGAACTCGATAATACTCGAGCTCAAGCTCGAGCACTGCTACTCGACTCAAGCTCGAGCTCGAACTCGAATATCTGCCATCAAGCTCAAGCTTCAGTTTCATGGTACTCGAGCTCGACTCGACTTGATATCACCTCTATGCAAATCATCCATTGATTAGTCTTGGGTCTAATGTGACCTTCAAGTCAAAAGAAAAAAAAAACTATTTTTTTAAATATTTAAAATCGGTATTGAATACCTTAATATTTTTAAATAATTTTTAAAATTTGTATTAAATACTTCAAATGTTTAATAAAATTTTATAAATTTAGATTAAATATCTGAAACTTTGAGAGTCAGAAAAAAAAAAAAAAAGAAAGACTCCAAATATAATACTCCCTCTGTTTTTCTAAGTGTAAAGTTTTGATTTTTTTTACTGTGCATTGTGGCACTTTGACTTATATTTTGTCATAGTTATAAAAAGAATATAGCCAAGTGAGATCTTGTTGAATTCGTCTCATCTTGTAGTTTTTAATATCAATTTTTTAGAATTTATATTTCTATCAAATTTAAATTATTAATTATTGAAAATGTGCATTAACATACGTGTAAATAAGAAACCTTACACTTTAAAAAAAAATGGAGGAAGTATATATTCCCTACTGAGGTCCAGCAGAAAATTAGCCCTAATCAAAGACCTAAGGCCATGCATGACAAGGGCTTGATCGAAATGCATCCAAAGCCAAAATATAATACTAGGACATAGGAAAAAAAGGATAAATAGGTCTTTTTTCTTTTCAAAAAATTCAAATCAGTCCTTTTTCTATTTTATTACCAAAACAGTCCTCTACAAATGCTAATTATGTTCAAATCAGTCCTTTTTTCACTAATTATATTCTAATTGCTGACGTGGCAAGGGTTTTAATTTAAACCTGACACGTGTGCATAATATTAGTCCTTTTTCTTTTATCTTTTGTCAATTCAGTCATAAACTTTTATTTTGTTCTATTTAGTCCTCTACCCCAATCACTCATTTTTATATTAATTGGCCTCAAACCTTTCAAATTATTTCATTTTAGGCCCAGAACCTTAAATTTTTTATTATTACTAATCCATTTATCAAATAAATGTACAACATACTTCCATAAATAAAATTAAACACCAAACCTCATATATTGGGTTCGACTGCTTTGTTATCAGGTCTTTCAAGTACCGGAATTTTACGGACTCTCTCTAATAACCACTCGACCGCAACCGATTGTTCATTGGTTTTGGTTTCCTTCAGTAACAATCAACAGAATCTTACTTTGTGTCCTACCTTAGGATGTAGCAATATTTGAGTAAATGATTTAACTTGAATTTTTGGAAGGTTATGGATACAGGAAGCCTTGGTTTTATTGAAAAATATTAATATTATTAAAAATATTAAAAAAATAGCCTGAATTTTATTGTCCACAAAGTATGATTGTGCGGATTGTTGCTGAAGGAAACCAGAACCAATGAACCATCGTTACGGTCGGGTGGTTAGAGAGAGTCAGTAAAATTCGGAACTTCGAAGACCCGGTAACAAGGCGGTCAAACCCAATGTATGAGGTTTGGTATTTAATTTTATTTACGGAAGTATATTGGGCATTTATTTGATAAATGTATTAGTAATAATAAAAAAAATTAAGGTTTTGGGCCTAAAATGAAATAATTTGAAAGGTTTGAGGCCAATTAATATAAAAATGAGTGATTGGGGTAGAGGACTAAATAGAACAAAATAAAAGTTTAGGACTGAATTGGCAAAAGATAAAAGAAAAAGGACTAATATTATGCACACGTGTCAGGTTTAAATTAAAACCCTTGCCACGTCAGCAATTAGAATATAATTAATGAAAAAAGGACTGATTTGAACATAATTAGCATTTGTAGAGGACTGTTTTGGTAATAAAATAGAAAAATGACTGATTTGAATTTTTTGAAAAGAAAAATGACCTATTTATCATTTTTTCCCTAGGACATATACCCAAACTCATCAATGGCCTGAGTCCAAATCTAGCATACAAGTATACAACCTACGAGCTAGGTCCCGTCAATAGCTTAAGTTTTGACTAGAGTTGAGCTAAGTGGCATGGATGTCCGGATAAATCAATCCAAAAATCCAACCAGATGCGAAAAATATGAAAAGTGTTATGGAATTAATATAACTATAGTCTATTAGCTCTTATATTTATATATAAGATGTAGTAGTAGTGAATATACTATAGTGTATAACAAAGCAATAGAAAACAAGGGCAAAGAGAATATTGTAAGTGATGAATTTTCTTATTTTTTCTATTGCTCATGAAAGCTCATATTTATAGGTAGCCAATTACAACTTAATCATACATGTACATTCACATGTATGCAAGCCTACTTAGTAGAATAAGAAAAATGGGTTTCTTAGACATTCACATGCATAACACTCCCCCTTGAATGTCGTCAATACAAAGAATATGTCTCGTTAAAACCTTACTAGGAAAAAACCCAGTGGGAAAAAATCCAAGTGAATGAAAAAGAGTACAGTATTCTTGTATCAGATGCTCCCCCTGATTTGGACATCATTTTAAATCTCGAAGCCGCCGCATTCCAATTTTCTTCACGAGTTTCTCGAATGTTGCAGTCGGCAATGCCTTGGTAAATAGATCCGCTAAATTATTTTCTGATCGAATTTGTTGCACATCGACTTCACCATTCTTTTGAAGATCATGGGTGTAGAAGAATTTTGGTGAAATATGATTCGTTCTATCTCCTTTGATATAACCCCCTTTCAACTGGGCTACACAAGCCGAATTATCTTCAAATAAAATTGTTGGGGGCATTTGTGGTTCAATGATTAAACCACAACTCTTCAATATATGTTGAGTCATTGACCTCAACCAAACACATTATCGACTTGCTTCATGGATTGCTAATATTTCGGCATGATTAGAAGAAGTAGCAGTTAGAGTCTGCTTCATTGACCTCCAAGAGATAGCAGTTCCACCACACGTGAAGATATAGCCTGTTTGAGATTTGGCTTTGTGTGGGTCTGATAAATAACCTGCATCGGCATAGCCAATTAACTCATGTCGAGAGTCTTTTGGGTAAAATAACCCAAGATCAATTGTTCCTTGGAGATAGCGAAAAACATGCTTTATGCCTTTCCAATGTCGTTGAGTAGGGCAAGAGCTGAATCTTGCGAGTAGATTGACTGCAAATGCGATATCAGGTCGCGTGCTGTTTGCAAGATACATTAACGCACCAATTGCGCTTAAATATGGGATTTCTGGGCCAAGTTGCTCTTCATTATCTTCTTTTGGCCTAAATGGATCCTTTGCTGGATCAAGTGCCCGAACGACCATTGGATTATTTAGCGGATGAGCATAATCCATTCGAAATTGCTTTAATACCTTTTGGGTATAAGCTGATTGATGAACAAATATGCCCATTTCCAAATGCTCAATTTGTAGGCCAAGGCAAAATTTCGTTTTCCCCGAAATCTTTGATTTCAAACTCCTTTTTCAGATATTCGACCGCCTTTTTCAACTCTTCAGGAGTTCCAATTAGATTTAAATCGTCAACATAGACTGCGACGATCACAAATTCTGACCCATTTTTCTTTATAAATACACAAGGGCTAATCGGGTCATTTGTATAGCATTCATTTATCAAACTTTCACTGAGGCGGTTGTACCACATTCGGCCAGATTGCTTGAGCCCATACAACGATTTTTGCAGTTTGATGGAATAAGTTTCTCTGGATTTTGAGTTGCAAGACTCAGGTAATTTAAACCCTTCAGGTATTTTCATATAAATATCATTTTCCAATGAGCCATATAAATATGCAGTAACAACATCCATCAGCCTCATTTCGAGATTTTCTCGTACTGCTAGACTCATTAGATACCTGAATGTTATTCCATCCATAACTGGGGAATATGTTTCCTCAAAATCAATTCCCGGTCGTTGTGAAAAACCTTGCGCTACAAGCCTTGCCTTATATTTGGCAATTTCATTATTTTCATTTCTCTTTCTCACAAACACCCATCTGTAGCCAACAGGCTTCACATTTTTGGGTGTTTGGACAATAGGGCCGAATACTTTTCGTTTATTCAGTGAATCTAGTTCAGACTGAATCGCATCTTTCCATTTTGGCCAATCATTTCTTTTCCGACATTCTTCAACTGATCTTGGTTCAGGATCCTCGTTATTTTCCATTACATCGAGTGCAACGTTGTATGCAAAGGCATTATCAACGTTTGTTTCTTTTCGGTTCCAACATTTCCCAGTATTGATATAATTGAAAGAAGTTTCAATAACTTCATTTTCTTCTGGGTGAATATTTTCAGGTTCAACCTTTTCGGTGGTTGAATCAATTTCTCCTTCGGGAGTATCATCTGTGATTGATTTATCACCCATATAGATAATTTTCTTCTTTCGTGGATTTTTATCCTTGGAACCCAAATGGCTACCACGCTTCAGGCGTGCGGTAGGTTCATTTGCATTTGGAATTTACCCTTCTGGGACATTTATATTGGCTGGTGCATTTGCTGCATCATTTATATATGATTTTGTGACTTTAGCAGCATCATTAAAAGCATCGGGTAATTGATTTGCAATTCCCTGCAAATGCACAATTCTTTGAACTTCAAGTTCGCATTGCCTTGTACGAGGATCAAGGAAATCAAATGGACTTTGCCAAGATATTTCCTTTTTCAGTTGATCATTTCCTCCCCCTAATGTCGGGAATTGAGTTTCATCAAAATGACAGTCTGCAAATCTTGCAGTAAATAAATCACCCGTTTTTGGCTCAAGATATTTAATAATCGAGGGTGATTCATACCCGACATATATGCCCAACCTTCTTTGAGGTCCCATTTTTGTGCGTTGTGGTGGCGCAATCGGTACATAAACCGCACACCCAAAAATTCGCAAGTGGGATATATTGGGCTCCTTTCCAAACACAATTTGTGTAGGGGAGTAGCTATGATAGCTTGTCGGCCTTATTTTCACAAGTGCGGCTGCATGCAATATAGCATGTCCCCAAGCAGAAACAGGGAGTTTTGATTTCATTAACAAGGGTCTTGCAATTAATTGCAATCGCTTAATAAATGATTCTGCCAGACCATTTTGCGTGTGCACATGAGGCACAGGATGTTCAACAGTAATTCCAATCGACATGCAGAAATCATCAAATGCATGTGATGTATATTCTCCAGCATTATCAAGGCGTATTTTCTTTATCGGATGATCTGGAAACTGTGCTCGCAATTTTATAATTTGTGCAAGTAATCTTGCGAATGCCAAATTGCGAGTTGATAATAAACAAACGTGTGACCAGCGTGATGACGCATCAATTAATACCATAAAGTACTTGAAAGGTCCACACGGTGGATCAATAGGTCCACATATATCGCATTGAATTCTTTCTAGGAATGTAGGGGATTCAATTCCCACTTTTACTGGAGATGGTCTGGTTATCAATTTCCCTTGTGAACAGGCTGCACAATTGAACTCATTTGGGTTCAATATCATTTGCCTTTTCAATGTATGGCCATTTGAATTTTCAATAATTCGCCTCAGCATTATACTGCCAGGATGCCCAAGTCTATCGTACCAGGTAATAAATTCACTAGTAGCTTTCAAGCCTACTAGGTTATGTATTTCTGCGGCACATATTTTTGTATAGTATAAGCCAGAGGAGCAACATGGCAATTTTTCATTCACAAATTTTTTGCCATTTTCAATTCGAGTTATCAAAAGATACTCGTGATCTGCCTCTTTTGAAGTTTCAATGTGATATCCATTTTTTCGAATATCATTGAAGCTCAGTAAATTTCTTCGAGCTTTGCGTGAGAACAAGGCATTTTCAATTGCCATTTTTGTCCCTTCAGGGAGAAATATAACAGCTCTACCGGAGCCTTCAATGCATTTTGCATTACCGCTTATAGTTTTCACTGCGGTCTTTTCCAATTTTAAATTGGAGAAATAGCTTTTGCTTTCCAAAATGCTATGCGTTGTTGCACTGTCAATGAGGCAGATATCATCTCCGACTTTTGAATTTCCAGCATCCATTTCTCAAATGATAATCTGGACAGAGTCTCCTCGTGCTGATAACGTGTTATGGAATTAATATAACTATAGTCTATTAGCTCTTATATTTATATATAAGATGTAGTAGTAGTGAATATACTATAGTGTATAACAAAGCAATAGAAAACAAGGGCAAAGAGAATATTGTAAGTGATGAATTTTCTTATTTTTTCTATTGCTCATGAAAGCTCATATTTATAGGTAGCCAATTACAACTTAATCATACATGTACATTCACATGTATGCAAGCCTACTTAGTAGAATAAGAAAAATGGGTTTCTTACACATTCACATGCATAACAAAAAGAGGGTTTTGTAATATTAGAGAAGGATCATTGGAACCATCACTCGTTCCCGGAACCTTGCCGAACCATCACTGGAGCTTCACCAAAATCTGGCATGAACCCAAAAGGTCACTGGTCGGCGGCCCAAGTCAACAGGCAGTATCCATGATTTTTTTTTTTTTTTTTACATATTGTTTGAATAGACGATATGAAAATATAGTATCTGATTACTGCATTTTTAAAACGTCAATAATCATTTAGCACGTTCTATTTTTGAGTTGCAATACTGATTATTTGTATTTTAAAAACGTAATAATTAGATAATTAATTTAGTTCAATCCAAAAAGGGAAAACGGGGGTATCAATAATTTGTGGAATTTCCATTCATACTTATATTATAAAGGGAAAAGATAAGATATCAATAAGGATTTGAATCCAAACTCAAGCTAGACGAAGATGCACGAACCCTTAAAATAAAGGGGAGATTGGGTATCAGATCATCTCCAATCATACCATTCATTTTTGTAGGATCTATATTACAGATCTCTATTTTTGCAAGAGCTACAATACCTGCATCTCCAACCCAACCTCTATTTTTGCAGGGTCAAAGGATATTCCTCACATATTTCATTTCATATATTATTTTATACTATTATTTTTCATATTTACAAGTAACACCCAACATTTTATAATTTTAACATATTCTACTTCACAATAATATTCGAAAATTTTAATTATTATGCTTATTTAAATTTATTTAGTATTTTGTAATTATTTGATAACATAAATTAATGAAAATAAGATATAGTACTATTTTGTTTGGTAACAAGTGACACTCAAGTGTAGGCAAAGAGCGATGAGAGTCCAAACTACACAAATATAATTAAAAAAAGAATTTAAATATAAATTTAGAACTAAAATAAACTCCTATAATTTCAATTTAGCCCCTAAGGGGTCAAAGTATAAATACACAAATCCATAAAACCAATAAATAGAAAAAAAAATTAAAGAACACGGTGAGCGTGAACAGTGTTCCGCTAGAGCTGTAAACGAGCCGAGCTTCGGGTGTTTGAGCTCGGCTCGTTAAGCATTTGAACTCGGCTCGTGTTCGTTCGTTAAACAAGTCGAGCTTGAAATCGTGTTCGAGCTCGGTTCGTGAAAAAGTTCGTGAGCTCGAGCTCAAGTTCGGCTCGACTCAATTAGTTCAAACGAACCAGCTTACTCTTTTGTTCAGCTTGGCTCATTCGAGCTCGTTCGGCTCAATGAAAATTTACCAAAAAAATATGAATCATTCATCCAATTAAGGGTTAATGTTTTTTCCCACAATATTGAAATTGTCAAACAAATATATACGAACATATAAAATTTCAAAATTACCCCGTTAACGAATATATGAGAATATTTTCGAACTGTTCGCGAACAAAGCTCATGTTCGTTCGTTAAGCAAACGAGCTTGTGTTCGTGTTCGAGCTCGGCTCATAAACTTTACAAACGAACAGTTAACGAACGAACACAGATCGAATCGAGCTTTGTTCACGAACTGTTTGTTTGTTTTACAGCTCTATGTCCCTCCCAAATTGGGAGAGAGAGTTCTCCATTTTTGCAAGGTGGACCCTGCATTTTGACTAGCAAATTGCATGGTGGATTGGAGATGGTCTCATACAAAGCCTTGATATACAAACTAAAAAATAGAGAAGCTGTATTTTTAATTTTGAAAAAAAGAATTTAAGTGCAAATGATCATAGTATTTCATTGAGCCAGCCAAAAAATTGCAAGAAATCCGGGCTCCGATGCTCACAACTTACAAATAAAAACATACTGTCGGGCATGAATCATGATAAAAAATTTCAAACTTTTGCAGGATTTTACAACCCTCAATAGCTTGGAACATTCATCCTTCAATCTTGATCCTTGATCCTATCCTTTCACAGCAGGGACGCAGCATTCTGATTCACGACAATATGCTTCAGGGGATGATCCACCTCCGTCCCTCCGGCGTGCCTTATGAACTCTGCCGGTGAATGGAAGCTGCCATGGCACACGCACATTATCCTCACTTCTTGCCCTTTACCATATCTGTACAGAATCCCATCCACTCTTCTGCCATTTGGACCGTCTCCCATTGTGAACACACAGGGCATGTCTTTGAATGAATTTGCTGTCGTCTTTCTGCCTTGAGTTATTGGTGTGCTTGATTTCTTGGGAGGACTTCCTGACTGGGATCCTGTTGTGATGCTCATCTTCTCTTTTGATTTTGAGCACGAAGGGGTTGAGACATTCGGATTGCTCTGTTCTTGATCGTTCTTGGATCCTGAAAAGAAATCACTCAAGTGAATCTCAGAAGAATGAACACGTGCCACGATATCGTGCTTTCTCCGACTAGGTGTTTCTTTTGTCAGCAGGAGAATAAACCAAGCCACAATGAACAAGGCATTAACACACAAATGTAAGAATTGTGGAATTCTTTAGTGACAATGGAATAATCTGTCATCTTGTCCGAATTATCTTCCATGGTTTTCAAAGAACACATTTTAACACTGGGATTATGTATATACACACAACATGATGCTTAGCATTTACCATAGGAAATTATGGTAAGAAACGATTAGGAGGGGCGCGGCACATTTTTCCCAGATGAACTTAATATGGTTCCTTTTTTATGCAGCTGAAGTCAAGCTGTTGCTGTTCAGTCAATCATACCAATTGTAGGTGCAACAGAAGGGCTCTAAGCAGATAACAAGTAGTTCGCGAATCTTTTTATCATTTAATTTGTAAAACAACCATTTCAGCGTTGTCACCTAAAGAAGATAAGCTTGGAATTGTTTATCTAGCAAAAACTCATGTAATCTTAAACAACCTTAGCCCAATAGAAGAATTATCTTTTACCAGGGAAGAAGCTGTACTCTCAGAATCTAGATACCACATTATTTTCTCGTCAAAGAAAACTATTCGACATAAGGAAGAGGCATGTGTAGCTTCAAAGTGAAACATGTATGAACTTGAGAGTTGGTAAACAAATCAATTTGAGAAATGCAACCAAATAGGTAAAAATAGCTGTCGCCTTGGTAGTAATTAGTAAACATGATGACAAGAATCCACTCCACATTGATCATTGATCATCACAATTACACCAACATTAACTAACCAAAGATCAAATACCAGCAAGCATTGTAAAGAAACAGATTAGACAGAAACAATAAAAACAACCTCAAGCAAAAACAAGGATAAGTAAATAGGCAAATGAACTCCATACAAATGCAGTATAAGTGCATAACAAATCATCAAGAACAAGAAATTACCTTGAGGAGGAGTCTCACTACTCATATCCAGGGCACCCAAAAAACCCACTTCCCTTGATTCAACTGACCCCTGGGATCCCATATTCCCAAATCCAACCTTGCCATCATTCCCAATACATCTTCCCTTTCCCTTCACCATATGATCCACTTCAGCAATCCCTCCTCCTGAATCCACTGATGATGAACCTAGTCTCAAACCCTTCCCTGCAGCCAAATTCCTCCCCTTTTCAAATCTATCCCTCAAATGCACCTCAATTTCTTTCCTCACTTCCAAATTCAAATTTCCAGTGACACCATTTCCTTCTCCCCCTCCTCCTTTATCAGCCTTGGAGTTGTTCCTCTGCTTCTCTGATCTCCTCCTCTTAGCCTCCATTCTTCTCAATGTCTGCCACTCCTTCCTCTTCCTCCAATCCTCCTCAACCTCCAATGGCAGTGAAGATGTCCTCACCAGACCCGTCGTATGCGACGAGGCAGTCGCCGCCGCCGCACCACTGTTATCATCCCTGACTAGAGGTAAACAGCTTGCTATTGAAGAAGACCTCTTTAATTTGCCGCTGCTCTTGTCTATACCGAATCTTCCTCCCAGAGAAAGCCCTAGATTCAACTCGATTCCCTCATCCTTATCTATCATCAGTATCTCAGATTCCCCTCCACTACCCTTAAACCTCCGCAGTAAATCTCTTGAAATTCCATTTGATTGGCCTGGAGGAATAATACTCAACGACAGATTACCCATCCCTAAAGTTGTGGAAATCTTCTTAACATCGCCGTTGTTCCCCTTACGCCAGGACGAAGAATCCATGGATCAGAAATAGAAACACTCAGCTGCGTGTATAAGTCATGAAATGCTCAACTACTTCATGATCATCCCTTGCGCCCAAACATGAACGGAAAAATCGAATCTTGAACAGGACAACGCCTCCCATCTCTGATTATTTGCTGCCAATTCTTGTCAATAATTTCAACAATCCACGTTTCGGGCGATAACTTCAACTGCAAAACTGAAATTATCTTTCAAAGAACAGGAATGAGCAACACTGATTATCAAAATTATAGTAACAAATTTATCAAAATCGGGTCATGTATGGAATCCAAAAAGGAAAAAAGAAAAATCAAAATAGGAACAATGATTTTCACGCAAAACTATAGCAGAAAAAGGAATCGACACGGAAACTGACAGGTGTACGGAAGGGTGGAGAATGGGGGAGAAGGGGTTGGAGATGGAAAATGAGTAGACGAAAATACCCTTTGTCTGGTGGAGACATGCCAGATGTCTATCATTTACTGCGACACGTGGATCGCAGGATAGGCATGAGACTTTTCAGACTAGCTATTGCCTATTGGGCATTTGGGCTGAACGAGCACAATAAATAATCACACAGGCAATAACTAACAATGTATTACTCCCTCCATCGCACGAAATGTGGTGAGTATTCATTTTAGGAATTTCCTATAAAATTTGGTCACTTTCAACTTTTAAATAAATTAAATTAATATAAATATAATTAAAATTTTAATGGTTTCCAAATTTTATTAAAAATAATTATTTTTATTATTCTGCATAACTCCCAATATACTTTTAGTTTTCTACCCAAAGTTCCTTACCTTTATTTAATTATTCATATTTTAAAATGGGTATAAATAAAAATTATATAAAATATATATTCTAAAACTAGACGCCTAGACGATTCTAACAAGATCATACTTGACTATTTTTCTCTAATTAAGAGGGTGTTTGTTTGTGCGTTTTGGGACATATTATTTGATTATTCCGTTTGCAAAACGCAAAACATCAGTTAATCCTGTTTGTGTACTAACTTCCAATAATCTATTATTTGCGCTTTGAGGGAAATAAAACGCTATTTTCTTGCAGCTACATTTTGGTGCGGCAAGAAAATTGTGTTTAGCCAAAAATATATTTTACCATATTGTTGCCTTTTGAGGTAATAAAAACGCAAATCCACATACTTTTTAATGATTATCTGATTATTGTGATTTGAAACAGCATAAGCTCATCCAAACACTTAATTTTCTACAGCACGTTTTGTTACAGTAATTATCCGATTATTCGTTTTCAAAACGCTGCAGCACTTTTTAAAACGCACATCCAAACACCCTCTAAATCATTACAATAATATTAAGTCAAAGTTAAAAAATAAACAAAATCAAAATTCATTAAACTTTTTAAGCACAAATATCCACACCACTTTAACTACTAAACCCCACCACCTAAATTACCGTGTTTAAAAGAAAGTAGCCACATTTCGCGGGACGGAGGGAGTAGTATTTGATTTCTCACATAATTTAATAAATTTTTTAAATTATTAATGTATCACAATATATATAAATAAAAATTATATAAAACACTTCCTTTATACAAGTTAAAATATAGACAAGTGAGATCTTGTTAGATTTGTCTCGTCTTGTAATTTTTAGATATCGAAATTTTAGAGTTTTTATTTGTACCGAACTTAAGTTATTAATAATTTAAAATGTGCATTAGACTGTGTGTTGGGTGGATCCATAGCAAACATTAAAAAACAGAGGAAGTATATATTTAAAAACGACACAATTAAATGAATCTAGCAAGAAAGAACCCAACTAATTTTTTTCAAAATTGAACAATGAATAATATCAAAAATTTAATAATATTGAGTCGCTGTTGAACAATAAATAATGTCAAAAGCTTAAACAGGACATTTACAAGAAGACAGACGGAGTACTTAAAAGGCATATCAATACACATTTTTAATGATTAATAATTTAAATTATACCTATAAATAAAATTTATACTAAAAAATTGAATGCAAGTTATTCAGTAAATAATGTTTATTATGTAAATATTAAAGTTATTAAATTATGAGATTCGGATAAAGCATTTCCTCCGTAATTTAATGATGTTAATATTTGCATAGTAAATACTATTTATTGAGTAACTTTAATTCGACCTTTTAATACAGTTACATAAGATAAAATATAGTCAAGTGAGATGTTGTTTTTTTTTTTTTTTTTGAGGAAAGATGATACTTTATTCCTTGAATCCAAAATGATTACAGACATAACATTCAAGATATACAAATCCAGGATCCGAAGCGAGCAACTATAGTACTTTACTCAAGCAAAGCTAACCAAGCAGAACTAACCATAACTCAAAACTGCAAACCAGGACACAAGGCACAGGATTTAAAAGCTAAGAACCGAGGCATCCATTAATCTGTACTAAATTCTTCTTCGGCTTTCCACATCTCGCTGTCACAAGTAGTAAGTCACCATGTCATTCCAACACTAGTTACAACCATCACATTTCCCTGCGTTAATGTTCAAACCAATGCATCAAATGAAATGGCCTGTTAAAGGTTAAGAAGGGATGGGGCCGAAACAGTGGTTGAACGATATGGTGTAAGGGCCAAGGCAGTGGGTGGACGGAAAGGTGATATAGAGGGCTGCATCACAGGGATTGGGAATTGAGGCATTGAGGAACTATCTACCTATGAACACCCATATCAAATCAAGTTGCGCAGAGTAGAAATTCCGTGAGAAGCTGATCAACCCTTTCGTCATGAACCGCATCGGCCATGGCTTTCTATCCCCACCATTCTGTACACATACAAAATCCCGCATCTATTTCTCTTGATTGTTCTTCTCTATCTATTTTTTCTCTTTTTCTTTTTCTGTACTTTTTTTTTTTCAAATATTGTGGTCCCACATACTATTTTTCTTTCCCAGGGATGTCCGGCTGTCCATAGCCACAGACATGAGGCTCTACTTGCCATTGATTTCTACACTCCAGACCACTCATATTGCCACCCATTTTTGATCCTTTGGAAACACTCCCTCCTATTTCACACACTTTCCACCTCCTTTATTTTACCAGCTTCAGTATTTGCATATTCACTGTATGTCTCCCTACGTCCATTTGCAGATAGTTCCATTATACCCCAATCAGTAAAGATTGTGTGCGGCTGTATCATGTGTAGGTTATTTATTCAGATTTCCATTGACACATAGAGGCGAGGTAAGATTGACTAGCTGGGATGGGTTAGACAGGGGGGAAGAGAAAGGATTCTGAGAGGGTACATCTTAGAACTTTTTTCTAATTCGATGCATTGGAATGAACATTTGCAAGCTCCACATGAATGATTTAGACTAGTTCTAGAATGCCACTATAACCACCACTTATTCGCTTATCAAGGAAATTAAAAATGAGTATATCTCACCAGTTTGGCTTGGTAGAGACTTTATGTATTCCATGTGGGGAACTTCATTCCTTCCAATCAATTCCTATGCCAAAAGCAGGATGTGGCCTAGGGCATCTTCTTCCTATTACTTTTCCGGATATCACAATCGCAGTACCATCTCTAGGTGAAACAAATGGACATCAACATTGCAGAATATGACCTGGGGCGTCTTCTCCCTATTGCCATTACGGGTATCAACCTCTCATGTTAGCAGCATCATCATGAACCAGCAACAATACTTTACTTCAGGTTTCCACTATGAACCAGCAGCAGCATCCTTCAAGGCGTGCGAATGGTGGGTAGGCTAGCTTCTTCTTTTTTTTTTTTTTTGGGTATTGAATCACTTGTAGCGTCGCCAAAAAGTTTAGCAACAGCCTCCTCCGAGTAGTAACAATACTCTCTAACTCAGTCGCTGGGCCTGCAGTGACGTACTCCAATAATCCTCAGCAGCGTTCCTCGCACAGCATCCGCATCAGCAGCATCTTATCTCCTTACACCTGAAAAACCAAGCTAGACTTTCACATTAGAAACCTGCATCCAAATTCATAACGTTCACCAACAATTATAAGTAACCAAAGGACATTGTATGGGTTCCTCTGAAATTCTCCTTCAGCTCGCTCATCCAATAATACCACCACTCCACCCTGCTGCTACAGCCCCTTTTGCCTACAACATTCTAAAACCATGCCTCCACCGTCTCTTCTCCTTGAGCACCCCTTTTAGCCCAATGATCAGCCACCTCGTTCCGTTCCCTCATGATGTGATAAATTGAAACAGATCCTGCATGATTGAAAACATTCAAAATCGGCCCCATCAACTTATAAAATCTACATGGTATTGTGCCCGGTTCTTGCATCCATTTGACGACATTTGAGGAATCGCATTCGAATCTCAACCGAAGTAGTGGAAATCCCTGGTCTCGAATTAGCGCTGTGCAGACCCGATGAATGGCTGTGATCTCGGCCTCTGTGGAATCCGCAACTCCTATGAAATCTGAAATAATGAATACTATCTTGCCCGAATCGTCTCTGATTACGCCTCCTATCCCAGCCGGCCCGGGGTTACCAACCGAAGCACCATCCGTATTGATCTTCCACCATCCCCTTTCCGGGCGAATCCGCACCAGACCCCGACGAGGCACTCTACTTCTTGCAGATCTCAATTTCGTTAGGCCTTCCGGAAAATTATGTTCAGACCCTATAAAGCCTTCTGTATCATCAACTCTAGCCGCTTTATACCACATGCTAACACGCCATTTGATCTCTTCCGCAGCGACATCGGTCCCCTTTCTTAGCCCCTGGAAAATAAGCTCATTCCGATATTTCCAAATGGTCCAACAAATTGCGAAACCTGTGCACCACCACCACTCCCTTCTATCGTGTCTAATTTGAACACTCATCCACCATGCCACAAGGCTATCAACACTTCCTGGGCATGCCCCTTCCACACCAAACCAAGCCATCCCTTTATGCCAAAGTGAGCTGCCAACTTCACACTGACAGAATAGATGGTCAACCGTCTCTGCAGTTTTCTCACAAAAGGCACATACCGTGTTATTGCCTTGAATGCACCCCCTTTGAGCTAGTACCTCCCTAACTGGTAGCGCTTTGTGAATGATCTTCCACATCAGCAGCCTGACTTTCTGTGGGCATTTCACTTTCCACATTTGCTTCCAAATCCTATCCCATTCCGATTTCTCATCTTTCTTATCTCGATCCCAACATGACTCAATAGGAAATCTCCCGGTAGCGTCCCTTACCCAAACAGCCCTGTCTGCCGAATATCTATTCAATTTTTTTCCTCTGAGTACCGTCAAAAATTCATTCCATACCTCACACTCCCAGTCAAATAGATTCCTTCTCAATTGGATCGACCACTCCCAATCGAACCCTTCCCACTTCCCGAACTCTGCTATAACCCCCACCTTGTTAACAGCTAGTGTATAAATCCTTGGGAACAAATCTTTTAACGGCATATCCTCCTCAACCCACGCGTCTATCCAAAACCGGACCTTGGATCCATTACCCGTTTGAATGATGAGCTCTTTCTGATTCCCAACTGCCACTGCCTCTTCCCAAGTGCTGCTTATGCGAGTCCAAAGAGACCTGCCAATTCTCACTTCCGGAATAATCGGGCTTTTGCTCTCGTAATACTTAGCATCTATTAGATTCGTCAAGTAAGATGTTGTTAGATTCGTCTAACCACATAGTTTTAGAATATTAAATTTTTATAATTTTTACATACAATTTGAGATATAAATTATTAAATATTTGCATTGAATTGCGTAAAAATATGAAATGTTAATATCATTAAATTACGGAGGGAGTATTTAGTAACAATATTAAATGAGAAAAAAAAGGAAAACAAAATAAGTGAAGAAAAAAGCATGATCCATTGTTTTGCATAATAATGCAAGCCACGTGGCACCATACTGTAATATAGATGTATGACTCAAAGTCCGACACGCGTCCGCAGACTGCGTCAGGATGAGGTGGACACGTGTGTAGCTCCAGTAAAAATTAGCCACGTGTATTGCATGTTTCTGTATTGGTGGAATATGGAAGCGCCTGTGACCTCAAGATCTTGCACATCTGCAGCGCTAAGGAAGGCCTGGATGCTGGATGGGGGTCGATGGTGCGGAGGCCCCGGGATCTTTTTGGATTTGATATGGCTTGTTCAGACTTCAGATGCTCTTGGTGTACTGCCCATTAATAATTCAGTTCCCCACTATCGCCCAATTTGTGCCCACCTAATTAATTGCGTATATGGTGTTTTTAGTTTGGGAACCGCAGTATCTTGATTGTAAAAAAGTTTACATCTACGTTTAAAAGATAATTTTTATGCCTGAAATGTCAAAAAAGACATTCGATCGAAACCTTCGGTTGGCCCGATTGAAAAATTAATAGCATTCCAAATTGGTAGCTGATTAATGTAATTAAACATAATTAAGAGATTCCGGTCGGTTATATTGGATGTTCGATCGGTGTTAAAAATGGCCAACCGAAGCACAGATTGTCGATCGAAGCTGGATATGAACATTGAACTTCAATCATCAATTTATTTTCAATCGGACAGATCGAATTGTGAAATAGCCGATCGAAGCTCAATTATTGGTGGACAGCTGAGGATAGCTCAATTATTGGTGGACAACTCAAATAATATATTTTTGCATCTCAGATCTAGATTCACAGAACGAACTTCATCTCTTCTTTGCTTCACTCCTTCTTTAAGTTGCATTTAACTTTTATTTGCTACTGTGGTTCTTTAAATTCTCGGATCCTGTGTCATTTTAGATAACTCGTAAGTTTCTAAGTTTCTATTGCGTAAGTTATGGTCAAATAATAATAATAACAATAATAACTATATAATAAATATAATAAATAATTTAAATTTAAAAATAATGATAAGGATTTTCATACTAATTAATATTAGAAAAAATAATAATAAAAGTTCAAATAATATAATATATAATAGTAAAATCAAAAATAAAATAAAGTTTCAATAAAAAAAATTTCAAATAGCAATTAGTACAGTTTCGATCGGCTTGATTGAAGACATCTCATTTACCGACCGAAATTTTTTTATCCGACCAAAGCTCAACTAATCATGTTTATTATAATCATTCTAATATAATAATAATAATAATTTAAATTATTCATAATAATAATAACAATAATAATACTAATAATAATAATAATACCAATAATAATTATATAATAAATATAATAAATAATTTAAATTTAAAAATAATAATAAGGATTTTCATTCTAATTAATATTAGAAAAAATAATAATAAAAGCTCAAAAAATATAATATATAATATTAAAATGAAATATAAAATAAAAATTCAATCAAAAAAATATAAAATAGCAATTATTACAGTTTCGCTCGGCTTGAGCGAAGCCATTTGATTTATCGACCGAAATGTTTTTATCCGACCAAAGCTCAACTAATCATGTTTACTATAATCATTCTAATATAAAACTAATAATAATTTAAATTATTCATAATAATAATAATAATAATAATTTAAATTAAAAAATAATAGTAATAAGGATTTTCATACTAATTAATATTAGAAAATATAATAATAAAAGTTCAATAATATAATATATAATAGTAAAATTTAAAATAAAATAATGTTTCAATAATAAAAAAAATTATTACAGTTTCGATCGGCTTGATCGAAGCCATCTCATTTACCGATCGAAGTCTTTTTAACCGACCAAAGATCATTTAATCATGCTTATTAAATACTTCATCCGTTTTTTAAAGATAGCTACGGACCCACTCAACACGCAGTCCAGTACATGTTTTAAACCATTAATAACTCAAATTCGGTACTTGTAAAAATTCTAAAAGTTCGATATTTAAAAACTACAAGACGGGACGAATCTAACAAGATCCCACTTGGCTATTTTTTAACTTGTATAACCATGATAAAATTTTAAGTCAGAGTATATGAGTGAACAATAGCTATTTGTCAAACGTAGCTAACAAAAAAAACGGAGGAAGTACTAACTTCGGTCGGCCGGCCGACCGAAAGGGTTTTTGGCATTTCGGGTAGAAAAGTTGCTTATTAAAACATGGTGGCGGAAAAGTTATTCCCTATGTCTGACAGGGTAACAGACACTATTGCTTCTTTTAGTTTTTACTATTTACCCCGCTCCCCAAAAATATTAGAAGTACAACTTCACTATAGGAATAATTTTACTTCGTATTTATAAATTGTCAGTTTGAACCCCAAAAAAAAATACTATCATGATATTCTATTTGACTTTTTGGTACTGTTTATTATTTAACTTTAACTCAATTTTATTATAAGTATATATTTGAAAAAAATAATCAAGTTAGACCTTGTTAGAATCGTATAATCATGTAGTTTTAAAATATACTCCATTTTATATAATTTTTCGTTGTACATATTTTGAAATATTAACGAGTAAAAAATGCATTGGATTATGTGCAGAAATCAAACAAGACAACTTAAATAGGACAAAGAGAGTAATAAATAAAACTAATGCTCATATTCTCTGACTTCCAATCTTATGGTTGGGAGTTCGACACTCACCCGGCCTCTTATTCCTCCTGTTTACCCCCTTTATACTATGTATGGTTTAGTTAGTCTTTCACACACTTTTTTCTGAAACATGAGTGTCAATGTTGAAAAAAAAAAAAAAAGTCTCTAGCATTTTTGAATTATTAAAGCAGAAATGACGAAACAAAAAATTGAACTCGCAGCCAAAAGATCGAAACCTAAAAATTTGGGACGGGAATGACTCACTTCATTCACTAAACTAATCTAAAATAGGGAGATTTTAGCATTTGGGACAGTGGAGGGCGTGACTTGTGAGCCCGGCACTACCAAATTTCGCATTAAGGCCACGAAATTCGTCAAGCCATCAAATTTTAGGCGACGAGATTCGTCATTTTTTTCGTTGCTTTCCCACAAATTTTTTGTAGTGCGGCTACAATCCATGAGGAATTAAATTTGATTCTCTTTAGAAAATTATATATAACTTTTTGATGATTAAAAAATATCTATCAAACATCCCCTAAATCATGAATAAGTTATTATAAATATTTTTTTTTTTGCTGAACAGTCTATACATGATAAGAAATTGGCAATGTAAGCCCATGCCACACAAATTAGAAAGTGCCAAATCATGGAGCTATACCAATTGGCCAAGCTTTTATCCCGGAATCAACTATTATAAATTAATACTCCCTCCATTTTATAAATATTGAAACGTTTGGAAATTGGGTACTACACACACGCACTTTGACTTAAAGTTTTATCATAGTTATACTAGTTAAAATATAGTCAAGTGGGATCTTATTAGATTCGTCTCATCGAGTAGTTTTTAAATATCGAACTTTTAGAATTTCTACTAGCACCGAACTTAAGTTACTATTAATGGTTTAAAATGTACATTGGATTGCATGCAATATGGGTCTGTTTCAATTTTTTGAAAATGGAGGGAGTATCATTAAATAATGGGGAAGTTATAGTTAAATTCCCCTCCATTTAAGTTATTTTAGTTAAATCTCCACATACTTTTCTTCTCATGTATTAGTACCTAGTGGTGAAATACATTCTACTTTTATCCCTATCACATAAAAGAAAACGAATAACATAATAAGTAATGAAATTACATTCATACCCTTACCTTTTGCTCCAAAGAGGGAGGTGATTGGACATGTACCCATTGCCTTCTCCCTCATCCTTACACAAAATGGGTTACAAACCCTGTTTTCCACACAATACACTACGAATTGCTGGCTTCTTTGGGAAGCTTCAGTTGGTGCCAAATTCGTGTGTGGGAAGAGGGATTAGCAGCGTGGAACGATGGAAAGGAGCTCGGTATTGGAGATAGAAAAGGTTAGGGTTTCTTACCACATTTCCAACTGATCATCTTGGGAATAGGGGGTGAGTTTCTTTGTCTCTTGAGAGGGAAGAGACAAGGGTAAGGACAGGGGTTTTGGAGGAGATTCTGGCGACATTCTTCAGTCGGGGGAGAAGGGTTGGGGTTTTTTTAGGAGGGAGCTACTGATCGCGGGAGAGAGGGATCCTTGGAGGGGAAGAAGTATGATGAGCGTAAATGAAGAGCCACACTATGGGGAAGAGATAATGCTTTTTTGTCATTACAATTCGGAGGTGCATCTTGTGCGATTTAAGGCTGTGAATCTTCTTCCGGACGTGTATGAAAAGTTGAGGGAAAAATGGCCCGACGTATGTTGCAAAAAATAGCTTACATTGTGAGGAAGATGATGGAGGATACTCAATGGAACTCATCAACGACGGAGATGTAATGAGGATGGCAAGGTTGAACAATGCTAGGGGGTTGTCCTTTGGCAAGATGAATGTGACGAACAAGGAAGCTGGCAACAAGAGAATGAGGTATGTGTGGTGCTAAACGAAACCTACTGTGGTGCTCAAGCCTATAATAGTAGTGTTTTATTTTCTGAATGCACATTGGTGCATGTATGCATTACGGGAAATGACTGTGTTTGGAAGTAAATGGGTATTTTTCTTTTGCATGCAACGATCACGAGTGTTTCTATTGTTCTATATATAAAATAGTGATTTAGTAAAGTGCATTTGTATTTTATCGGTATTTCCGCTGTGTTATACATGTTTACGTACTGTGTCGTGTTTTGGTGGAGGAAGTTGTTGTTTTTTGCATGGTAATGTTGTATTGGAATATATTGCACATTGTATATTCGTACAGACAATGAGAAATGCGATGTCGTTTGTGAATCAATGTTGTATTAGGTTGTGATATGTCTAGTCGCAGTGAGTGGTGAATTATTTATTGTAGGACGGAGACGGAAGATGTTGATGAATGCAATAACGACTTTGATGAGGAAGACACCGAGGATGTAACAGTGTTTTGTGGGCTCATGCTTTTAAAGGGGAAGGCCAACAGTTTAAAGATGCGGATCAGTTTTGTAGGGTGCTCAAAAACCACTGTATTGCAGTCCGACGTGGGTTTCAATTTATGAAGAATGATAGCGAGAAGATGATCGTGATATGTTTGATGGAAGGATGTGGATGGCGAATTTATGCTTCCCACCTTAAATCAGATGATTCATTTGCTATTCGCAAGTGCATTTTGAATCATGGATGTGGTGTGAACAATCTACAAGCGATGGTACATCTTAAGGCAAATGCATCATGGGTTGCATCCATCATCAAGGAGAAAGTGAGGCGAGACACAAACTACACACCCAACACAGCTGTGGACCACATTCAGGCAGCTTTCAAAATTCAAATTAGCTATCGCACGGCTTGGAACGCAAAGGAGCTTGCACTGAAGGAAATACATGGAGTTGATTTTGATGCTTTTGACAAGATTAAGGGATTCTGCACTAGGTTGAAGTCGTCAAACCCCGGCAGCATTGCAGAAGGTGCATGAGGATACCAGGAAGTTTAGGCGGGTTTTCATAGCAATGGCAGCGTGCCTCAATGGGTTCAAAAGAGGCTGTCGGCCGCTTGTCGAGCTTGATGCGACACACATTAAGTCCAAGTGGAAAGGTTTAATATTGGGCGTTGTGGACAAAGATGCAAACGGTGGGTTCATAACAATTGCATTTGCAGGTACCCACTGACATGCTGTTTGTAGTTTATTGTATTACTATCGTGGTTTGGTGTTTAAAACGAGTACTTTGATGTTTAAAAGCTGCAGTGTTGTATTTGTTATACTCTGATTTGGTTGTTTATATTGACCAACAATGTTGTTTTTTCTGACTGCTTTTGTTGGTTTATAGTGCCGGGGGGAATGATGAAAATTGGGACTGGTTCTGTCGAAAACTAAGAAGTGCTATTGACAGCGGCAATGAACGTGATCAATGGAGAGAGTTCACATTTTTCAGTGATCGTCACTCCGGATTGATGGAAGCGATTCCAAGCGTGTTTAACGGGTGTCATCACTCCATATGCATACGGCACCTTGAGGAAAACTTCAAAACGGAGATGATAATTGTTTCACATAGTCGTATGTAGGTTGTTCGGTATGAGAATGAGTGCTGTTACTAAGTCTCACGCTTATTCTGAGTTGTGTTTCTTCTGTCGTAGTGCCGTGTTTAAAGGCTTTCATTTTGTGTGATTGCAGCAGATGAAAATGTACCTTATAAGGATAAAACGAAATGGACCGGGGTATTGAAGGCCGCAGCTTACGCTGCTACCTACGAAGAGATGTGTCAATACTTGAATTCTATCCTCCAAGCAATGCCTCTACCTCCAACTTCCATTGCAAATTTGGAACCCCGACGTTGGGCAAATGCTGTGTTCCCGGGCAATAGATGGGGAGTGATGACCACAAACCTTGTTGAGAGCTGGAACTCCTAGGTGCTGAAATCGAGGAACCTGCCTCCGTATTCAATGCTTGATACAATTCGGAAGCAAGTGATGAAGATGATGAATGAAAAGAGAGAGAAAGGTGCTAAAATGGAGGGAAAATTGTGTCCCAACCCGGAAAAGTTGTTGAGCCAATTTTACATGGGACCTGGTGTGCTAGAGGTTCAGCAGCCTGGTGGAACGTTGTTCGAAGTACGTGAAAATAACAAAATACATGTTGTGGATGTTGGGAGGAGGACTTGTTCCTGTGGTTACTGGCAAATGCTGAAGCTGCCATGCAAACATGGATGTGCTGCTATTAAGGGAATGCAAGGTAATATTTATGACTATTGTGACCCATATTACTCCGTGGAATATTATAAGAGAACCTACGACGGTGTGATATACCCTCTCATGACGTCCAGTGGAAACTTCGAAGAGGATAATGACAATCAAGGTTAAATGTGGCCGTAGGAAGAAAAAGTGTATACCATCCCAAGTCCAGACAAGCAAGGTTAAATGTGGTCTATGCCGACGACGGGGGCATAACCGCGCAACGTGCAAAGAGGCATACAAGACGACTGCCTGAATGATAGTTGTACAACACAGTTTTTGCACACACGCTGCACTTTCTCACCTTTTTGAGCTACTGTGGTGTTTTCCACTGCCTGGAGTGGTATTATTTTTGGTTGGTTTCATTGTTTGAAACGGTCATTGTTCTGGATTGTTTCAAAATGTAATACCATTTTGATATAACACTGGAATGATGTACTATTAAGTGGACAGCTGTGTGGGTGTAATGTTCTGTATGAAATGTTTTTTTATATGGAATATGGTTATTGTGTTGTATGCAAAGCTGATATTTGTAGGGTATGTGGTCTTGAGCAATTGTGTGTGAAACTAGTGTGCAAACATACTCAGTTTGCACAACGATGTTGGTGGTTTTACCAGTGGTGTTCGTGCAACAAGTATTTAGTGGTAATATAATTGAAATGTGTTGTTCCCGTGTTTTCAGTAGTCGTGTATGATTAGGTGTTTTTAGGATGTAACAGATATAACACAACAATTTTCAAAGAATCGGGTTCACCTTGAACTACAACAAATAGGGTTTTGGAAATGGGAAGGTTCATCTAGTGGATGAAATCGATGAAACATACTTAAGCTATTTCCAACTTTGGAGGAAGATCAATGCTTAAATATTATGAATCGGGTTCACCTTGAACTACAACGATTGGAAACATGAAGGTTCGTCTAGTGGATGAAATCGATGAAACATACAAACTTAAGCTATTTCCAACTTTCCAGGAAGATCAATGCTTGAATGTTATGAATCGGGTTCAACTTGAACTACAACGTGTTTGGTTCATTGGATGAACTACCACACTTAGAATCAACAGCAACATACAAACACTGCTGTTGACAACACCATACCATCGTAGAACACCACACGTGCGATCTAAAACACCACAGTTATAAACAATGAAAATGTTAGGTATTTACTGTAATAATGTGTACCCAACACCACACGCTTGTTCTGAAACACCATATTATTCACATAACATAGTAGATTAATGTGACATTATAAACATCACTCTTTCAGGGATATATTTTCCATCGGTTTTTGGGATATCACTAAGCTACCCTTTTGTTTCTAAAGAAACTCATTGCTTTATTGGACACAATTAAAAACCACAACTATAAGGAATGACCAGAAACACTATACTTGCAAAACAAAGCACTACAATCATTCACATTATAAAAGATGTTGTCAAACATTACATTCCGGTGTTGAGTGAAACACCACAACTGACCAGAATAACACAGACAGATAGCTCAGCAAAACAACACAGTCAAAAATATAAATGTTATGTTCATTTGATGGTTGAGCATCGACCAGTGCTTATCCAGTGGTAGTAGATTTGGGGGATGTTAGATCCGCTGGAGCATGGGACTGAGCAGGTGGAACGGTAGCCGTTTGGGATTCATTTTTCGACCTTGCATCCCGGAGCATTCTCAGAGCAATTTCAGCGTGATATTTTTCAATTTCCGCTGTCATCTCCGTATCCCAAAACTCATCGGTATCTTGTAAAAATGCCTCGACCCACCACAACACATGCACCCCGCAGTCTACTGAGGTTTCCAGTTACTGCGACACATTTTTTTTCTGCACCGCGTGTTTGTCAAATTCAATCTCGTGCCTGGTGCTCAGGTACCACTGGATGATGTTGGCCTGTGAACACCACAGTAATGTTACCCAACGCGGTAAATATAGTTATATAACACCAGATCAGCAAATCAGAACACATGAGATAATTTAGAACAACACAACAAATCAAAAACTGAACAACTTTTTTTTTAACAAAACTAGGACAAATGTAAAGTGTTTCAACTTACCACTCTAAGTCCCGCAGTTGATACTTGGCCGCCCACATGGAATTGTACAACACAATTTCCTTATTATCCAGGTCAAGAATAAGGAGGAACCAGTGATACTTTATAGTGATGGGCAATACGACAAACTGTATGTCACGCTCGATTATAGCCTCTAATGCTTCAAGCTCTATCTTCCCGGCATTCACAATTTCTCGTACTATTTCTGATATTTGAGGTGTACTCATCGTGGTTTTCTGGTTCTTATCGGAATACAGTTCTAAAATACGTGACTGGAGTAGGAAAAACAAATGAGTGCACAGTAGCTTGTAACTGAAATAATTAAAACAACCTAAGGCAGATAGTTACCGTTGTATATGCACTGACGAATCCCATTTCCTCGTAATTCCATTTCCAGCCCAAAACTCATCACTCGTTATTAGTGCACAGTAGGAACTAACTAGATCATTGTCCAAGGCTTCATTAAAAAGAACGACCAAAATGCTCGATGGCATCACTGCAAATATACCCTTGCTCTATACATGTTTACTAAAAAGATCACAGATCATCATAGTCAGAACACCAAAAGATAAAAAACACAACATATATTGAACAGAACACAGATCTTCATAGTCAGAACACCAGTAAAATAAAAAAAAACACGACATATACTGAATACAACACATAACATCATAGCTTCAACACCACACCACAAGTCAGAATGAGGTTCATTTACCTGCCGGTCAGGTGGTCAATGAAATCCTCCACAATTTTCCAATTGTCGGGGGACAGACCTTTCCTCTCAGCATAGTCTATTCGTCTAACATACCTTCTTTGGATTTCCAGTTCTTTGTCTTTTGTGGGTGTTTTCTGATCATCCGTATCAACATCAGTCTGGTGCATAAAAACATAATAGTCAGCCGCGTGAACAACAAACATACAGCTGCGTGACACAAATTTGTCTGACACTGAACACATACATGTTTTGTCTCCTTATCTTATTTTTTCTCCTTAACCTGTTTTTCCTTCTTGATTGTCTTTTTGTCTGGTTTCTGGCTGGATTACGGGGTCACATAATCAGGTCCCTTTTCCCTTGCCTTTCGATTGGTACGTTGCCTTACATTATGTACAAGCGAAGAGTCCTTTATGGGACCCTTTTTCTGTTTCCCAAATCCCCGGTTGAGCCACTGCACATGGGACAGATTCATTAGTGTGCCTGTAAAAGTTTTGGACACAAATTTATGATCAAATATTCCACGGTACCTTTGCCAGGTTTTTCTCGCTCGTTGTTTCGTTTCATCCATACTTCACAGCTTGTCTAACCATTAAATCCGTATCACTCGGATCGAAGCTCCCACCAGTTTCCTCCGACTTACTGACTGCTTCCTTATCTTCCTCGCTCCCCGTTGAACTTGCAGCTTTCCCCTGATCAGTATTTCCAGCAAGTTCTGTTCCGTCGCTGCTTGTTGTTGCCTCACTATCAAAGCTCTCTTCATCCACATTACTTGGTGCTGGCAGCTTGCTCTACCACACATGCAATAAAACACAAGTTCATACAAATTTAACACTACAAAAATTTACAGGAAACAACACACCTTAGTAAACTCACTTGATCATACAACAATACTTTTTTTAAATGATATTGGCCTGTAAAACATAAGTTTTAGAATGAGCCGGTGAGATTTATAAAATACAATATGTACAATATTGACTAAACTATATAAAATATAAAATAAATAATATATAAAACATATTCAGGATGGGCCGGGACAGGGACTACTTCCCTGGTCCCCATCTCGTCCCCAAAAAATCCCCAATCCCCGATAATACAGACTCCCCCAAAATCGAACAAAAATTCGATTTTCAATTTTCACCATCTTATGGGCTTTTTTTCATCCCAACTTAAATATAGAAGTACATATTTTACGTATAATTTACTTCTATAAATTTTAAAATATCGACAGTTAAATAAGTGCATTGCACACCGTACCCAAAATAAAGTACGCAAAGTAATCTGGACAGAGGGAGTATTATATATATATATATACTATAATACTACTATAAGATAATAGATCAAAATTTATTATTCTCCCCATTTTCTACTTGTTTCCCTCTCTAATTCTTATTTTAGGAACTTGAGATGAGTGTGTTATCTGATTTTGATAGTTTATGGTGATGTTTAGTGAGAATAAAGAAATTTTGAGTAATGAACATTTATGTTTATATTTAGTTAAATTTGGGGATGAATGTTTTTTTTTTTGGGTTTATTTTAATATTTTTGGTTTTGAAAATTGAAATCATTATGATTTTAATTGACAAATATTTATATTTATGTTAGTCAATTTTGGTGATAAATGTTTTGTGTAATTTATTTTATATTTATTTTTATCCTATGCAATCAAATTTTTAAGTTTAAAATTAAAGATTTAGTTATGAATGAGGGGAGGTGACGGAAAACATATATTAATTCATTCTGGCTTTCGGGGACATTCCTAAATGTGGTCAAACATTTCTAAATTCATTATGTTCCCCAGATTGATGCATGGTTCGTTTTTATATGATGCAGGATGGATCTCGAGCCACCAAAGGAAAAGGCGATACAATTTGCGTGTGTTTTGGTGGAATTACATCAACGAATCATGTTTTGGTGGCATGCTACGAATCATGCCCAAACCCGTGGCATTTGCACCAATAATGCGCCTTTTAGAAGCATGGACAATAAGGCGCGGTGCTTTAGGTTGCTGGATGACAGAATCTTCGAGGTCACACCTAAGTGGGTGCAGTATACGGACTTGCACACAACCATGGTAAGGATAACATCACGAATGAGAAATTTTTGTAGACGCTCGATTTTGTGAGGAGACACGATACATATTGAACTTTTACAATCCCGGGAAGACATTTGTTGATTGGGGGTAGGGTCGATGCATTGTAAATATATGAGGAATGGAGCAAACAAATGGGTGTGGTGGACTACTGGCGGTTGTATGTGTTGTTGTGTATGGACATAGCCCTCGCACTCCTGTCTAATTATAGGGTGCAGTTGAGTTACCTTAAATTTTTTAGGTCCAGGGAGATGGCTGACTCAATTATTTGTTTGGTTCAACCGTGAACCAGACAAACTAGTCCTGTTAAACCGGACCTAAACCATCGGTTAACCGAAACCCACGGGAGTGGCCGGTTCACGGTTCCAGTTCCTCTTTTGGTGATTCGCTGGTTCGAACCGTAGCTGCCGGTTCGGTTGAGTCGGACACCTCTAAGTGTGTGTGGAGCCTCAATTCCTGCAACAGAAATATGTCTATTTGATTGGTTTTTAATGTATTTATTGTGTAGAGATATAGCGGAGGACGGTTTTTTGGGAAAGATGATGAAGTTTTTTATGTGGCCCAGATTGAATGTATGGTTCCTTTTAGAATGATGCTGTATGGATCCCAAGCCTCTGAAGGAAAAGGTGATACAGTTTGCGTATGGTCCAAGATGGGTGACGAATATGAACAAAATATTGGTGGAAAAGAGGGCTGACAGAAAATGGAATTACATCGACGAATCATGTTTTTGTGACATACTATGAATCACGCCCAGCCCCATGGTAGTTGCTCCAACTATGCGCCCTTTGAAAACATAGGACAAGAAGGCGTTGTGCTTTAGGTTCCGGATGGCAGAATCCTCGAGGTCACACCTGACAGGGTGCAGTATACGGACTTCCACACGGCCATGGTAAGGATATCATCACAAAGGAGAAATTTTCGGGAGACGATCGGTTTTGTGAGGAGACGCGATATAAATTGAACTTGTGCAGTTCGGGGAAGACATTTTTTCAATAGGGTAGGGTCAATGCATTACCAATGTCTGATGAATTAAGCAATGAAATGGATGTGGTAGACTACTGGCGGTTGCATGTGCTGATGTGTATCGGTGCGGCCGTAACACTCCTACCCAATTGTAGGGTGTGATTGAGTTCTCTTAAATTTTAGGTCCAGGGAGATGGCTGACTCATTTAATTGGTCAGTTCAACCGTGAACCGGCCAAACAGGTCCAGTTAAAATTGGACCGGAACCATTAGTTAACTGTAACCGCCGGTAGTGGCAATTTCACGGTTTCGGTTCCCCTTTTGGAAAACCGGTGGTTCGTACCGGAACTGTCGTTTCGATTGATTCAGCCACCTCTAGATGTGTGGAACCTCAATGCCTCCAACAGAAACAAATTTATTTGTGTGGTTATTAATGTGTTTATTGTGAAGGGATAGTTTTGCGAACTGGAATTGTCGTTTTACGAGTGGGTGGTTGTCTTTTTTAAGGAGTTGTGTGTGTCAGTGTTTTGTATTTGCTTGTTCAAATTTAAAATTGTGTTGGCAAGAATGAATTTTTTATTTTTTATTTTTATTTTATGTAGCCTAGATTGAATGTATAGTTCCTTTTTGTATGGTGACGGATGGATCCCGAGCAGCCGAAGGAAAATGCGGCATAGCTTTCATGTGTTCCGAGATGGGTGACGGACGTGATTGATAAATTGGTGGAAAAGAGGGTCGACGGCAGGTGGAATTACATCAATGAATCATGTTTTGGGGACATGCTGAATCACGCCCAGCCCCGTGGCAGTTGTAACAACAATGCTCCTTATGAAAGCACGAGACAAGAACACGCACTATTTTAGTTTGCTGGATGGCATAATCCTCAAGGTCACACTTGAGAGGATGCAGTATACGAACTTCCGATATCAACACAAAGAATAATTTTTTGGAAGATGATCGATTTTGTGAGAAGACACGATACATATTGAACTTGTGCAATCCGGGGAAGACATTTGTTGATTGGGGTACGTCAACTCATTTCTAATGTCTCATCAATGGTGAATAGAAATGAATGTGGTGGACTATTGACGGTTGTATGTGCTGTTGCGTATCAACGTTGTTCTCGCACGGCTATCCAATCATCGGCTGTAATTGAGTTATCTTAAATTTTTGAGGTCCAGGTAGATGATTCAAAACAATGATTCATTTTATGAAGTATTTATGAAGTATATGTTCAAAACCTAAAATAAATGATTCAAATATTTATGAAGTATATGTTCAAAACAATCTCTGGTTCATTTTGAGTTTTTACTCCTAGGTTATGTTTGTGTGGGCTTTTAATTTATGCTTTGCAAGATGTTTTATGACACGAGGAGGCAACATGGGACATTGCACCAAATGGATCCCAATTCACTGCCAAAACAACGAAGAAAACTTTCTTACGGTTTGTTCACACACCAGGAAAGAATAAAAATAATTAAGAGCAAGAAAGAAAACAAAAACATTAATGGAGGGAAATATACCAACTGGGATTCAGGTAAAGATGAGAAATTAAGAGAAAAGGTCATAAACATTGGAGGAAACTAAAGGAGCACATCAATTGAAACTCCATCAACAACAATACAAAATACAAAACACTTACCAGTGGAGATGAGATTTGGGCACAACCGCAGATGGTTGGCGGCGACGGATGAGAGGATTTGATGGTCGGTGGTGGTGAGGGAAAGTGCGGGGACGACAGGAAGCCAGCGATGAGTTTGGGAATGTGGGAAGTGCAGTGCATGTTCTAGATCAAGGGTTTACTAAAATTAATTAATAAATAATTAAAAATAATAATATAAAATTACAAAAACAACCTCTTAACAAACATATACAAACATTTTCGGATTGTTCGCGAACAAAGCCCATGTTTGTTCGTTAAGAAAACGAGCTCGTGTTCGTGTTCGAGCTCGGTTCGTTAGGCTTAACAAACGGACAATTAACGAACGAACACGAGCCGAGCCGAGCTTTGTTTGCGAACAGTTTGTTTGTTTGACAACACTATATGGGACAAACCAAAAAAAGAAAGTGGGATGGAATTAGTGGGAGGAGGGAGTATTTGCTTGTTCAAATTCGAAATCATGTTTAGATGAAGTATTGCTTTTATGTAGCCCAGGTGAATATATGGTTTGTTTTTGTATGATGCTGAATGGATCCCGAACCACCGAAAGAAAAGGCGATACAATTTGCGTGTGTTCTAAGATGGGTGACAAACATGAATGAGAAATTGGTGGAGAAGAGTGCTGGTGATAGGTGGAATTATATCAATGAATCTTGTTTTGGTGTTACGCTAAGAATCACGCCCAACCCTATGGCAGTTGTGCATTTTTTAGCATGGGACAAGAAGTGCGGTGCTTTAGATTACTGGATGGTAGAATCCTTGATGTCACACTTTAGGGAGTACAGTATACGTGCTTCCACACGGCCATGGTAATGATATCATCACAAAGGAGAAATTTTTGAGAGACGATCGGTTTTGTGAGGAGACACGATACTGATTGAATTTTTGCAATCAGGGGAAGACACTTGTTGATTGAGGTAGGGTCAATGCATTGCTAATGTCTGATGAATGGAGCAAAGAAATGGATGAGGTGGACTACTGGCGGTTGTATATCGTGTTGTGTATTGGCATTGTCCTCACACCCCTACACAATCATAGGGTGCGGTAGAATTATCATAAATTTTTTATGTCCACGGAGATTACTGGCTCATATAGTTGGTCAGTTCAATTGTGAACTGGCTAAACTGGTTTGTTAGAACTAGAACCTAATTTCCGGCTAACCTACTTGGCGATTTTGGCCAGTTCACGGTTTAGGTCCCCTCAAAGGTGGTTCAAACCGGAACAGCCGGTTTGGTTGAACCGGCCACCTCAATGTGTGTGGAGCATCAATGCCTCCAATACGAACAGGTCTATTTTTATCGTTTTTAGTGTGTTTATCGTGTTATGTGAAAATTGATGGCTTCATGGTTGTATGCACTAATCCCACAACGGTTAGCAAAGGACGTCACAAGCGTGCAAGTATAGATCGAGGGAAGTCAACACAATAAAGTGTATATTTTTATGCTTGCTGTGTGACTTTTCAGTTGGATCCGGGAGGAATTTATATTTGTTATTTTCATGCTTTACCAATTTTCCATTTCTTAATGGGGTGCTATAATGTTGCTTATTGTTGTTTTAGAATACTCATATATATACTAGAATTCGCCGTCGCGAGCTACGCTGCACGGGACAGCGTGTAACTATTGTGTAGCTGATATGTATGGTGTTGTGGTACATTATCCAGTGGAAAGAAAAGATTGTCAAGTGTACAATCAATTTGAACTTCACTAATATTTTCTATCGCTAACAAACATAAAATATGAAACTGAAGCCATTATTTCAGTGGAAAATGATATCGAGCCTGGTGCCTCTAGCTTCTCAAATCTGTATATAAATGGAAAATCAGTCAAAATGAGCAGTGGCTGAGAGGCAAATGAATTCAGAACCTAAAAGCCTTTAAATTTTAAAGAAACTCATACAACTTTGAGCAGTGAAGCAGATTGAAAGTACATGTAGAGCAGTAAATAGAATAAATAGTTCGCGAGCTGAGCTCGTTTCGACACGTGTTCGTTCGTTAACAGCTCGTTCGGTAAGTTAAACGAACCGAGTTCAAACACATAATTTGGTTTGTGTGTTCGTTCGTTAAGTTCGCGAACAGTTCGGAATTCTTTTTTAATGGAATATATATTATAAAAAAATAAAAATTTTATCTAGTTGTTCTTTCCATTTTTTATTTTATTAATTTCACATTTCTCTCATAAATTATATTACAATATACATTACATTTTCACACCTAATTTAATTCTAAACAAAAAAAATTATTAATAAAATAAATAATTCGTTAACTGAGCTCGACTAGGCTCGTGTTCGTTCGTTATTAGCTCGTTCGTAATGTTAAACGAACAGAGCTCAAACATGAAAATTGACTCGTTAAGATTTTTGGCTCGGTTCGTGTTCGTTCGTTAAACATAAAGAACAGAGCTCAAACACTTGAAGCTCGGTTCGGTTCGGCTCGTTTACAGCTCTAAGTACATGTAACTTACAGTAGAATGGGAATCACACAATGCAGATTGTCGTAAGTCAATAAGTTGAATAGATCCTTTTGAACTATTATATGCTGGGAGGCTACAGGGTGTGGGATGAAATTCTGATAATGTTATCACCTCCGCAATAGAAAATGTGTAGGAAAAAATGAAGGCAGTTACTGAAGTTAAGAAAACAAATTATTTTTTCAGACAAGTGCCATGTTTTGGTATAAAGTGAAACATAAGAAATGGGTAAAAGATTCATAAATTCATTCTGCAAATGCTATCACCAGGCTTTTTAAAAAACCGACTGAAAACATATACCATAGATACCATAACTTACCAGCTAGATTCTCCAAACCGAGTGAAAATTCTGATGGTTTATTTCCAACATTGAAAGATTTTTTCGGAGATCATTACCGGATATAAATGTTTTACCATCACTGCAAATCATCACAAAAGAATCAATATTAGTATGTTTGCAAAAAGAATTAATATTAGTATGATCCTGTAAAGGAAAAAGCAGTACACTGCTATAAGGATAGTAAAAAGGAATCAACTTTCACCTGTTATTTGAGATGATATTAATATGGTAGTCATATGCATGAGCATAAGCTCTCATACATCTAGCAACAACAGTGGTTTCATTACTTATGACCTAGAAATTAGAGAACCTAGTGTGAAAAAAAATACTCAGAAACAACTATAATACTCAATATCTGGTGATAAAGCCAACAAACATTTCAGATAAATAGGCAAGAAATTGAACGGGGAACAGATTTGAAAATAAACGCAGAGCTATTAAAGCATTCCATATGTAAAATTCATAGCTCCATAAACCATAAACCATTACATATGCAAAAATCAAGCAAGCAACAATCGTCATAGCTCCATTTCTAAATTTAAAAAATTTAGGGCCGATTTCCATATATATAAACGCGGTTAAAAGATGAAATAGAAACACTGTAAGAAACTTTAGGACAATGATATTGTTAATACGTAGACATTGAAGTAGTTTCTTTAGTTGTCCCTTAAAATATGTTAGCATTGGATTATATTACCAGGTATTGGAGTGGAGAATATGAGCTGCAGCAGCCATATGAATTTTGTTGTACCAAAAAAATTGGCTGCAACATCTTGGCATCGTTCTCTTGAACCTGTTAGTAGTATAACTGAATATAACAGTACAAATAAAAGCAGAAACGGAACATGGGCATTTTAAAATCTAATTTTTATATGGATAGTCACCTATTTTTTTTTGAAGAGCCGAAGCCAGAGAAAAAAAAGAAAAAACAACGGAAAAGAAAAAGCAGCAGAAGACAAAACAAAAAACACCGAAAAACTAAAGTCTGGGGAACCACACGTCGGATGAATCCGCCGCTAAGTCCCCAAGCACCCAGTCAGGAAGGAAGGCCCAAGTAGTGAAGAACTCTTCATTCGAAGCACCGTATTTAGCCAAACGATCCGCAACCTTATTCCCCTCACGAAGAACATGGTGGATGGAACAATCATCAAACAAACTCCTCAACTCCCTGATACGCTGGAGCAAGGCAGCAAGAGGATGGAAATGTTGTCGGTTTTCCAAGGAGTCAATAATCATCTTTGAGTCCGAATAACAAACCACCCTTTGATCCCCCCGGCGCGCCACAAAATCAAGACCATAAGCAATGGCAGTGGCTTCGGCTTGGATATTAGTACCAATACCCAAAAAGCCGCAACCTCCCCCTGTCCAATGACCATCACCATCTCTCACGACAAATCCAAAACCCGCTCGACCCCGGTTACCAAGGGAACTACCATCCACATGAAGGATAGTACCTCCAGCTTTCAACATATTCCAATGCACCATACGAATATGAGCCACCCGAGAATTCATAGGGCCTTGAGCGCGAAGAAGATCCTGGATTAAAAGATCAATTTGCCGACGGATGAGAGAAATAGGTGTAGAAATACCTTGCAGCACCATAGCGTTTCGTTCCAACCAAATCACCCACAAGGCAGCCACGAAAGGAGGCCCATAAAGATGCACCATACCTTTAAGGAAAACCCTAATGTCACTTTTGCAAATTGGGTGACAATCATCAGGAATTTGAAGGTTAAGAGATCTCCAGATTTGCACCACCCAAGGACAATACAAAAGACAATGGAGCCATGTTTTCTCTTCAACACCGCATAACACACACAAGGGGGAATTGGCCATATGCCGCTGGTGTCGAATAACATTGATAGGCAGCGAATCATGGAAAATTAACCAAAGAAAGAAGCAGCATTTCTCAGGAAGAGTGGCCTTCCAAATCCAAGACCACTGACTACCTGTGTTGGCCCTTGATATGAGGAGCTTATAGGCTGAGCTGACAGAGTAAACACCACTAGAAGTTCCATTCCAAACCCACAGGTATGGAACCGAAGCATGCAGACGCGGCGGTGGGGCAGCTTGGATATCGTGGAGAAGAGGAGCTGGAATAATCGTGTACAGATCTCTCCAATACCAATTACCATCCAATATAATATCCTTAATCCCAAGATGGAGATCCTGAGTCGCAACGAAAGGCACACAGGGACCGAGCTGAGCTTTCTTCCACCAAGGGGAAAACTATAATGAGGACATGCCATTCCCAATACGAAACTCAAAGCCCTTATGTAACAGAGGCACAATCTTCTTCAACAGCTTCAACAGATAAGAGCGGGGATGAGTTGGAGCAGCAAGGGGGAGATTAGGAGCAGAAATTAACTTATGGAGCAGCCTGACCCAGGGCTTGTTAGGCGAATGCATTAAACTCCAAAGAAGTTTACCTAAGAGGGCGATGTTCATTAATCGGGCTTTCCGAAGACCAAGCCCTCCCTCAATTTTAGGGGATGCCACCGTGGTCCAATTAACAAGATGGAGACCCTTACCCCGGACATCCTTCTAAAGGAATCTATTAATTTTTCTATCAATAGCATCACAAACCGTCTCCGGGAGCCAATGGAGTTGCATGAAATATGTCGGAATAGCGGCCAAAACGGACCGACAAAGGGTAAGTCTACCAGCTTTGTTCAAATACTTACAAGCCCAACCTTCCAATTTTGCATCAATTTTGTCAAGGATAAAAGCAAAATCCCGGCAACGGCGCCGACCTAAGAGCAATGGAATTCCCAAATAATGTCCTAGAGATTCCACTGCCTGAATCTGGAGAGTGGATGAAATCCAATTATGATCAGCAGGGGGAACGTTCTTAGGGATGAAAACCGAAGACTTGAGAGGATTAAGATGCATCCCTGAAGCCACTGCAAAAGAGTTCAAAGTCTGAGCAATAGTATTCACACTCTCCCTGTCAATTGAGGAGCATAAAATAAGGTTGTCCGCAAAGAGAAGGTGCGAGATCCCATCACAGGTGTTAGACAAACGAATAGGTTTCCACCGCCCTTCAATAACCAGATTTCGGATGAGAAGAGAGATCTTCTCCATAAAAATTAAAAAGAGATATGGAGAGATCGGATCACCCTGTTGCAAACCCTTGCCGGGAGTAAAATCCTGTAAGGCTTGACCATTCCAAAGAATGGAGTAAGAAGGTGATGAAACACAAAACATAATAAGCTCAATGATTGCAGTAGGGAACGCCATATCAATTAAACATTGTTCAAGAAAATCCCAATGCACATTATCAAATGCCTTAGCAATATCAATTTTGAGAATAATGCCCTTGATTCGCGATTGAGCTCCCGTTAAATGACCAAGAATTTCTTGCAAAGTAACTGGGTTATCCACAGGTCCCCTCTCAGGAAGGAAGGCAGATTGGTGGTGAGAAATATTCGTTTGAAGGATGGGGCGAATACGATTAACCAAAACTTTAGTAACGAACTTGTAGAGCACGTTACAAAGCGTGATCGGCCGGAACTCTTTGAGACTAGTTGGGATTGACACTTTAGGGAGAAGGCAAATATAAGCCTTAGTAATTCCCACAGGCATGGCACGGGCATTGAAAGCTTGAGTGATGAATTGGACCACAGATTCTCCAACAATATCCAAACAACATTTATAAAAGAACCCGGGGAAGCCATCAGGCCCTGTCGCCGAATAACCATTCGTGTCCGACACTGCTTGAAACACTTCATCCCAAGAGATACTAGCTGCCAGCGTCCCCCTATCGCTATCAGAGATAGCAGCAAGAGTGGGGATGTGAATATCAGTCGAAGAAAGATTTTGATTATTATGGCTTCCCCTTCCCGGGGCCGAGTTCGGGACTCCATGAACTCTAGTGTAGAGAGATTGGAAAAAACCACGTGCATGGTTTTTCAAAACATCCTCGTCCTCACACCAATTACCAACCTCAAGATAGAGACCATGAATTCGATCCCTTGTCTCCTGCAACTAGCCCGAGCATGAAAATAAGATGTACAAAGCGCACCCAATGATCTCGAGCACTTTGATACCAATAGAGTTCCTCTTGAAGTAAAATATCCTCAAGTTCCTTGCGAAGTTCAGCCTCCAAATTAGTGAGACGGACACAATCAAAACGCTCCAATGCCCGACTGATACCCTCCAACCGTTTGCGGATTTTAACCTTCCTACATTTAAAATTACCTTTGAATGATCGATTAAAATCCAATGAGGCAGTCTAAATTGCCTCTAGACGATTACAAATGGGAGTAAGAGAATTATTCCAGGCAGCCACCACCACAGGATGATAATCTGGTAATGAAGCCCAACTCGCCTCCCATCGAAAGGGTTTAGAATCCTTACCACACTTAATAAGAATTGGATTGTGGTCCGAGCCCATCCTTGGAAGAACCTGAGCAAACCCATATGGAAATAAATCCAACCAATCCATGTTGATAACACAACGATCCAAACGTTTATAAATGTGACCGTCTCCCATTGGCCGGGACCATGTGAACGAACCACCCTGAGTATTAATAGTAGAGAGGCCACATCCCTGAAACACTTCAGTAAGTTCTTCAGCTCGATCCACATTATAGATACCTCCCCTAACCTCATCAGAATTCAAAATTTGATTCCAATCACCAACGACCGCCCAAGCCCCATTTATCCGGTTAGAAAGGGAAGACAGAGCTTCCCAGTTGACTCTGCGCTCATTATATCGAGGCGAAGCGTAAAGTGCAGTAGCAAACCACTGGACAGGACCAGCCGATAGGTTTAATGTAATCATCCGATTACTTTCCTAAAAAATCACCCACTGACACCGCGCTCCGGCCCGTCCAAGAATCCAAATCCCAGCTGATCTGCCAATCACCTCTTGAACACAAATAGACAAGAAACCAGCTCGATTGAAAAAGTTACGAGCTTTAGAGAACAAAATCTGAGGCTCAACAATAAAAATCAAATCCAGCACATATTGCCGCATCACATCCAAAAGAATTCGTCGCTTACGAGGCACAAGAATCCCTCCCACATTCCAATAAAGAATTTTAAAATTTCTAAAGTCCATAAAAAAACTAATATGGATAGGAAAAAAACAGTAGACAGAAGTCTAACAATGCATGTGCGTGACGCCGTCCGGCGGTTCCTCAATCGGGATTTCTTGGGAAGAAGATTGATCCCCTGATCCCTTTTCCTTATCATACTGGTCTGCGGCAGCCTGGGGCTTCTCTGTAGTCCTAGCACGCTTATGATGTCCATTAGAATTATCCTTGATCGAATGGTTGTTTCCACCGTGGTCCAATTCATTCAATTTGGAACCATTCTGATTCACCAACTGTTGACCAGATTTCAAGGCATGTCTTGGACCTTGAGAGATTTGAGACCCTGATCCCGTTCCATGCGTTTGTCCATGATGTTTACCAGCCTGTTCCTTGCCCTTGTCCAGCCTACCCGGCCGGTTGGGTATAACTTGAATGCCATTTTTCCCTTTCCTGGGCTCAAAACTCCCCTTAGAATTACCATTACTCGATCCATTAATAACCCTAGGCCCATTAGGTTTTTTACGAGTAACCTTCAACCAATCATCCCCATCGGGTTGGCAAGGGACTATGGAATGGAAAGCAGAATTAGTGGGATTGACCTCTGCATGACTTGGTAAGTTACCATGATCCGGCAATTCTGTATCCACGTTTTTAGCCTCCAAACATGGACTTTCCTTGCTGGTAGATTGACCCTCTCTCCTCGCGGGTTGAGCCTCCGGCACCACCGACGTCCCAACCTTCTCCACATCCATCCGCTCCTGCTCCTTCTCCTTCGGCATTCCCGGACAATTGATACGAGCATGCACATACCTCTTACATGATGTGCAAAGATGATGAAGACCTTCATACACCACTTTATGCCACTCATTTCCAATAAGAACACTAGATACCAAAGGAAAAGTAAGATCAATTTCCACACAAACCCTCGCGTACCTGCCCCGATGAACAGTCTTGGACATGTCATCAACTCACACCGGAGTACCCAATGCCTTAGCCATCCTTGTAAGTATAAATTTATCGAAAAACTCAAGACACAGCTCAGGAAAATGCGCCCATACAATTGTCTTCTTCGGGGTAGACGGTGTAGCGCGGAATCCCGGCTTCCATGGCGATATCGTTAAATAACTATCGAATACCATCCATGGTCCATGGTTAAGCACATGCAGTCTATCTTCATCTTTCTCAAACTTGACAGTAAAAAAACTTGCTTCCATCTCTATCATAGCAAAACGGTCCTGGATTTTCCAAACCCTAGATAACCGTTCCTTTAATGCAACATATCCCACGGATTTCCCGAGAACTGAGACAATTAAAGCGTCCTCCCAAGGTTGACAGATCCGATTCTGAATGCTTGGATCAATGGAGATGCGCGGCTACAACCGATCACCATCAATGAAATCCAAAGTAACAAGTTTTTCCCTATCCGACTCATTCAGCAAACTGGCAGGCGGAGCTTTCTTCCCTGCCAAAACCTTATCACGAAACGAAATAGTTGTGCTACCAGAGAAAACAAACGTACCATCGGGTTCCGGCAGCGGAGGAGAGCTCTCAGGAGAAGACATCTTTTTTTTCAAGAAAAGAAAACATGGATAGTCACCTATTGAATGCATTTTCACAAACAAAATATAAATAGCCTCCTGCTTTTCTTTGCCATTAGCAGGGCAGAATTTCTCTCTCTTCTTCCTACAATCTAATGAGGGCAGAGAAGACAAACATTAGCATCTGCATAAAGCAATGACAGAAATGAATTTTAATTTAATTTTATTGCATGTAAATATTTGAAAAAAAATAGTCGATTCAAGTTTTGTTAGATTCGTCTAATCTAATCGTATAGTTTCAAAATATGTATTTTGCATATTTTTTACTTGTACATATTTTGAAATATTAACGATAAAAAAAGTGCATTGAATTGCATGCCAAACATGACATGTATAATATTAATTAAATAATAATAATAATAATAATAATAATAATAATAATAATAATAATAATAATAGAATTTTCAAATGTTTTAGTATAATAAGTGGATCAAATAATAATTTGATTAAAAGATCTCGATGGATTAATTTTGGACTCAATGTACATGAGAATACCCGATATACGCCAAAAAAAATAATAATAATTTGATTAGTAAGACTTACCCTTGAAAAAAAAATTATATTCAACTTCAAACTTTATGATGGAGGTGGGGATGGGGACTTGGCCTGGCCTAGTTGTCAAGTCCCCCAACTCCCACTATATTGGTTGTGGTTTCAATTCCTCCTATCACCCCATTTATTCATTTGTAATTTGGGTGGGATGAACCTCCATTATCCTTTCTTAGCCTATAGACTATTCATAATTTGTATTGGCTGTTAAAAAAAAAAAAAACTTTACGATGGACGTTACATTGTTTTCACGAGTTTCTATTCATCCTCTTTTCCCTTAACCATTGGGACAGAAATTTTTTAGACTTTTTCTTTTGAGGAAAAATGCAAGATTTCAATTTATTTCATTTAATTTCTATTAAAGCCATAAGACAACAATTCAAAATTTAAACAGTTAATCATAATTCATAAATAATAATATAATCAATGATATAAAATTTGATTTTTTGTTTTCTTTTAAAACAATTAGTGAGTAAATCTCTTTTTAGAGAAATTTTTTGCATTCACAAAATATCGAATCCAAAACTTTCTTTAAGGAACTAACCTGTGCCCATTAACCACTCGAGTTTTTTTAAAAAAAAAGTAATTGCAAAATCGATAATATGGGGTTTTTATTCCTATTTTGGAGGGAAAGGAAATTTATATATGGTAAGAAGAAATAAAAGGAAACTAAATTGATTTCTTTCTCTTCTAAAAATCAAGTGCTTTTATTTATTTCTTATAAAGTCAGTGTGTGTGTATATATATCCTTTTAATGAATAATAAAAAAAAAATTACTTGTAAACTCACCTTGGTCTTCTCTAGGAGTATTCTTTACAAAGTTTTGCTCTGACAATTTTCTTGATCGAGTTCAATAGGTACGTGACCGTGCTCTGTATAAATTTTCAAATAGAAGTAGTTTTCAATTCATTATTTTTTTTTCAAGAATTAAATGTGAGATTATTTCTATTTAGTTGTAATATTCTAATTAAACAATGTCCTGCTACGTTCAAAATTTATTGGTTTTAGTTTATTCATCAAAAAAAAAAATTATTGGTTTTAGTTTAGTTTTACTTATTGTGTCGGTTTTCAATTATTTTTTCTTGACAAACTTAAAAGGCTAGGAAATGAAAGAAGGATCAATTTTTAATTTGATGTCTAATATGTTGATTATTTATTTATTTATTTGTTTTTAGTGAAAGAGATTTCTGAGATCTTTTTCAAGGCTCAAGAGAAACCCTTGGAGCTATGTTTAAATTTAATAGTTAAATTTTTTGTATTTTTTTATTCAAAAAACTATATAACCACTGATGTCAACTATTATTATTGATTAAATTTATTGAATGAAATAAAAATGCATTTTCTCTACAAGAGTTTCAAACTATGAAAATATTCTCATATGTAAAAATACCTGATCAAGAAAGGGCTCTTGAAACTAATTAAAATGTCATAAACTGCACATTGTATTATAATTAACAACGTTTATAACAAATTTTCTATTCACCTAAACTATACAATCAAATTAAAATATTATCCTCATATGAAGTATAAAGAAATCTGATTTCGGTAACGTACTATGTTAACGGTCGAATTTTGGACATGAATTTATTAGAGCATCCTCATTAATATAGTATCATTTTTTTGTTTAAAAAATATTACATTATTCATTCACTTTCTTTGTTACCTAAAATGCTATCTTACACCCTTTTGAATTTCTTATTAACAATTACGTTTCTTTTTTTGAAGGATGGAAATTAAAAAGAAAATATAATTTCTAGAAAATTGTGAGCAAATATATTTTATTGGAATCATTTTGTAAATATAGAAAATTATAACATTTTGGCCAGAAAAAAAAATTATAACATTTGGTGTTTTATTCTGTTTAAATTATAATTTTGGAATAATTCAATTTAAGTATTAAATGCACAAAATATTTTTTACCAATCATTGCATGACGCATGGCAGTGCCACCCAACGTTTTTACTCATCCCCTTTTTAATTCCCAGTCCTCCACAAGCCCTCCCTCTTGTAACGGTTTTTTTTAAAAAAAAAAAAAATCATCACAATAAAAAAAGAAAAGAAAAGAAAAGAAAAGACAAAGAAAAAATGGAAAGAAAAAAGAATGAACAAGAAGCTAAGCAACTGTAATTGTTTGTCCCACAAACAATTTAAAATACCATCAACAATATTCTTGATTAGTTATCGATTTTTTCTTTTAAAAAAAACTAAAATTTTCTAATTACATTTGAATACTTTTTTTGTTTAACGGCCTATACATGCTAGTAAATGATGGTGGGGCTCATGCCACACAATTACAAAGGGGACATAAGGGAGGAATATATAGAGGCTGGATGAGACTCGAATTCTCAACGGTTGGGAGTCAGGGAGCTTACCAGTTGGGTTAAGTCCCAAATTAAAACACTTGCCATAGTATTTTAATTCGATAATTATATCTGAATACTTGATATCAATAATCAATAATAGTAGTATTAGAAAAAGTTAAAATATTTGCCATAGGTTTTGATTCGATTTAAATTTTCTTCTATGTGGAATTCGATCAACGTGTTAATGTCACAGTTGAGCTGCATTATTGTTATAAAAAAATAAACCCTCTAACACACTTATTCAAATTCAAATTCAAACTCATTATCCTACCGAACATAATAATAAAAAAATCAACCTCGTTCACTTGTTAGTGTTTACTGAATTATACCATCATTTCTTCGATGAAGTAAACTCAGTTATCACAATATACAATATCAAATAGGTCATTATGGTGATTTCGCATAAAGTTGATGAATTGACAATCATAAATGTAGAATTGCGACTCAAGAAAAATGCTTAGCAAAATCTTCAAATCTTAATTAACTGATGTTGGAAATATCACTTTTGAGAGAAAAATGCTCTTTATATGAAGATTCATCACAGTAATAACCGGATTGATACAACATACCTATACAGTATACACCATTCCGTTTACTGAGTGTTGAATTGTCAACACCAGTTAGTTAATATTGAAAATATTTATTCAACATTTTTTGAGTCACAATTCACTACCTTTGCATATTCATAATCAACATTGTAACATATTTGTCTATTAATACACACATATGCAAAATTAACGTAGGTGGATTTAACCCATCAAGAAACCTATGCCTTTTCATTACAATCTGATAATTAAATGCCATATATATATATGTTTAAATACGGACAGGGAGCAATCTGTAAGAATGCAGGAGACATTGATGGTGGTGGGGTTTTGTGTGGCTTTGTTGCTTGGTTTCTTGATTTCCCTTCAGAAATGGCATGAAGCTAAATACAACCAAAAAGGGTTGCCACCAGGGACCATGGGCTGGCCCTTTTTTGGTGAGACTAAGGATTTTGTCCAGAAAGGTCCTAGCTTTATGAAAGCCCAGAGACACAAGTAATAATATATACTACTGTACTTTGTTCTTTCACCTTTAATTAGCACTGATGATTGCAATCTCTTGTTGTTGTTGTTTTTTTTTTTTTTTTTCCTTTCTAAAGGATGTTAATTACATGTAATTGAGTGTGTACGTAGGTATGGAAATGTTTTCAAGACACATTTCCTAGGTAGTCCTGCAGTGATATCAATGGATCCAGACCTCAATAGATTTGTCCTAACAAATGAAGCCAAGGGGCTTGTCCCCGGATACCCCAAGTCCATGTTGGACATTTTGGGTCGAAATATTTCTTCCGTGATCGCCGGAGAGCACAAACACATCAGGAAGAATTTTTTGTCCCTTGTCGGAATTCCCGCCATCAAGGAGAAGCTTTTTAGAAACACCGTCAAGCACACAACCGAGTACATCTCCGGGTGGAATGGCCTAACGGTCGATTTCCAGGATAAGGCCATGGAGGTAATTTATCATCGATGCTTTTTCTTTAATAATCATACTACCTCCGCTTTCTTAAAATCGTAACATTTCATTATTTCTTTTGTAAATTTCATTAAAAAAAATAAATATTGAGGTTTTATAAAAATAGAGGTAGTACGTAGTAACTTTGAAAAAAGTTAAAACGTATATAAGTATGTAATATATATATATATATATATTTAAATTATCTTTTGTGTTTTGTTATCGTTTAGTTGGCATTCTTTGAGCTTTTCAAACAACTTGTGGAGGTCGATACAAGTTCAATCTACGACAAGTTTAAATCCGAGTTTGATAAGTTGCAAATTGGGACGCTTTCCCTTCCCATCAACCTTCCGGGCACGAATTATAGGACCGGACTAAAGGTGAGGCGCATCAAGTATTTGTATCCATATGGCTTTTCATTTTCTTTTATAATTTATAATTGATTTTCTTCTATAGGCGAAAAGGAACGTTGTCCGGTTTTTAAGAAATTTGTTGGAAACAAGAAGGGCCTCTAAGGAGACTTACAATGACATATTAGAGAGTTTGGTGAGGCCGACTGAGGACTATAAGCATCCCCTAAATGATGATGAGGAGATCATAGAGCAGATTGTCACGATTTTGTATTCGGGATATGAGACAGTTTCGAAAACTATGATGATGTGTGTGAAGTACCTTCATGACAATCCCAAGTCGTTGGAGCAACTCCGGGTACGTCACCAACTAAATTTCATTTTAATAAGGTTTTTATGGAACCCATTGGCGGCATGCAGATCCTGTACTGAGTAAATTGTGATGACAGATGCTCGTTTTGTGATGGCAGTGTGATTATGTGATGCTCCGGATAATTTTTATGATGTTTAGGAAAGTGATGCCGGAGCACTGTTTTATGATAACATTTTTAACCCATCACAAATCTCAATCTCTCATCACAAATGAGTCTCTCTCAGTACTTTTGTATATACAAAATTTATTTATTATGTACCGTAACTATATTGATTTTGTATTGAAAAATAAAAAAAAGTACTGATCATATGTGTTGACCGAAAGTGTTTGAATGGATGACGATGTTTTTTACCTCGACAGGAAGAACAATTTGCGATTAAGCAGAAAAAGGGCGGGAAGCCATTGGAGTGGGAGGATTATAGGGCTATGCGATTCACCCGAGCAGTAAGCGACGCTACTAGTTATTATAAATAGATGTCATTTAGCGACAACATGTTCTACATGTTGTCGCTTTTTACAATTTACTAAGCTCTAAATTGTGGCATGGTATTTTTCTTGGTAACAGGTTATTTTGGAGGCATCGAGGCTAGCATCTATTGTCAATGGGGTGCTGAGGAAGACCACACAGGACGTAGAACTAGATGGTATGATCATATCCACAACAAAACCTAAAACTTATAACATGTCCAGACAAATTACTATAACCCGCCTATTACCATATCTTTTTTAATTCCAAAAAAATCGAACGCCAGGGTTCTTCATACCAAAAGGATGGCGAATCTACGTGTACACGAGGGAGCTGAACTACGACGCGGTGCTCTACTCGGAGCCATTCAAATTCAATCCCTGGAGATGGATGCAGGTAACTAAGCTAACAAACCCCTTACAAAACTTTCAACCCCAAAGCCATATACTTATATTAATAGTACTACATGGTAAATTTGTAATGGATCATTTAAAGCCACATTGTTATTACATAGGGAGTAATATGTAGTACTTGTGTGATAAATGCAGAAGGACAACTTAGAGGCAAATGCATACTGCTTGCTTTTTGGTGGAGGAAGCAGAGAGTGCCCTGGAAAGGAGATTGGGATTGTTAAAGTTTCTGTGTTCCTTCACTTGTTTGCCACAACTTACAAGTAAACTAGTACTTACTTTATGTTTATTTGTTTTTTTTTTTATATGTAAAAAAAAAAGATGAAATGATTTAAAATTGGTAACTCATTTTATTTATTGTGTATGTGCAGATGGGAAGAAGTTGGAGAGCAAAAGCTTGATGTTTTCCCAAGAGTGGTTGCACCAAATGGATATCACATCAAAGTGGATAACCTCTAGAAGAATTTTGTTTATGGGTTCAACTCATGAATGTCATATCGTATCGTATCATATCATATGTTGTCTCATGTCTCTGTGTGCAAGTGATGATGTGTTGGACTCTTGGATGTAAGAAAGTGATTGGGCTTTGCCTTTTGGACAATCTGGGCCTTGGGCTCAACATTAATTCAGATTCACTCCCAGAAGTTAGAATCATGTCGATTGTTTCTATTTTATTTTATTTTATTTCTACTAGTAGTATTTTATTATTTTTCTGGGATTTTATTTTTATTAATTCAAGTAAGAGACTTTCTCACTGTGTGTCTCGCTTTGTGAAGTTTATTTGGAACGTGACGTCTATAAAAGAATGTTAAATTATCAACACGATGGAAAATTGAAATGTGAACATGTGAAAAATCAGTATTTTACCAATTCATCCCCTCAATTTGGTACTTAAAATTCTCAATTGAAAGTTGATGTGAGGCATTCCCGCCTTAGGTTGGCATCAAATCATTTATAGTATTATTACTACTTTTGCTTACAATAAATAAATAAAATGAATAAGAAAATAGTAATGAGATTGGATAAAGAGGGTAGTGAAGACAACATGGGCATCTGGTTTAAGAACGTGGGAATGGCTGGCTATGCCTATGCCTATGTTTCGTGGTGAGAACTAACTCAGAAATGGGCTGTCCTTCCATGTTCTAATATGCTGCCCCCAAAAAGGCCAAAATTATTCCTCCCCATGTTGTACTAATATCTCACTTTCCTCAACTACACTCTATGAACACAAACACCACTGAATGGGGACCATACCATTGAAAAAAGGAAATGAAAAAAATTAAAAAAAAAAAGAGTAGTACTAGTAATTAATTAATTTTTGTAAAAGGGTGGACTTTGTCGGAGGCAGGCTGCTATTGTAATAGGAGTAAGGGCCCGTTTGGATTGACTTTTAAAAAAAGCAGAAGCCAAAAGCAGAAGCAGAAGTGAAAGCCAAAAGCAGAAGCAGCTAACTTTTGTGTTTGGATGGAATGTTTAAAAAGCAGATTTTTTCAATAGTGTGTTTGGATGTATGAAAGTGAAAAGTGCTTTTGAAATGTGTAAATTACCAAAAAGGATATGCTATTTATATATGATAATATATATTTATAGTGTAATTTAAATAAATTAATAGGGGCATTTATGACTCTGCACACATTACTAGGTGCTTTTGGCTTCTGCTTTTCGGAGAAGCACCACCTGGGCTGCTTCTCCCAGAAGCACTTTTGCAGCTTTTTGAGGTGCTTTTGCTTTTTCTCAAAAGCCAAAACAAACACTCTTTTTCCTTCAAAAGTGCTTTTGGCAGAAGCAAAAGCCAAAAGCACTTGAAAAAAAGCCAATCCAAACAGGCTCTAATATTTCCAGGCAAGTGTGGGCTGTTTGTTCCGACAAGAAGACGACACGTGGACAGGAAAGGGGGCGTGGGAAGTCGTGTAATGGGTGGACACGTAGAACCGCCGCCGTGTGTAAGCTGGTCCCAATTCAATGAGTATTTAGGCGACGACCGCAGACTCCGCCTTTCAATTCCCATTGGAATTAAATAAATAATAATCCCACTAAAAAGAAATAAATAATAGTAAATAAAAGTAAGTGAAAATGGAAGGTGCTTGTGATTTTATTTTTGTTATCAGTATTCGTACAGTAATATTTATTTATTGGGTGGCATACATGTGACATGAAAATTTACTCTTATCTTGTCATGGACTCGTTCTCATCTTATACCCGATCCAAAACATTTTTACAATTTTTTTTCCCTAGCCTACCAGGAAACTTTCATGTCACAATAATAATAATAATAATAATAATAATAATAATAATAATAATAATAATAATAATAATAATAATACACGTCCTTGTGCATTACTTATGTGTATAGCGCAAAATGACTTAAAAGGTAATTATTTGTCAATTCATTAATTACTAGTGCCATATGTATTTGCACGACATTTTTTAAAAAACATAAATTGAAATTGGGTTCTGTTTTTATTTTTAAAATTTTAATTTTTGATTTATTTATTATTAGTTTTAAAGCTAAATAGAGTCATAAGAATGAGGATCAGTTTCTTATCTTCTAGTACCTAGTTATTTAAAGGTAGAGTTCCAAAACCGGGATTAGAAATAGAGCCAATCAAGTTCTTGCTGGAGTTGAGTTGAGAAAACATTGTTGTTATGGTACCGTGGTAGGTAGGGGGCCTTTTGATCTTCTTCTTCTTCACCTCCTCCAAGCTTAGGGTGTTAATGAGCCAGGGTAGTTCGCGAACAGTTCGAGCTCGGTTCGGTCAAAGTTCGGTCAAAATTCGACTCGAATAGGCTCGACTCGAGTTCGAGTTCGACTCGAATAATTTACAAACCAAGCCGAACACCTTTGAGTTCGGCTCGAAAAGCTCGCGAACAGGCTCGTGTTTTATTAACTTATAATACAAATCTCATACAATACATGTCTTTTGAAATGTATTGTACTAATACTATATATTTGTTTAGACTTTAAAATAAATAAAATAAATTTAGAGTCTATGACTATTTTTCCGACATGTCTACCTTATGCAATTAATGCATCTCCTTTTAAAGGAGTGTGAAATGAAAGAAGTATTTATTTATTAGTAAATATATTTATTTTTATACATATATATATATTTATTAGCAAATATAGAGGTTATATAAAACATTAAAAGTTAAAGTGTGTCTGGATCAAATATGATATAATTTTATTGGGATAGATGGAATAATTTTTAAATTATAAATATATTTTTAAAATTATTTAAATATATAGATTAAATAAAATATACATAATTTATATGCAATATATATTAAATATAATTTTTTTTATAAATTATGTGAAAATGAAAAATGAGACTGTTCGAGCTCGGCTCGATTTCGTCAAAGCTCGGTCAACGCTCGGCTCGAAGTAGCTCGGTCAATGCTCGGCTCGGTCAAAGCTCGGCTCGAATTCTTACGAGCTCAAGCCGAGCTCACCAGTGTTCGGTCTCAGTTCGACTCGTTAACACCCCTACTCCAAGCTATTTATCAACTTTACAATTTAACGATCCAAGTTAACTTGGGATTATAATAGCAAAATTATCACTTTTACCCAAAAAAAGAGTTTTCTTTCCGAGTTTCTCTATGCGTGTGAATGTAATAGTTTTAGACTGTTACGCGGTGGACGCTATTAGCAAATAAATGTATATATCGCAAAACTATTTTGATTTCAGACGTATGAATACTATATATTTTAGCGACATAGTTCTAACTATCTCAGCGACATCGTTATCTTTTAGCATTTACGATAATGCTATGTGAAGTAGTAATTAATAGTATCATTAGTGATTACTTTTTACTATTTCAATAAAAAATAGTACTCCCTCTGTCCCACTTCAGACGTCCTGTTTGACTTTTTGGCACTGTTCATTGTTTAACTTTGACTCAATATTATTGCAAGTAAAAATTAAAAAAAAAATATTCGAGTTCGGTCTTGTTAGATTCGGCTATTCGTATAGTTTTAGAATATATATTTCACATAATTTTTATATATATATATTTTGAGATATGATCGATTTAAAAAGTGCATTGGATTGTGTGCAGAAATCAAACAAGACATATTAAATGGGACGGAGGGAGTACTATAAGTGGTTACTTAGTAGAATGAGCGTCAATATTTGTGGATGATTTGAGATATATAAAATTATGCCATGAATTTTTAAGATATTATATTTTTTTTTAAATAAACAAGATAAACATTATTTTCGGTCGGCCGATTGGGCGGGTGTGCTAGTTATAAAGATGATCATATTAATTATATATTTAAGTGATTATTAAGTGATTATTTCCCACAATAAAATTTACTACTTATAACGTGATTAATAATATATATTTAATAAAATGTATTAAAGAGTGTAATGAAAAATGACCAATTATTGTACCGCAAAAAAATGACCAATAATTTTCAAGCACAAAGAGTATAAAATAAAATAAAATGTGACAGTGACAGGTAAGATTTGAATTAGTGCAATGCCACTCTTCCAACACGCTTTTATTAAAAGAGAGAAAAATAATACAGGAGTAGTATAGTAGTTAAAAGTCAAGGGTATTTAGCCCATTTTACCCCTTGCCAAACTCTAAAAGAAAAATTCCAAATCGTCCTTCAAATTTCATTACAGCCCATGACAGCTGTCCCTTTTTGTTATTTCATTTTTCCACAGTTGAATAATACTCCTAGTAGTAATGACTAATGAGAAGTAGTACACATTTCTCAAAAATTAAACAACACTATTAATGGATTGACCAACGCAGTTAATTACGCCAAAAATATCCACGTAATTAATAAAATTAATATCCGGGGAGGGGACCAATCCCGTCCCGTCCCGTCCCGTACTTCCGTTGAACTGCACACTCTTATGTGTCCGCCTATTTATAACGGCGTCATCACTTCCGCAGTTCTTCCCCTTCATCCCGCTGCTTTGCCCTGCTTCCTCTTCCTTCCTTCCTTCCCATTTTACCTCGCACCAGTTGAGCCGATCGAAGGTTGAGGAGCCATGGCGGGACCGAGCGCGACGCCTCTGCTCAAGGACGAGTTGGATATCGTGATTCCAACCATCAGGAATCTCGATTTCTTGGAGATGTGGAGGCCGTTTTTCGAGCAGTACCATTTAATCATAGTTCAGGACGGTGATCCTTCCAAGACCATCAAGGTTCCCGAGGGTTTCGATTATGAGCTCTACAATCGGAATGATATCAACAGGATCCTTGGACCCAAGGCCTCCTGCATCTCCTTCAAGGACTCTGCTTGCCGCTGCTTCGGATATATGGTTTCCAAGAAGAAGTATATTTATACCATTGACGATGATTGCTTTGTGAGTATGCTTTCTATATTATTTATTTGTTTTCAATTTTCGTTTCTGTTGATATTTGAAATTGGATCTTGGCGGTAACAAGTTGGGTTGTGATTTCGAGTTCAAGTTTTTTGAAATGGGGGATTGATCTAGTATTTTTATTTTTATTTTTTTAGTTTTTTAATTTGAAATTACTGATCTGGGAGATTCTGTGAGATATCTTGTTGAATTTTGTGATTTGCTACTAAGTACTAATTCTCAATTTGTGAATTGTGATTATACAGAGGAATGCCAATTTTAAAATCTTCTGCTATGGTCTGATCTGATGTAGGATTTATCATTCTTGTCTTTGGCTGCGTACATTTTTTCTTAGATGTGTTCTACTGGTGGAACTTTGAAGCTGTGTATTTTAAGTGAATTTTCTTTTTATCTCCATATCCTTAACCTTTAATGATGCTGATGCTGATGCTGACGTTTCTGAAAAAAGAAAAATTATTATATGATTCATAGATCTGTTTTTGTTACTCTACTGATGTCTTTGAGGGAAGAATCTTTGGTCTTGCTTGGCAAGCCACTCACTGTCAACTCAATTTTTTCAGGGTTATGTAGTCATATGTAAGCTTGTTGTATGTTTAATACCACTGTATTTAAGTTCTCAAAGGAGTTTATTCTTTCAGTGTCAAACTCTCCTTGGTGGATCTTAGGATGTGGATCTCAGGATCACAAATTTGACCTCCATGGGGTAACTCTTGCTGCAAATCTGTGGCATTGTCTAAATTATGGGCTATGGCAATGCACAAATGGGGATTGGAAATTTAGTCATCTATTCTTAGTAATTTTTATATATGGCATCCCTTTTGTATAGCCAAAATTATTTTCTCAAGAGTTTCTTAGTAGTCACCTATGTAAACATATGCTATTGCTTGTTATGACGATGGTAGATGCTCAAGGGCGCTTTTCTGGGAACTTGAGCTTGGAATATGGTTATTGCCTTACTTTTCTCTGTTATTCTGTGTGCTAAATGTTCATTGGTATGCAGGTTGCTAAGGATCCGTCCGGAAAAGATATTAATGCTCTTGAGCAGCACATAAAGAATCTCTTGTGCCCATCAACTCCGCATTTCTTCAACACCCTCTACGACCCATACAGGGAAGGTGCAGACTTTGTTCGTGGTTACCCTTTCAGTCTCCGAGAGGGTGTTCCAACAGCTGTCTCTCATGGTCTCTGGCTTAATATCCCTGATTATGATGCTCCCACCCAACTTGTCAAACCCCGTGAGAGGAACACCAGGCACGCTGGCTAAGACCGTCACACATGTTTAACATTAAACAAATTTGTTACTTTTCATATCCTAATGTTTTTCCATTCTGTTATTTTTTTCCAGATATGTGGATGCTGTTCTGACAATCCCCAAGGGCACCATATTCCCAATGTGTGGCATGAATTTGGCATTCAACCGTGATCTGATTGGTCCCGCAATGTACTTTGGTCTGATGGGTGATGGTCAGCCAATTGGGCGATACGACGATATGTGGGCTGGATGGTGCACCAAGGTATACGCACATTCTTGGATCACATTTCACAATATCTCCCACATCCCTGTCGATTGCTCCAATTTTTTTGAACGATGAGGCTGCAAAAATTTAATGCGCAACGCATAACTTTCAGGTTATATGTGACCACCTGAACCTGGGAGTGAAGACCGGTCTGCCATACATTTGGCACAGCAAAGCCAGCAACCCTTTTGTGAATCTGAAAAAGGAGTACAAAGGCATCTACTGGCAGGAAGACATCATTCCATTCTTTCAATCCGTGACTTTGCCAAAGGAATGCAAAACTGTTCAGGAGTGCTATATCGAACTTTCGAAGCAAGTGAAGGATAAACTCTCCGCCGTGGATCCCTACTTCACTAAGCTAGCAGATGCAATGGTGACATGGATCGAGGCCTGGGATGAGCTCAACCCAGCTGAAGGGGCTTCTGCTGCTGCTGCTGCTACTAAGGCCCCCAACGGTGTCGCGAAATAGAGTGGTTTTCCAGTTTTTCACTTACCCGTTAGTATCCATTCCAGTAAACTCTATGAAGTTTAAATTTTGTTGAGGGACCAGGTTGGTTCATTAGCTCATACTTCATCTTACATCCATGGTTGTAACCTTAATTTATTGGTATTTCTCGTCTGGACTGTTCACAGTTTTATATGGTAATAATCTCATTGGATCGTATATCTTGTAAACATATTTTTAAGCGAGTGCCATACAGAGGTCTTTTTAAAAGAAATTTCATAACTTAATTTTTTTTTTTTGGGAAGTATCTGATCTGCATGTAGTTTTTGAAAGTTTTTGGGAGGTTTGATGTTTTATATCAAAACAATTGTTCCGTTCTGCACACTAACTTTTAAAGGCTTTAGCTGTGAATTACAGCTTCGAAAAAGCTCTACAATCAAAAGCTAATTTCAATAGTTTTTTGAGGTTTTCGAAAGCGACTTTCTAATTTAATTAATTTTTCCCTTCAAATTATAATTTATGATAACTACGGTTACTTTACCGAACATTTATGTAGAAACTGATAGCTACAACTCCTATTAGTCCCAACATCTACATCTCTCTACAATTGCAGTCCGCAGCTACAATTTTTTGTGTAAAACGGATTCTAAATGATACTCCAGTATTTTTTTTCCCGCTAAATAGCCTATACAGATTATGAAAAGAATATTCCAGTAATTTAGTTTGTTAGCTTGAATATTTAGTTTCATTTGTTGATTAAAACTAATAACTTGATATATATATATATATATTATTTGATAAATATGGTTAATTGGTTATTATAGTTCTTCAGAAGTTGTTTAATAAAGTTAATATTTTATACATTATAAGTGAAAAAATAGTTGAGTTGTCAAATCCAATGTCTAAAACATATTTACTGAATATCAACCCAAATATTGTTTGAATTTTAAAAAAATGTGAATATGAATATTAACATTTTGAATTGAATCTACAAAATTATTTGATTAATTTACAACTATATATACAAGTCTAATTACCACAAGTGAGAGAAATTGAATTAAGAATTTGCCAAAAAGCGTTACGTGGACTGTAAAATATTGTTCGGCTAGAAAATTTAATGGCCCCAAACAGAATGAGGCCCAATATAGACATCCTTTGGGCTTTGGGTTAGAAAGGAATTACTGAAAATTTTGGATGGGACATTTCTGGACAAAAATAATTGGTACTCCATCGGATAAACCAAAACAGAAAGATAAAAATGATATTCACTCATTCCCACGAAAATTGTTTCACTTATTTTCTACTACATGAAATTTAATAGGAGTACTATATTTATTCAATGGCTAATATTTTAAAATATATAAAAATTAAAAATTATATAGAATATAGTAGTATATTATAAACTATTTTATTAGCTTTGCAAAAAAAAAAAAACTATTTTATTAGAAAAATTTAACAAGACATAACTTAATTATTTTTTTATTATACATATGAAATAAAATTATCTTCAATTTAAATAATAAAAAATCAATAAGTGAAATGTAACTCTTCTAGTGGGACGTTTATTGTGTTAAATTAAGCAATAAATTAAAAGATGCCAATAAGCCAAATGTAACACTTTTGATAGGAGTATAACTTATATGCTTCAACATGGTGTTTTTTTTTGTTTTTGTTTTTGTTTTTTTTTTTTGGTCTGTGTGTGTAAATTATTTCTAAGTTTGTAAATGTCTAATATCAACAAAGCTAATAATACACTTATAAAAAAGCAAATTGAATATGAAGCTAGTTTACACCCCGGCCCATTGAGTGATGAATAGTACAAAATGTGTTTTCTACTCATCAAAACATTCATGTACAACAATTTTATTAAACCAAACACCTAACATTTTTTTTATTTTAAAAAAAGGAGATAGATGATGAGGTGTGCATGGGGTTAAAGGGTTAATTAAAGGTGGGATGAAAGAGGTGCAGTGTGCAGTGCAGGTGGGTAATAATGCATCATGTAATTAAGCACATATACCATAATGCATGGATGTGTCGAATCAAAGGTTCCCAAAATAGAAGAGAAACAGGACAAGCATAGGTCAAATGATTTATGATCAAATCCATATAAAACATGGAAAAGCAAGAAAAGCCTGAAGCACATATCTGACCATCAATTCTGCCACTCCAATTAATGCATGCCCACCTTCCAGGAAGAAATGGGAATCTTTCCTTCTCTAAATTTTCTACTCTCTACTAGGACTATTTTCTAGCCCTTTTTTTAATACAGTAAAAAAAAAATGAATGATTAATTTGCTTTTACCAATTGACTGAAATCAGTCCCACATATTAATTCTAGCTAGAATATTGTTAACTAAGAGCAATAAAAGCTTTGTCCCGTGTTTAGCTTTAATTCTTTGTTCTACATGTTCAATAAGTATAAAATAATGTGGACAAGTTTTAAACCTACGAACCTTTTTCAATGATTAACACTAGTTGATTTTGTGTGCTTTAAAATGGAAATAGACTAATATATGACTGTTATCAATTTTTGATCAATTTCTTGGTGATGAATGTATGATATTCTCAACTCTTTTAACTAAAGGGAAAACTTTTAGGGTATATGTTTGGGTTGATGGATTCGGATTTGCGAGGAGATTTGGAGAATGGATTCCAAATTCCTGTTAAATGATTTGAAATCCTTTTTCAATTAGTTTAATTTAAATTAGGGGAGGTGATTTGAAATATATATCCCAAAACCCTTCAAATCCACTAATCCAAATAAGTGAAATAATTTGTTAAATTTGAAATCCACTCCCAAATCCATTCATTCAAAGCCTTAAAAGTAATTAATTGTTGGATTTGTTGTATGCATGTGACTTTTCAAATTTGTCCCCTCAAACCCAGCTTAAAGAATAATTAAACCTTTAAACTATATTTCTTCATTATTTAGTTATGATCACATGTATGCTAATTTATTATTTTGGATATAATTAAGGTATTAGAGCATAGTTTAGATATTTACTAGTGTATATATAAGTGGTAGAGAGGTATATATAGAACACTACACATGCATGTATGTAAATGTGTGGGGGGGGGGGGGGGGGGTGTTTGTGGTACGGTGGGTGGTGAACCTGGCCCGAGGAAAAGAAAGGTGCATATATAATAGTGACCTAGGAAAAGTGAGTTTACATAAACAAAGGAAGCTGTGGGAAACAAGTGTAAGATAGGGTTAGTGTTCCATGTTTGGCAATCGAAAGTAAAGTCCCCATCACTTTGAATGATACCAAACCCTAACCCTACTTTTTTCAAAGAAAACAACTTTGATGGTGACCCATGATTTTGGCTCCTGTCAACTTCATCAATTCACCACCCCCTTACTTTATTTTCCCTTTTTCTTTTTATTAGATTTTCAATTTTCTCCATTGTTCAACATATATATGTATAATTAATAATGTGGTACTTGGCCAAGCACAAATTACAATGAAATGCAATTATATTAACATATGAATATAGCTTGATGAGAGGGACAAGGCCTAGGGTATCTAACACCTGGTTATCATCATGTGTACCACAAAACTCACAGCAACTTAACAAACACACATTCATACAAATACACATGTGTGTGTGTTGTAGTTATTGTCTTGTTATGGCCATAGTATTAATTGCCTCATCAAACCCAAGTTCAAATATTGTCTATATACATATCCATATATACATATATAGTTATATTAGTACATAGGGAGGTCTTTTTAATTCTAATCGACAATGTAAGTGCATTCATGTGAGTAGATTTGATAGTAATGCACTAAAGAAAAGGAATGAGATCAAAATGGCACACTACATATATATGCATCATATATCACAAAGAATGACAAGATTCTATGCTTGTAGTAAACCCCATTCAAACCTATTTTACTATACAAGATGAATCTTAACTCAGTCTGTGTTTCACCAATCCAAATTATAACATAAATACTTGAAAATCTCAATAATCCAACTATAAATTATTAACTTCATGCCATGTTTTAACAAGTGCGACGAAGAAGGATTGCGCGAAAAAAGCGGAGCGACGATCCCATAAGAGTTTTTTATTAGTCATCAGAAGTGTGTGTATAGTGTATATCTAAATTCAGTATCATCTGATGGGCAGATCAGCAAACCCTATATATATATATTCCTTTTTTGATGATCCTAAGTTCCAAATATATTCCCAATTAGTCTCAAAACCCTTTGGTTAAAACTATAAGTAGTTGATGAAGCCCTAACCTAATTCACTTTTTCAGACATTTCATATCCCTAGCTATAAATACTCAGCCATCTTTGCTCATTTTTATCCTCCTCTTTATTCATACCCCTTTTCAACCTTTAACCTTTTGTTGGCCATGGATTTGGTTCAGTCATCCGAACACCTTTGCTACGTTCGCTGCAACTTCTGCAACACAGTTCTTGCGGTATATGTGTTTTTATATATCTGATAAATACATAACTTGTCCATGTACAAGACTTACATCTCCATTTAGTTAATTATCATGTGTAATCCATTATTATCCAAATATATACTTTAGTACTTCAGTAATTATAATGCTTTATTATCATCTGATTACAATGGTAGGTTGGGATTCCATGCAAGAGATTGATGGAGACTGTGACTGTGAAATGTGGGCATTGCAGCAACCTCTCCTTTCTCAGCACCAGGCCGTCCGTTCATCAAGGCTTTATCGATCACCAAACGAATCTTCACCAGGTAACATGTCGAATCTGCTAGGCCTTTTGTTGTTTACTAAACAACCTAATCAAGGGCATTGATCAATGGTTTGAGAAACTGCAAACAGGTTTTCAGCAGTGAGTTCAAAAAGGGCAGCAGTTCTTCACTGTCATCTTCATCCACATCTAGTGATCAGCCACTGTCCCCAAAAGCTCCATTCGTGGTGAAACGTAATTTTTCTTTTATAGGAGTAATTCATTTGATGGGGAAGGCGATGTGTATATAAATAAACATTGTGTTTTGATATAGAAAAATGAATTTTCGCTGTCTTTTCCCTTCTATGCAGCTCCAGAAAAGAAGCATAGGCTTCCATCGGCTTACAATCGGTTCATGAAGTAAGTGGAATTCTATATAAATATAAAAAAAATTTGTATTCGAACTGTTAACCAATAAGGTCTTATTCTGCAATAGAAAAGCTCCTTGGCTTGTTCTTGAATTATTAAAGTAGTTTATCATCATTTCTCGCAATGCAACGATAAGGAGATCAGATCAAATATAAGTTGAGTTTTTTCACCCCGCAGAGAGGAGATTCAGCGCATAAAGACCGCAAATCCAGAGATACCACATCGAGAGGCTTTCAGTGCTGCTGCAAAGAATGTGAGTTCTTATAATCACAAAACCCTAATCCCTGTGTGTGTAATGAGCTTCAATATTAAATAAGCACATATAACTTGAAGTACTACACATTGAATTTAATGTATCCCAACTTCTAAATATGTTTACATTGATTATTACAGTGGGCAAAGTACATTCCAAGCAGCACTCCACAAGGGTTTGCTTCCAGCAGCAGCAGTAACAGCAACAATGTAAGAAGTTTAAAAAAAAAAAAAAGTCACAAACCTTTATTAGTTCTATTATTTATGTCTTTATGTGATAATTTGTATAAGTATGTGATCAATATTCTGCAGGTTTGATTGTGGCACAAATAAATTAAACCAGATGAAACCAATCTGCAGGTTTCGATGGCAATCGGCAGCTAGGAGAATGCTATTATATTATTGTGCTTATGCATATGGGAAATGGCTGCTTGTGGTCATTTACATCTCATTTCTCAACTTTTCCTTTAATTTGTGTAATGTTAAGGATTAGGGATGCCCTAGCTACTATCTACTTATTGGGATCTGTTCCTTGCCCTTCTACTGGAGAGCTTTTATTAATTATTCTTCTTTTCTCATGTTATTTTCGGGCACTGGCTATTTATCTAGTCGTGGAATTCCTGAATTCTGATGCATATTCATCCACAAATACAATCCATTAATTAATGCATTACCCTTAATTGATTATTACCATAATTATATTCCATTGCAACACAGACGAAGTTACGATCCAAGAATAAGGGAGTTCAAACATCAACACCAAATATTATTTTTTATAATTTTTTTAAAGCTTGAGATGCATTTCATTAAGATGGTTAAATTTAATTTATGATTGGATTAACTAATTCAGAAGTTCACAATTGCAAAAGAAGAGAAGAGAGAAATCTAAACAAAAGATTGGATGGACTTTTGAAAAAAGTAGAAGGAAAAAGTAAAAGCAGAAGTGAAAGCCAAAAGCAAAAATATTTGGGCCCGTTTTGATTAGCTTTTGAGAAAACAGAAGCCTAAAAGCAAAAACAGAAGTGAAAGCCAAAAGCAGCAGGTAACTTTTGTGTTTAGATGGAATGTTTGAAAAACAGTTTTTTTTCAAAAGTGTGTTTGGATGTGTAAAAGTGAAAAGTACTTTTGAAATGTATAAATTACCAAAAAGGACATGCTACTTATTATGATAATAAGATATATTTGTAGTGTAATTTATATTAAGTAATGAGGGTATTTAAGTCTTTGCACATTTTACGAAGTGCTTTTGGCTTCTGCTTTTCGGAGAAGCATCTCCCAGAAGCACTTTTGCAGCTTTTCGAGGTGCTTCTGCTGTTTTTGAAAAGCCAAACCAAACGTTTATTTTCCACCAAAAGTACTTTTGGCAGAAGCAAAAGCCAAAACACCTTGCCAAAAGCCATTCCAAACACCCTCTTTATGCCCCATTTGGAATGGCTTTTACAAATATGCTTTTGGCTTTTACTTATGCTAAAAGTACTTTTGATGGAAAATTAGTGTTTGATTTGGCTTTTTAGAAAAAACAAAAACACATCGAAAAGCTGCAAAGTACTCATGCTTCTCCGAAAAGCAGAAGTCAAAAGCACATACTAATGTGTGCAAAGCCTTAAATGCCCCCACTAATATATTTAAATTACACTATAAATATGTACTATTCTCATAAGTAGCATACACTTTTTTTTTGTAATTATAACATTCTAAAAGCACTTTTCATCTTTATACAACCAAACAAATTTTTGAAAAAAATGCTGCTTTTCAAATATCCCATCCAAACACAAAAGTTACATGCTTCTGCTTTTGGCTTTCACTTTTGCTTCTTTTTCAAAAGCCAATCCAAACGGACCCTTAGGGGCCTTTGGATGGACTTTTAGAAAAAAAAAAGTAGAAGTAGAAGCAAGTAACTTTTGTGCTTGGATATGTAAAATAAAAAGTGCTTTTGGAATATATTAATTGCCAAAAATGAGATGTTACTTAGGCCCCGTTTGGATTGACTTCTGGACACCTGCTTTTGGCTTTTGCTTCTGCCAAAAGCATTTCTGATAGAAAAGAGGTGTTTGTTTGGACTTTTGAAAAAAATAAAAGCACCTCAAAAAGCTAAAAAAATATATCCCATATAAATTACACTATAAATATATCTTATTCCCATATAAATATATGTCATTTTTGGTAATTACAACATTCCAAAATCATTTTTCATTTTTACTCATCCAAACATATTTTTTTTAAAAAATTTCATCCAAAAAGTTGCATGCTTTTGCTTTTGACTTCTGTTTCTGCTTTTACTTTTGGCTTCTGCTTTTTTAAAAGCCCATCCAAACGGGCCTTTAGATGAGAATAATATATATTTATAGTGTAATTTAAATAAATTAGTGGGGACATTTATGACTTTGCACACATTATTAGGTGCTTTTGACCTCTGCTTTTGGGAGAAGCACCCCCTGGGCTGCTTTTTCCAAAAACACTTTTTTTGCTTTTCCAGATGCTTTTGGGTCTGTTTGGGAATAAGTTGTTAGTTGTTAACTGATTATATGAATAATTTGAATAATACACTACAAGAAAATTGAAGTTTACCGACCGCAACCACCGACCGTCAGTAGACGGGTCAGATTCACCGACCGCATGGGCCTGGGCATTAAGAGACGACACCACCACCGACCACAGTAATGTCGATGATTACCGACCGCAGCACCGACCGGGTGTGCGGTCGGTAACCTAGGGCGGTATAATTTCGCCCAAATCGCGAAATTCATCCACTTTCACCCTTCTCCCTCCGAACTTACAGCGCCCCCACCCCCAAAATCCGACCAACATCTTCCCGACCACCACCACTGGCAATTTCCGACCACCCCTCCGCCGACCGTCCACTTTGTCGACCGGAGCTACCATTCGTGCCTCAATCGAGCGGAGTCCCGCAACCATTCAACTCCGGAATCGTCTCCTCGATGTTGCCGGAATCGCCCTGCCGCCACCGCCGTCGAGTGCCGCCCCCGCCCGGCGTTCGCTGCTGCGCCGCCCCTGCCCCCGACCCGCCGCCCCTGCTGCCGCCCTTGCCGCCAGCCCTGCCCGCCTACCACCCCCCTTTCCATTCGAGCCACACATTCGAGGTACGATTATTGCAACTCGTTTGAAGAATTTGCACATTCGATTACATTTTTGGTGTTTAGTAGTCAAATGTTTGGTATTGTGGTTTTTGTTAAATTCGATTATGTTGATTATGTTTTACTTTGGTGAATGTTTTGTTATGCCTATTCTCTTCACAAATGGAAAAAAAAGGGATTAATATGTATGTGTTATTTATCTTTAACCGAAAAGAAAAGTGGTATTTTTAGTATGTTCGATGCTGTCATGACCTGTTTTGGACGATTTTAATTTGAATATTTGGTGTCTTCACTGTCTAATGGCATAATTAGAGTCCGCGAGTCGAGAAGATTAATTTACATATGTGCGAGCAATAAGTTTATGGCCTCGTTGAATTAATTCTTTCATTTAATATATTGTTTGTGTAAAGTGTTACAAGTGAGGTTGATACGGTGATAGAGAGTTATTAAATTTACATGTATATATTATTGGTACACTTTGTGAAATTGATTTTGAAATATAGTTATGAAAATGTAGTTATTATTATGGACAACAATAATTGATTTTGAGCTTTGATATTAGAAAGTTTGGTACTGATTCGGTTAGGAAGAGGCATACACAACTTTGAGCAATGTAAATGGTTTTATAAAGTTTTAATGGAATTGAATATGTATTTAATAAGTACACCACACAACCTAACACAAAGTATTGATTAAAATGATTTATCTTAAGTGGCCTAGTGTCATATTTGTAGGTGATGGACCGTAGTTGGATGTACCGCTCCCGTCGGGAGATTGGAGTACTTACATCCGAATTCATTAATGGAGTAGAATCGTTCTTGCGTATATTTCACCGAAACCCAAACGTCGATAGGGCCCAGGGAAAAATAAGGTGTCCGTGTAGGCAGTGTAGGAATAAATGTTATCTACCTGATGATGACATCAAGTATCATCTTCAATGCAATGGATTTGTCCACAATTACGAAAGGTGGACATGTCACGGAGAGCCACACCAATTTACTCGATACTACGACACCGATGCGGGCAGCTCTTCAGTGCCTGTACATGAAAATGATTACATACAAATGGTGTACGATGGAATGGAAATTGGTATTCCCGAGACAACACCAACCGAGCAAGGTGAGGAACCTAGGGCACCGGAGGAACCTAACCCCGAAGAGAGCTTGTTCTACCGTATGTTGGCGGCCGCCGACAAGGATTTGTGGCCTGGATGCAATAAAATGACCTTATTGTCAACAATTGCTAGGTTATTAAATCTTAAAGCCGAGCACAACCTATCGGAGAGGTGCTTCGATACATTGTGCCAACTGATAATTGATACACTCCCCGAAGATAATGCTATGGTTAAGAACTTCTACGAGGCGAAGAAACTACTAGAGGGATTAGGGCTTCCTGTTGAGAAAATTGATTGTTGTTTTAAGGGGTGCATGTTGTTTTGGCGGGAGGATGCTGAATTAGACAAGTGCAAGTTTTGTGACGAGCCACGTTATAGGGAAACAAATTCTAATTCACGGATTGGACGTAAATACATGTTTTATTTCCCACTTAAGAATAGATTGAAAAGGTTGTATGCATCGGAAGCGACTGCATAACATATGTCATGGCATGTTGGACACGTTCATGAGAGGGATGGGGAGATGTGTCATCCTTGCGACTCGAAGGCATGGAAGCAATTTGATATAACTCATCCAGAATTTGCATCCGAGGGACGGAACGTTCGATTAGGCTTATGCACGGGGTTTCCAACCATTTGGTCTGTCTGGGTCCCAATATTCTTGTTGGCCAGTTATTTTAACCCCTTACAACCTCCCTCCCGATATGTGCATGAAAGATGAATACATATTTTTGACATGCATTATTCCCGGGAGATCAAGTCCGAAACAGGGGATTGATGTCTACTTGCAGCCCTTAACAGCAGAGCTATTGGAATTGTGGGACGTGGGTTTCACAACATACGACAAATTTGCAAAACAGAACTTCCAACTTAAGGCTGCCTTGATGTGGACAATTGGAGACTTTCCGGCGTATAGTATGTTGTCTGGATGGAGTATCTATGGGAAAACAGCGTGCCCAATATGTATGGATGATGCAGAATCGATTCGGTTGAAAGAGGGTGGCAAACAATCATGGTTTGATGCTCACAGGAGGTTCTTGCCTTCGGATCATCCCTTTAGAGTTGATAGGACGAGATTCACGAAGGATAGGGAGGAGCATAGATTGCCACCAAAGTGTAAGAACGGTGAAGAAGTGTTGGAAAACATAGATAGGCATGGTCTCCGTCGTGTAACAGAATATGGAGGAGTTGAAGAGAATGCAGCAATTAGTAAGACGTGGTTGGAAGAAAATGAGTATATTATGGGATCTCCCGTATTGGAAAACAAACTTGGTACGTCATAATTTGGATGTGATGCACATTGAGAAAAATGTGTTCGAAAATGTGTTCAACACAGTAATGGATGTTCAAGGGAAGACGAAGGATAATGCAAAAGCACGAGAGGACATCGTGACCTTATGTAATAGACCAGAACTGCATCGGGACAGTCGGACCGGCAAATATCCAAAAGCGGTGTATATGTTGGAGAAGGATAGACGGGATGTATTCTTAAGATGGGTATCAGAGTTAAGATTTCCCGATGGATGTGTATCCAACCTGGGCAGATGTGTAGACATGAACAAGCATAGAATGTTTGGCATGAAAAGTCATTACTGCCACATATTCTTACAGCGTCTACTACCGATAGGATGGCGGGAGCTGCTTCCTAAGAGCGTGTGGGAACCAATAAGAGAACTGAGCAATGCTTTCCGTGCCTTGACTGCTAAGACAATAAAGATCGAGGATTTAGACAAATTGGCCAGGGACATTCCTGTCGTGATATGTAAGTTGGAAACAATCTTACCACCTGCCTTCTTCGACTGTATGGAACATCTTCCCATCCATCTACCTCACGAAGCAAGTCTTGCCGCCCCCGTTCAATTTAGATGAATGTATCCGTATGAAAGGTATAATTTAAATAGTGCATCGTTGGTTACACTTTAATCTCCCTACTGTTTATTTCCCATATACCAAATGGTGCATATGTTTAATATTTCAGATATCTCAATCGGTTGAAAAGAACTGTACGGAACAAGGCACACGTTGAAGGTAGCATTTGCAATGCATATACGGTAAGGGAGGCGTCGATTTTCTGCTCCCATTACTTTGAGAAGCATGTCTTCACCCGCGGTAGGAATGTGCCAAGGAATGACGATGGAGGCATAATTCCATACGACGAATGCCTACCTAGTGTATTCAAATACACGGGACGTCCTCAAGGGAAAGCTAAGAAGAGGCGTCTGACACCAGACGAGCTGAAGGCCTTACACAATTACCTCCTTCTGAATTGTAAAGAGATCGAACCATATCTCGAGTAAGTTCTTCTTATATTAAATTTTGTAAGCTGTTACATCAAGTACATTGGAACTTAACTAATACATCGTCTTAATCATAGGGAATTCACAGAACAGATGCTCGAAGAGAATCCTGGATTACGCGGCCTTGAGATTTGGCATGCGCAAACAACAGACTTTCCCAAGTGGTTGGAGTCATATGTGACTGAAAATCCACCGGATGATCCATGCATTGCGCACATAGCACAGGGCCCACTTCCCATTGCTACATCTTACCTTATGTACTTCATAAATGGAATGAAATTTCACACTGAATCCTATGGTGGTCAGAGATCGACATACAACAGTGGTGTTTGTATCGCATCGCGGTCTCACGGAGACTACTATGGTATAATCGAAGAGATTATAACGTAGAGTATCCCGCACTACCCATGAAACAGACGACCTTCTTCAAATGTAGATGGTTTGACCCTCGAGAAGGCATTGGAACGCGCACTCATTTGAACTACAAACTTGTAGAAATTAACCGCTCAAAATCCCTCAACATATATGAACCTTTCATATATGCTAATCAAGCTGAACAGGTGTGCTACGTTCCATTCCCATCCATCAGACCAGTTGCGAGTCGGAATGAGTGGTTGGCTGTGTGTAAGGTCAAACCCAGAGGTGTAATTACTATCAGGCAAGGTGAAGAGGCCGATGCATTCCAAGTCGATGTTCCCGAACAGCTAGGGATCAAAACTACAAATATCGCGGGCAGGAGAGAGCAACTAACGGATGCTGTGGTTCAATATGTTGACCTTCAGCAGGATGAGAGTATAGAGTCGGATTCATCGTTAGACAGTGATTCTAATCCTGATCCGGATGATCCTTCACAGGATACTTCGGACGAGGATTACCAAATTTGAAAAATGTGATGACCTAAAATGTTACTATTACTAATTCATTATCCTTTGTATATCCAAATTCTAATGTGGTCTAACATATTTACACTTTGCAGATGACCGACCGAGGGGGTGGTTCGTCGTCGACACACCACGCGGGAGAGGGGTTAGAAGACAGGGTACGAGAGCCCTCTTCACATCTCCACAGCTAGCAGATGCTATCAGGGCGGCCCGGGAGGATTGGCAGCATTCTCAAGCAGGTATTTCGATATTAAATTCAATAAGTGACATTCCGTAGATGTAAATCAACACATATTAATGCTGAATTAACGTGTCCATGGATTTTTTTTATTATAGTTGGCACTTCTAGCTCACAGGAGCAGGGGGTTGATGGACTAGAGGGATCATATGCTGTGCCAGAGACCCCACCCGTGCACACTCCAGGTATAATTTATATTGTTGGTGTTCAATTATTGTATTCACAACTTACAAACTAAAACTGATTTCTTGTTAGACTCGGACGGTTCTACACAGGGCCCACCTCAGCGCACGCCATGTATAATTTACGTTATTGATTGTTCAATTATTCTATTCACAACTTAAAACTAACTTGATTTGCTGTTAGGCACGAATGGTTCTATACAGGGCCCACCTCCTGCGCCACATATAGGGCCTGATAGGGAGTTGATCGAGCCTGGTGATGATGGACTGTCAGTACATTATATTTTAAAATGATATCGACTGACCACTATATATAGTACTTCGAATTTACGCTAGATTTCAACAATTGTGTCTTCCAGCATCGAGTTCACTAACGCGCTAGTTAGGAAGATCACTGACATATATTCCATGCAGTCGGACATGAATGGGATTAGCTGGGGAAAGGTCTCCCGGGAGACAAAGGAGTTCTATTGGGGGGAGTTCCAGGTAATCTATTAAGTTTTGGGTCGATTTTTTTGTTTTCATTTGCATTTGTACTCACTCGTTGCACAATTCCAAATGCACAAAAAAGCTCGTTGGGCACCCGAGCATGCATCAGCAGTCCGGAGGGAGTGGGAAAGGAAAAACATTGCCCGGTACATTCTAAACTTAAATATAAAGTCATTGCTTATGTTCTAAACTTACATGAATGTTATTCAGGTACAAGGACTACACTCTGGATATCAGGAGCAAGAATAAGCCATATCCCGTAGATGAGCTAGTGGCCCAGAATTGGAGACGGATATGGGAGTCTGCGGCATTCAAGGAGAAATCAAAGAGAGGGAAGCTGAACAGACGACGGGGGCAGGAGGATGCACCAGCTCTCCCCACACATACAACGGGTTCGAAGAAATTCCGAGCCATGAAGGATAAATTGGTATGTTGTACTTATTTAATGTAATTACCTACTTACATTGATTATTAATCATCCTTACACAACATACCACTTACAATCATTCAAAAAATGCAGTCCACAGAGCAAAACAGGGAAGTCCATTTACATGAGCTTCACGAGGACACTCACACTAGGAGACATGAGAAGGAGCAGTGGGTAGTCGATAGGTCACGGCGCCTGCACGTAAGAATCGCACAAATTTTAAAACTTAGCCTCATATGTGTACTAGTTTAGTTTGTTGTATTCTATCTCTGACTTAATTTCCCACTTTAAATGAAGGATGAGTTCACTGCAGTCGCTGAGCGTCTGACCAGGACCCCACCATTGGGCCCCAGTTCGATCCAGATCCTGTCTTCTTCGATCTTACAGGTGGACACGACAGGCGCAATGCCGTATACGGCATGGGATCGTTGGCCCGTTCGCTTAGTGTAATACCCTGAAAGTTAGCTATATTAATAATATTTTCGTTCTATAAAATTAATTTAGTATTATTTCTCAAGAAAATAAATTGAGTTTAGAAATTAATTAGTAATTTTTGGGTAGAGATTATTTGAAAGAGAATGAATAATTTTTCAAGGGAAAATATTAAACAAGGCACACTTATTTTTCAAGTGAAACTAATTTAGTTAATTGGAGAAATATATTTTCCGATGGAAAATATTGAATGATGCATAATTATTTTCCAAGGGAAAGTAATTTAGTTAAATAAAAATACATGTTTCCAAGAGAAATATTAATAAGACGATTATTTTCCAAGGGAAAATAAATTAAAAATAAGAACTATATATTTAAGGGGGAAATATTTTATCAAATGGAAATAAATATTTGATAATAGTGTAATTAGACACTATTTTTCTAACCACTTTTATACTAAGTATAATTAATTTCATTATTATTTAATATAAAATCATCAATATCCTATATTGGTGATAATGTCAGACTCTTTTCATGGGCTATGAGTTCGAATCCGAATTTTACTAAAATAATTATAGAATAAAAATAGTGTAAGTAATGAAATAAACTATTTCAGCTATATATATATATATATATATGCAAATTTTGTGAATTTATGATACCTAATCTAAATAACTCATTAAATGAGAGGCAATACAATTAGCTACACAAGTGCATATCACGTAAGAATATGAAATAAATTGGCTATGGTGGTAACACATAAATGGATAAATAATAGTTTATAACCAGATAAATGAGAAAATAATAATAATACATAAATAAATAAATAACATAGTAAGAAATATAGGCATCAAGACGTAAGGTGGTAGGGTCATACGTGTAGCACTAAGAGGTGTGCTAGCATTGCTGTGTAATACCGTAGCCATGCTGATTCAACTAGTTTTATTGCTAAAAGAATTTAAAAGGTACTGCATCTACCAACTATAAATACTTGTAATCAGCTCAAACAAAAATTCATATCAGCTCACAACTATTCTAATGGAAAGAGAAAGTATTATTTTCCCGTAAAAGATGAGAGGCGATGGTATTGGGCGTAAGGAAACTTTAGAGTTATAGCTATCGTCGGAAGAAATTATAAGTAAATTTTTGTTCTGCGGGCTTTGTCCCAAGAATATTTTTGCATGTCTAAATTCCTTTGTGTTTTAATAATTCTAGGGTTTATTCATGCAAGTGATTTATGCACAGGTATTGTCCCATCATGTGTTTAAATAATTTTGGGCTAAGTCATGCATGTGAAAATTAAATTTCAGTGTATGGCATGTGAATTATTGAATTTTTATTACGCGAGATATACCCCAGAGGTGGATATCTTCGTGAGTTATTTCGTGGGCTATCCAAGGGATCCCCATGAATAGGATTGTGGTTGACCAAGGGTCTCCCAATCAAGTTAGGATTGTGTTTGACCAAGAGTCTCACAGTCATTTTTTTTAGATCGCAAGGTAGGGCCATCCTTGTGTACTCATACTTTGACTTCGGTCATTATGAGGGCATGCTAGGTCCTATGAGATACCCCGGGTATAGGCATCATAGTCGAGCTACATGTGGATTGAATTATTGCAAATGGTTTGACATGCCATTTAGTGTTGAGTAATATTAAATTGTTTTTGTCCAAGGGACAATAATTTACTTGCTCAGCCAGTGGGCTGATAAAATTTACTTACTTCTTTTTACAGGGTTCGACAAGTGTGGACCCTACTAAGAGGCATGGGCACGGGCATGGGTGTCAGTATCACTTTTACATTGGTTATTTTAAATTACTTTTTATTAGCCATAAGATTGCCTTTTGAATAGAAAATCATAGTTATCATATTTTGTGAACACTGATATTTGACTCGAATGAAATATATTCCTTTAAATTTATTTAACTGTGCTTTCACAAATTAGTTAGTAAAATCTTATTTTTTTTAAACTTTAGTTACTATGAAAAATTATTTTCGCAGCGGTAAATTATAATCGTCATATTTTACAAATTGTATTATATTATTCGAAAGATATATTTTTATAAATAATACGTCATTTTAAAGTATGTTAGACTTTAATTTAAACTTAGCCTTAGCGCTTTTCGATTAAGTTAGCAAATGCAAGGCAAATGCGAGCTTAATCGAGAGGTGTGGCGGTAACAACCCCGGGTTTCCGTTGGTAACTTCCACTGCAAAGCTGAGCGTGGAAAACGGGGGTGTTACACTTAGACCCGGAGGCGAGGCTGCTTCCACTCCTCCGCCATCATCTTCAGAGTATGTGACACAGCATCAGATACAGCAACAATTCGAGCAATTCCAGAAGATTCTCCAGCAGATGGCACAGAGGCAGGAGAGCATGGCCGATCAGATGGAGAGGTTGCTCGGATCTAGGAGGCCTCGTTCCCCTCGCGACGGAGATGATGACTTTGGAGGCGGCCGGGGAGGAGATGGGCTCGGGGCACATTGACTTTGTCTGATGGTTTGATGGTTAGTATCAAGTGGACAAGTGTTTTCCGTTGGACAGTATTATTTATGACTTGTTGCACATTCACTTTTTCTGGGATGTTACGTTGTGTTTTTAAGATTGGATTTGGTTATCATCTTGAATAGTTTGCATTGAGAAAACGTGATTGTAGACTTCATTAGACGAATTGTTATTATTGTTAGTTTGAAATGGGAGGTGGATTCGGTTGTGGATGAAATTTGGTTGTATTGGTGATGTACTAGGATGATAAAATTATTGGTGTTGTTGTTGGTTATTTTGCTGCAGCAGGGTGGCTGTGAAAACAACCATTTCTGTTGCAACCTGCTGTTGGGTACCGACCGCACGGCCGACCGCAGCTCGGTCGGTAAATCGCCGACCGCATCACCGAACGCATGTGGTCGGTAAACAGCGGGCAGGTCCCGAAGCTTGGGTACAGACGGGGATTTTGGTCGGCGCCTCGGTCGGTAAAATCGCCGACCACAATTCGGTCGGCGATTCAGTCGGTACATTACCGACCGGATGGTTTTGGGTCGGCAGCCAACCACCTACCAAGAGATCGCCGACCGACATCTGTGGTCGGCGCGGCGGTCGGTAGCCCCAAAGACGACCTGTATCGCCTATCTTACCGACCGCATGTGCGGTCGGTAAACCTCAATTTTCTTGTAGTGATAAATTAGTTAAAATTAGTTGTTTGGAGTTTTGAGACAAATTTTTTAGCCTAGAATCAGCTAATTCCAAAATCCTGCTATTTGCAGCAGTTTCAAAAAGAGCTAATTGAACACTATTTTAATTTATTTTGTCTTTTTAAATAAGCTAATTTATCTTAAATTGACTAGAATAAGCTAATATCATCTAGCTTATTTGCCAAACAGGGCCTCTGTTTTTTTTTAAAAGTCCAAACAAACACCTATTTTCTATCAGAAGTGCTTTTGGCAAAAGTAAAAGCCAAAAACACTCATCTAAAAGTCCATCCAAACGGGGCCATACTTTTGAAAGGGAAAAAAAAAAAAAACTGCTTTTCAAGAAATCCATCCAAACACAAAAGGTTTATGTTTCTGCTTTCGGCTTCCACTTCTGCTGTTACTTTTGGCTTCTACTTTTTTTTAAAAGACCCTTATAATAGTTTAACAAGTGCTTTTGACTTCTGCTTTTGAGATAAGTACCCCATGGCCTGCTTCTTATAGAAGCAGTTCTTTGGTTTTTCGAGATGCTTTTGCTTTCTTTTTTTTTTACAAAAGCTCAACCAAACAACATTTTTCATCAAAAATGCTTTTGACAAAAGCGAAAAGCACTTCTCAAAAGCCCAACCAAACAGGGTCTTACTATTTGGATATAACTGTTAGAAAAGTTGGTTAAAAAGCAAAGACCGTGGCTATCTACACACCTTATTTTTGCTACTCACACACCACTTTATGCAATACACACCATTCTTAAATTAAAAAATTATCATTTTACTAGTACACACCATAATCATTTACTGTTATACCCTTATAGTTATCTATGAAAAATAAACAAAATTCAGTCTCCACTTTACTAAAATACACACCAATATGAATAAAATTTTAATATTCTTTCACAGGTATGTTCAGTAATATATTTGGAACAAACAATGCATGTTCAGGAAAAAAATCGAACAAATAATTCATTTTCAGGAAAAAATTGAGCATATGTGTTCCGGAAATATTTTCGAACGCAACTAATCTGTTCGAAAAGCGAATGTTGAACATGATGCGAACTAAAAGTTTTAATATTGCCATAGGTATATTCAAGAAAATATTTTGAACAAACAATGTTTGTTCAGGAATATATTTCGAACAAATAAGCCATGTTCAAGAAAAACAAAATTGAACCTAGCATATTCGTTCAGGATTATTTTTCGAACATAACTCATATGTTCAGGATATCGGACCTAAACAGTTCGCGCAAAACCCAAAAAAACTTGGTTTTCAAAGTGCTTACCATGACTTTCGGGGGAAACTTCTCCTCTGACATTTCGTGGGAAAAATCCACTTTTGGTCCTGTAAGAAATTTTTCTCACCCACTTTTGGTCCACGTTTTGGAATTTTCCACTTTTAGTCCCGTTAGATTCATTTTTCCCACTTTTGGTCCCACCGTTGGTTTTTGACAAATAATCAATAGTTTGATCGTTAGTTGGGATAACAATATAATTTATAAAAAATTAAATGTTTTTAATAATTGTTAAATCACCCTAGATCCATATTTAAATAGAATCCACCAATACCTATTGCACAATCCAATTAAAAACCCTAAACTATTACCCGACCCAATTAGATAAATATGTAAATCTTTGAGCAAACGAAAAATCGCGACACGAACAGATATACAGACGAGGAAGATCCATACCCCAAATTGCGATATCGTCGGAGGAGGAGAAGAACCCAAAATCACAATCTCACTCCCAAATCAACCAAATGTTGTAAAGACTGTAGATTCGAACCCGAGGAATTCATTGGAGAAGACAACAACTTTTGAAGTTGATCTAGTTGTTGGATTGCTTGTGTTGGGTGATGATTTTGGCATAAAAATGCCCAAACCATGCCTGGCCCGAGCTTAGCCCAGTGGATGAACATAAAGCAAAACCCTTCCCTGGCTAACTCAGTGCAGCCAAACCACATGAAACCGTTGGCGGGGTTCTACTCTGTCAAACCTTCAGGGCACTGATATTACACATAACTTAGGGGTTCTCCTCCTCCAATGATATTGCGATTTGGGGGTATGGATCTTCCTCGTCTGTATATCTATTCTTGTCACGATTTTTTGTTTGCTCAAAGATTTACATATTTATTTAATTGGGCCAGGTAATGGTTTAGGGTTTAATTGAGTTGTGCAATGGGGGTACGGGTGAATTATATTTAAATATGGATGATTTAGCAATTATAAAAAGATTTAATTTTATATAAATTATATTTTTACCCCACTAACGGTCAAACTATTAATTTTTAGTCAAAAACTAATGGTGGGACCGAAAGTGGAAACACAATGAATCTAACGGGACCAAAAGTGGAAAATTCCAAAACGTGGGAGCAAAAGTGGGCGAGAGAAATTTCTATGGGACCAAAAGTGGATTTTTCCCGATATTTCGCATATATACACTTACAGAACACTTTAATGCATTTTCCTACTAATTGAGCTTGAATTTGAGTGTATTTAGTATAAGAAAAAATTCAAAATTTGGACGGAGAAGAGAATGGAGGAAAAAAGAGAAGAATGTGAATGTGAGATGAGATTTAGGGTTTAAATATGGTGTGTATTTAGCATTTTTTGTGGTGTGAGTTTAGAAATGTGACGTGTTAAGGGTAAGCACAAAAAAAAAAAAAAAAATACACACCCCTAAAACGTCACATTTCTAAAATCACACCACAAAAAATACTAAATACACACCATATTTAAACCCTAAAGCTCATCTCACATTCACATTCTTCCCTCGTTCCTCCATTCTCTTATCCGTTCAAACTCTAAATTTTTTCTTACACTAATACCACTCAAATTCAAGCCCAATTTGTGAGAAAATGCATTAAAGTGTTCTATAAGTGTATATATGCCATATGTCAAATGAGAAATTACCCCCGAAAGTCATGGTAAACACTTTGAAAACCAAGTTTTTTTCTTTTTTATTTTCATTTTGTGCGAACTGTTCAGGTCCGATTTCCTGAACATATGAGTTATGTTCGAAAAAAATCCTAAATGAATATGCTACGTTCAAATTTTTTTCTTGAATAGCGCTTATTTGTTCGAAATACATTCCTGAACAAACATTGTTTGTTCGAAATATTTTCCTGAACATACTTATGACAATATTAAAACTTTTGGTTTACATCGTGTTCAGCATTCGCTTTCCGAACATATTAGTTGCGTTTGAAAATATATCCTGAACACATATGCTCAATTTTTTTCCTGAAAATTAATTATTTGTTCGAATTTTTTTCCTGAACATACGTTGTTTGTTCAAAATATATTCCTGAACATACATGTGAAAGAGTATTAAAACTTTGTTCATATTGGTGTGTATTTTAGTAAAGTGGAGAGTAAATGTTGTTTATTTTTTTTTATAGATAATTATAAGGGTATAACAGTAAATGATTATGGTGTGTACTAGTAAAATGATAAATTTTTAAATTTAAGAATGGTGTGTATTACATAAATGGTGTGTGATTAATAAGGTGTGTAGATAGCCGCGGTCTTTGCTTTTTAACCAACTTTTCTGACAGTTATATCTAAATAGTAAGGCCCCGTTTGGTTGCATGTGTTTTTGAGAAGTGCTTTTGGCTTTTGTCAAAAGTGGGAGTAAATGTTGTTTACTCGCTCCATCCCACTTAAAATGTACTATTTCATTTATGTACACAATCCAATGCATTTTTTTATCGTTAATACTTCAAAATATATAGAATTAAAAATTATGCAAAATATATATTCTAAAGCTATATGATTAGACGAATCTTATAAGACCGAACTCGACTATTTTTTCAAAATATATATTTATAATTATATTGAGTCAAAGTTGAACAATGAGCAGTGTCAGAAAATCAAATAGGATACTTCTAATGGGACGGAGGGAGTATTTATTATAGATAATTATAAGGGTATAATAGTATATGATTATGGTGTGTACGTACTAGTAAAATGATAAATTTTTAAATTTAAGAATGGTGTGTATTGCATAAATGGTATGTGTTTTAGCAAAAATAAGATGTGTAGATAGCCGCGGTCTTACTATAAAAGTACAAAGTATAACAGTTTCATTTTTTTAAACAAAATTATTAGTGATGCTGGCTGCAAGTGAAAATTAAAGAACCCGCTAATCACTATTTGAATCCGTTCATCATATTTGGTAGTAATGTAGCATACTGCAATATAAGCCACACCAATTAGGGTCTGTTTGTTTTGGCTTTTGAAAAAAATGAGAAGTTGGTAGAAAAATGAGAAGGAGAGAAATAGAATTTAAAAGCAAAAGCAACCCAAATAATTGTTTGATTAATATTATTAAAGTTGCTTTTCAACGGAAACATATTTGGATGAATTGAATATAGAATGATTTTTTATATATTAAAATTACTATAAGGGACATATTTATTTTTTGCAACGAACATGTTTGCGGAGCTTTATGCTTTGGCTGTGGGTCTCGCCTATGTGCGAGACATGGGGTGACCCGGGTGTGTTGCTATTCAGACTCCAAATCAGCCATTAGCCTGCTTCATTCGGAGGAAAAGTTTCATCCGTTGGCAGCCCTCATTCTGCGTATTAATGAGTTGAAGGCATCCTTTGTCGAGTGCGCCATTCATCACGTTCTTCGGAAAGGGAATAAGGTAGCCGATCGGCTTGCTAAGCACGGGGCATCAGTTGAGGATTTCTTCACTACTTCGGCGTTCCCACTGGATTTTGTAGTTGGGGATGTGACGGCGGATGCATCCGGCGTATGGTTCCAAGGATCAAGTATTTTTAATGTTGTCTGTTGTTTAGTTGTGTTGTCTATTTTTTTTTAATGTATGTTCTGTAATTTTTCTCTCTTATTCCTCTGTCTTTTGACTTTGGCTATGCCACAAAAAAAATCTAATGATAGTATTTACCATTGATTTTATTTCCTTGTTAGATAGGGATATTTTTGTATTTTTATTCCTAAAATGACTTCTCATTTTTCTATAAGTAATCCCCTACCTACTTTGAAAAAAAATGAGAATTTCAACTTTTGCTTCTGCTTTTACTTTTTAGAAAAGTCAAAACAAAACAGCTAAAAAAGATCAAATAACTTTTGGATGAAGTAAAAGTCAAAATGAGAAAAAACAAGACAAAACAAACATGCTCTTATCTCCTTAGCTTGCTTGATTCACTAGAAAATGAAATCAAATAACGCATGATGGCTCCTCCAAAAAAAAAAAAAAATACTAACGCATGCATGTAATTTGGTGAAAATATAATATTATGGTTGCTTTCCACCAAAAATATTACGAAATTTGTACAAATTAAATGCTAGACCTTGTAACACAACAAGAATTTCACCGGAAGGCAACCACATTCACCACCTACCGAATTTTGTTGCCTCCTACATTAGGCGACGAACAAAGCAATATAATCCTTTGGTTGTCTTACAATAATAAAAAAAATTTGTAGGATATAGTGCCAATACCAACTTTCATACCCATCGTGGAGAGGTATGGAGCCAGCCACTCCATATATGAGCATAGTTCACCCAGAGAAGTGTCAGAAAACTTCAACAGCCCACTTCAAGTGGACCACCAGGGCAAAGTCGTCCGAGAAGCAGTATTATCTTCTGAAATTTCTAAATAAAACTTGCTTGTGTTGTCACACCTCACGTGTGATGGGGATGGAAATTGGGTGGAAGGGTTTGCTTGGAGGCGCTATTCTAATTTGGTTACTTAGCTGCATGCCATATAGCATGGGTTGAAGCGTCTCTGGCACATATGTCATTCACGGTGCTTGTTACTATTCTGATTCGCTTGAAGCGTTCAGAGTCATTCTTGACCCGCTCGCTTCTCAACCTGGTATTCGTTGGTTTCACATCTCGCGTGAAGGTAATTCTGTCGCGGATGTTCTTGCAAAACGTGCTGCTCGATTCGGGGACTTCTTTACGACTTGAGTATTTCCCCAAGCTGACGCTCGGCCGTACCTCGTAACTGACGTGGCTGGAGTTTATTTTCGGGCCTGTTTGGTGTTTTCTCTTATTGTTTCTCTCCTCTTTGTCTCCTTATGTAGTATCTTTTAATTTTCCCTCTTTTGTCGACGCTATATGCGTAACTGCATGTTTTACCAAAAAAAACAAAATGCCGCACAAAAAGGCAGTTTTTTCCACTTCTCAAAGGTGTTCCTAATACCCAAAATAAAAAGTTGCATTGAACAACGCTTTGTGATTCTCAACCTATATTTTAAAAAAATCTTAATTAAGGTAGCTGTGTTAAAAAGTATTGTTAATGTCCATATTTTCTTTTAGTGAGGGTTTTTTTTTTTGGTAACACAGCCTAAGAAGATGAGCAAATAAATGAAAAAATGAAAAGAAAAGAAAAGCAAATTAAACTAAGCGAACATAAGTAGCGCCACTTGCATCCTTCCCAACTAGATGAGAAATATCATCCGGCGGGAATGCCCAAGTGGTGTAGAAGTCTTCTAACTGCGCAACCTTGCGAGCTAGACCATCGGCAACTTGATTGCCCTCCCGATACACATGCCAAACCGAGCAACCATCCATACCTTGCACCAAGTCGCGAACATCCTTAATCATAGGCCAAAGCGAATGGCGAAGTGACACAGCTCCCATCACTAAATTAACCATATCAAGAGAATCCACATAACATGCCATCAAAGAAACCCCGATCTGCTTGGCCATGAGTAACCCAAATCGAAGAGCTAGCAACTCGACTTCCATGATAGACCGGCCACCAAGAGCGCCACTCCACCCTCTCACCCACTGCCCTGTGCACGTCCGAACAGCTACACCGAACCCCGAGCGAGCAGGCTCCTTCAAGACGTAGCCATCCGTGTGAAGAACCATCCCGCTCACTCCCTCATCCACCCATTTAATCTCTCTCGGCACCCGAACATGCACAACAGCAGGCTTCTTTTCAAGCTGATGGGCCAGCTGCAACACCGTGGCCACCGTCCGTTCCCTGCCAAGTTGCTCAACACCAAAGAGTTTCACATTTCGTTGACACCAAATGGATAAGAGCCTAAAACCAATTGGTGAAAGTGGAGTTGCTCACAACAATATAAGGTAATAGGAGGACCACATTTTAACCGATGTGGGATATCAACACCCTCCCCTCGAGATGATATCCATCTCGAAATCAAATTCAAATTCAAGATCAAATATACCGAATCCCAACAACCATAGCTCTGATACCATATAGAGATTCATGGATAGGAGATTCACACCTAAAACCAATTGATATTCGGAATAAGAATTCATTTCATCATATCTGGTTAGTTAATTGTCAATTTAGACTATTATTTTTTCTAATTACTAAATTCATATTCTCTAAATACATTGTCCAACTCATTTGGTCCTTTGGACCTTAATAAGTGTAATTTTTAACTGTACTTATTAAGGAATTAATTACACTTCTTAAATAACTAAATTGACAATTAAACATATACAAAACGAAATAGGTTGCTCTTCGATTGATACCCCCAATATTTTTTGCATAGTGCAATCTTCCGTCCTTCCAAAACGACGTCGCTCGTAGCGCATCCTCCATGCTACCTTTTCACTCCCATACTTGTGTGTCTTGTGTTTTAATCACGCTTGTCGGGTGACGATGTCATCTAATAATTCCATTTGTAAAGATAATTATGCATTTTTAATCTAATAATATTATAAATTACTTATTACTCATTTTCAAGTTTTATTTTGTGTAAATATAGTCATGCTATGATAAAATGGTATCATATTTGGGAGTTGCCCCGGGGCCAACCAAGGCACGCGGCCCAACCTAATCTAACTGGAAAATTAATTCGCCCCTCTTTGGAATTTTGGGAGGATTTGGATTTTCAAATTATTTTCTAATCGTAATTGGTAAAATTAGGTAAAGAATTTAAAACCTTGTGGTAAATATTTTGAAAATTCTATAAATATACTCGTATGATTTCAAAATCCATACACTTCTCATTTTATTTCAAAATTTTTTCTATAGAGAGGGGATGAGGTCAAGTCTCATGACTTCCAACCAATATTCAGGTTGGGAGTTAGATTTTCCACCCATCCCCCTATCTCTCTCATTTATCTTTTTATAATTCGTATGATATGAGCTTTCACCATTCCATTTCCTAGCATGCATAAGCTCTTTGCAAAAAAAAAAAAAAAAAAATCTATGGGGAATTTTAAAGTACACTGAATGGAAAATAAAAAATAGTAAAATAAGCAATAAAATATAAATAAAAAGTTAAAAAAAAACGTTCCTTTTCATGAATAAATGGAAATGTGTTAAAAAAAAGGAATATTAATTTTATACACATTAAGAAACGCTTACAAATTAACAAATCATAGACCTTGTGAAAATCCAAATCTTATATTTGAATCATGCAAACCAAATAAGTAAAAGAATTAAATTCTTTGAATTCCAAATCCTGCCAAATTCAAATTCTTCAGAAATTACAAATCCTGCAAAAATATTTTGACAAATCAAACGGGCCTAGGATCCTGAAGTGAAGATTCCATAAAACTCTAAATATGATCATTTCCATTATTTTTGTGAATCACTTAAAAATATGATATTTCATTGATCTTATACGACCGGATCAATTCAATTTATTTTTGCAAGATTACATGTCCTAATGGTCAAGTCCATTGACTTTTAATCTTTAGGGTGGGGTTCGATTCTCCACCCAGCCTCCTATCCCTCCACTTTGTCCATTTATAATTTGTGTGGCATGGACTAGGACCGTCCATTTCCTAAACTGTAGAGGCTGTTCAGCAAAAAAAAAAAAATCAATTTATTTTCCAATGGAACGATTATGGCTAAAAATATTATAATTGGAATTAAATGTTGATAAATTCCTACCATATTATTATATATATATATATATATATATATATATAAATTATCCCATAATTCTCTACATACATCAATTGAGTTCCATAATCTATTTGTCATCATCCGTTCTTCCCTAGAAACAATTGCAAACGAGGAAAAAGAGTATCGATCCACCATACACATACCTTTTGGCATGATGGCTATGGGTGACGCCCGCGGAAGAACCATCTTTTGCCTTCAAATATCACATTTGCCTTAAAATAATAAAATTAACACACATCTAATGTTAACTAATCCGGTTTCTGTAATGGCATAACAATTGCCAGCAGGTGCAGACAATGCTAAAAATGATGTGTAGCCCTTTGTAAAGTGATGTATAAGCCTTATAAAGTGATGTATAGACGGTAGTTTGTTTTTTTTTTATTAGTTTTTGGTTCATAACCTCCATCCATCACTTTTTTATACTCACACATCATTTCATATACACATACCCATCACTTTTGAATGTGTCAGCACCTACAGGCCGCCAGCACCCAAACGATTTCCATGTTAACTCCTGTATTCATTCATAGAATAAAGCCAAAATTATACCGTTCAAATATCTTCTAAAAATATACTACATATAGAAATGGCCGGCTCATGTAATGTTGCTGAAGATATGGCCAGCTCATGTAATGTTCCACAATTTCTCGAATAAAATGGCTTCGGCCCTCCATTCTCCTGAAAAAGAAATATAAGTACATACAGAAATGACAAATAATCAAAGGCATATTATAAAGGTATGTAAAAAAAAGAGAATAACCCTTCCTATCCCCATATATGATAAAAAGAATATTTTAATCCATCACATATTCAGAATCTATACCCTATCATATTCCGATAAAATTATTTTTAAGTAAATTACACGCATGTCCAAATGACTTTTAAAAACATGTACCAAGCATCTCTAATTAATAAATGAAACAATTGATTCATTAAATTAAACACACTCCATGTGTCCATCCTATGAGAAGGAGTAATATTCAATAAGTGTTGGCGCAATGATCTAAGGTGTGTGTTGAGTATTAATAATGTCTGTGCTAGATATTAAATACTGTGTGAGTTATATATAAAAATGTTCAACACATTTAAAGCACTCCTACAACACTTCAGCAGGAGTAGATCAGCTCCCAAACCAAATCCATCACGAATATACGAAAAGTTAACTTGAATTATTAGGTCGAAAGTTCGAAGTCAAGCTTATCATTTCCTTTCTCAGGTTTATTTTTAATAACTTGTGGAGATATCACAAACAAATTGGGAATATAAATGATGTAATTTAATACTTCATTTCTAAATAATTTAGAAAAAAGAACTCATTCCACTAGATTAATCTACATTCCTTGTGGTCCCAAATTGAAATCCAAATTTCAACCAACCATATTAGATGAAGCAAAGGCTGCTAGACTTCAACAACAAGAGGTCAAAACTCCACGTGCCTCATAACTTAAAAACATTAATAATACTATAAAATAATAAAAAAGAAATTCTTGATCACATCATCATCATATACATTCAAAGGGTTGGGACTTACCCTAGTGGTCAAGTCACCTGCTCCCAACCAATAGGTTGGGGGTTCGATCCCTACCCGGCCCCCTATCCCTCCCCTTTGTCCCCCTTTGTAATTTGTGTGGCTTGGGCTCTCACACACCTTTGCCGACACATGAGTGTCAATGTTTACCAAAAAAAATATACATTCAATAATTTACAAACCAAAATTCAATCTCTTAGGGATCATTGATATGCACAATTTTGATCTCAAACAGTCGTGCACGAACGGTGTAAAAAGATCTCACATAGATAAAATGAGTGATGGGGTTAATCCACTTATTATCAATAACAAACTCACATTTCTTGTTTAAGAAAAACTCGTCGAGTTTATTTCTGAATTACACGATGTTTTGTGGAATCCCACAATCAAATTAATGAAATTATTACTATTTTAAACTTTAAAAAAAAAAAATATATTGCATTTGGTTTGGTGCATTTTTATTATGACACCATTGATAGTGCAGTCACCAAGAAGATACCTTAAAGATCATATGCCTTGTAATGTACTCAGAGTAAGCAAAATCCAAGCACGCCTACCCCCTTTAAGACAATCATAAAAGTACATGCATACATACAAACATTAAGTATAAATGTGCTCGTGGGGACACAAAAAGTGCATACACACATGCATAAAAACAAATGATAGTAATTTGCAGACAGCAGCCAAGAAGAATGATTAATTGCACACTTCACTTCTTTTCTTCCTTTTTGTAAAACAATCCCAAGAGTTCATCATCTTGCAACTTGTTGCAACAAGGGAACAAATTAATTTTCCCATGTTCATAAAATGATCAACAATACTGGTGATGATGATTCATCATTCGTTAGTTGATCCAATGGCTCACATTTCATCGGACAGAAGATTATTACCTGCTTCTGGTTTGACACCCGCGTAGAACTTCTGCTGTTCTACTCTTTGCAGATGCAACGACAGTTCGAGCAAATCAACCGTGGATTTGTCATCGGCATTGAACCCCGGCTGTTGCAGAGGTTGTTCGATTGGATTTAGAGCAGCGCCGGTCGGAGGATATATAGCCACCGACGAGGAAGCAGCGCCAACTGAGTTGCTTGATTGCGGTGACAGAAGAGAGAGAGCACGGCTAGGATTTGAGCCTGCGTATAACTCAGGGTTCATGGCCAGTGCTAATTTGGATATTCGGCTCGGATCGTCTTCCAATTTGAGGTGCTCCGCCGTGTAAACTGATGATGGCTCGTTGCGTTTGAGGCCAAAGAAACCTCCTGGTAGAAGTCCAGAGAACAGCAGGGATGTCTTCGCTGCGTTCATCGCAAAATATGTGGAACCTGGTTAAAAGATCGCGAAATTATTATGCGCCCTAAAAGCGATAGACAGAAAACCTTCTAGTCTTTTACGATTACCTATGTTATGAGGGTTGAATTGAGGCTTTCGCCTGCGCTGATTATGGCCAGCAAGACGCTTACGACAACTACGCTTGCCTTCATCAAATTCTGACAGCACATGAAACCTATAATTCCAAAAGACACGCGAAAAATCAGCAAAGATTCAGGCTGCATTCCATAAATACAAAACTCTATTTTACTCAATAATTCAAGCTCATCACTAAATGAATCGAATAGTGTTTCAACAGCATGACTATCTTCAAGTCTACAGATTACAGAGTATTTCTCCTATGCGAATCTTACGACAGAAATTGACAACAGCAGCAATGCAATATCAATATCAACAAAAAGGAACAGCTTAGCATCGAACGATCATACTAGACTAAAGTGCAATAAAAGCTTATCCAATCGGTAATGAATTGCTTTACCGGCTGCACTGCTGACAGAACCTCTGCTGGATGCCCTTAACAACAACGACGGAAGTCTTGGAGTGAACGTCGCATACTTTGTGCCTTTTGTAGTAATCCTTTGAGGAACTTAAGTCCTTGTTGCATCCCAGGACCTGGCAAGTCGGAATCTGAGGCTGGAGATTCGTAATTCGGGCTCTTTTTGCCGACGCTGAGGCCTCTGGGGAAGACCACTCGAAAAATCGGGTGCCATTTGGTTCCATTGCGGCTAACAACTTGTCATCAGCAGCACCACCGCCGCCGGAAAATCGGGTTGTGGTTAGTTCCATTAGTGAGCTGAATGTGATGGTGGAATTAGGCAGACCAGAGTTTCTGCTTCCATCAAATTGGAATTCTGCATCATCTGTGAACAGAAACCCTCTCCCCTCTAAAGCATAGCTAACAGATTCCATTCTTGGACCTCAATTGGGGAATTAATTGATTCCGATTCTTGATTTTTGGGTTCTTGATTCTAAACCCTAATTTCACAATTTAACAGTACAGCAATGAAAACCAGATATAGTAAAAGAAATGGGAATTGGGGTTAACACCTAATTCTTGAACCAAAACCCTAATTTCAAATTCCCAACAGGAACAATCAAAATCAGAGACATCACAGTAAATCCCAAACCGAATATACTTCAAAATTAAAGAGATCAAAAACTCCAGTTAGAAACTACGGCAGCACACAAGCAGAAATACTCACAAAATCAAGAAGCAGAATACGCAAAAGCTGCTGCTCAACCCCCAACAGAAGTCCACCGAGTTTGGAGAACGAAAAGGAAAATACTACTACTAATGAACAGCAGTCTTCCTCAATACCAACAAACAAAACCACGGTCACGAATCGGGGAAACCCACAAACATATATATCTGCAGGGGAAGCGTCACATTAGAAGCAATCAATTATAACGAAACCCCACATGCGGAAAACAATCAAGAAACATGATATATTCGCAAATTCAGGCAAAAGATTTAATCTTGATGGGAATTTTAATTGGAGGACCCAGATGGCATTTTCAATGCTTACCTAGTGAACAGTGAAGAGATTGGGGGAGAAGAAAGCGATTGGTGGGTAGTACAGAAATACATACACTGTAAAGTTGGTGTATTTGGAGTATATACGTATTTGATTATTATAGTTTTCCAGAAACAGTGACGAGGGTCAACATCATTTCCACGTATCCCCCACTTGGGAAATTTTCTGTTTGTTTAAAGGGCAAAAGCAAATCATGCTCTTTTCCGGGCTTTTTTTTATTTGATGATTTTGTCAATGTAGAAGAAAGAGTGGTTCTTAAAATAAAAAAAATAAAATAAAATACTAGTACTTCGTTTTTAAATCACTAATAACTCAAGTTCGATACAAGTAAAAATTCTAAAAGTTCGATATTTAAAAATTACACGACGAGACGAATCTAACAATATCTTACTTGGCTATGTTTTAATTTATATAACTATAATAAAAATTGAAATTAAAATAATCCAATGAACAGTAGCAACATTTTGCAATGTTGCAAACAATAAAAAACGATGAAGTACTTCTAAAAAATAAAACAAAAATTATGGTAGAAGTGCTAATTGCAGGTAGTTAGGTGTGTCTACTCATACTTATTGCAGATAATTGCATGATAAGTATTATTTGTTACAAATGTTGTAAATTTAAATTATTTAATACTCCTTCGGTCCCGTATGTAATATACCATTTTGAATTTTGACATTGTTTATTATATAAGTTTAATTTAACTTTTTGTTGTAATTTTATAAGAAAAAATATAGTCAAATGAGATCTTGTTTGATTCATTTTTTATACTTACTTCTGTTCTTTAATAACTGTATCACTTCTGCATTTCACGCAATCCAATAAATATTTTTAATTAATAATAACTCATATTGTATATAAGTAAAAATTATGAAAATTTAATATTATAAAACTATGTGATTAGACAAATCTAAAAAGATCTCACTTGACTATGTTTTATTTTATAGAATTATGTCAAAAAAATTGATCAAAGTTACTCAATGAATAATTACTACTATGCAAATGAAGCGATTAAATGAGAACCGAGGAAGTATAATTTTAGAATATATATTTTATACACCCTCTGTCTCATTTAAGTTGTCTTGTTTCATTTCTGCACACCATCCAATGCATTTTTTCAATCGTTAATATTTCATAATATGTACAACAAAAAATTTATGTAATATATATATTCTAAAACTACATAATTATACGATTCTAACAAGACCCAATTCAACTATTGTTTTAAAAAATATATATTTGGAATAAAATTGAGTTAAAGTTAAACCAGACATCTTGCCTGGGACGGAAGGAGTAGTATTTTTTACTTCTACATATCTTAAGAAATTAATTGTTAAACAAATGCATTGGACTACATATCCAAAAGTTTTGGGACAATACTAATGGGACAAAGGGGGTATTAAACATAAAATATTTGGAAGTTGCTGTATTTGGCGAAACTTAAAACTCCAATGAAGGTTAAATTACTCCTTTGGAAATTGATGCACAAGGCATTACCTGTACGTGAGTTGCTGTACAAGAGAGGATGTGTCCAGCTTTCGAATGCAGACTGTCCTTGGCATGGTAGCCCAAGCCATGATCCAAATACCCGATGGCCCATGTTCGAGGCAAAGAGCTAAGAAGTTTACAGAGTATGTAGCGGGACTGCTAAGGACAAGAGTGGGAGCTGACCAAGCCAACCTTTAGAGGAAGAACAATGATCACATGGAAGCTGTCGGAGGAAGAAGGCTATGCGGAAAAACACTTAGCAGATTTCTGAGAAGTTCCGCTCGCCGCACGTGATGTCTTTTCCACCGCACGCCATGTTTCTTCATATCGCGTGGGAACATCGCGAGGGAACATTGTGTTTGAATACTTAGCAGAATTTTGAAGATCAACTGACGCGATCCTCGCGACATCCGCACACGATGTTCTCAATAAGCTTTCCACAAAAGAACATCGCGAGCATTCTGAAGCAAGTCTACGATTTCTGCAACGCTGTCATTTTCACACGACAACTATTCCGAGACGAAGCGAGCTGCGTAAATCTGTTCATGCATGCAGAATCATGTATTGCTTCCATATCTTTTGTTATTTTATTTCCTTGTTTAAATTAGGTTTAATATATCTAGCCAGTTTCCTTATTTGAGGAGTTAGTTTCCTTATTTTGTGGATTTATTCCCATAGCTGTTAGGTTTACTTGGGGCCTATATATAGGTCCTCAATTACTCTTGTAAACAACTTTTGATTAATTTGATGAATAAAATTCTCTTTTTCAAAAGTCGATTATCCGAGTGTTCTTAAACTTTGTGTGTTTCAATTGGCAAACTCACCTTGCAATCTTCGAAACTGGATTGCTCGACTTCATCCAAGGAGGATTATTGGAAGAGGAGGTGCGCTTATTCCCTGGAGGTTTAACTCCATCTCAATTCTCTTGATCAAATTGGTAGGTTTTGTCTATCTTTATATTTCGTTTTTCCGTGTTTCGTCAAAGTCCTATTGTGTCTGGAATCTGATCCATGGCAGTATTATAAATTTGGTATCAGAGCCTCGATTCTAGTTCAATAGGTGTTTTTCAATTTCTATAAAATCAAAAATCCAAAAATTCCTTCGAGTTCTTGTTCCTTATTTACGCCAGAACTTTCGTTTGATTTTCTTGTACTGTTTCATTCATTATTTGTCCAATCTGATTTGATATTTTGAATCCTTGTGTCAAATACATAAATCTGCATATAAAGATCTCCCAAATCGGACAAGATTTGAGAAAAATATGCTTATTTGAAGATTATGTGCATATCTTTGAATATACATACGAAATTTAAAAGGATCCGTCTTTTTGATCCATGTGCCAGCTTGTTTTGAGCGTGTTTTCATTTATTTGGCCTCTGTGATTGAAAATCTTATGCTTTGTGATTGATTGTTCACTGTTTTGGTTGAATTTATTGCTTGAAATTGTCTCAAGAGCGTACTGTGTGTTCTTGGTGTTTTTGGTATATTCACCCAAGTACATCAAATCTTGTTGGGTGTTCTTGAGAGATTATATTTGATCTTTGGGGACTGAATACTGAAGGTGTTTTCGGGAAATCAGTATACAAAAGTTTATTACTGTGGGGACCAGTTTGTTACGGGATTCCGAGTTTGTTACAAGGGTTAAATGTTTGTTACGGGTTTGTTACTGTGGGGACCAATTTTGATACAACTCATCATAGTTGCTGAATTATTTACTTTCCCCACGCCTCTCACTACAAATCTTATTCCACAAAGTGTGCATGCACCAAAGGAAAGATCTGAAATTCATCAAGTGTTCAGCAAACAAAGCGTGTTCAGCTTAGTTTTTTTAAAAAAAAAAGAGAGAAAGAAAGAAAAGAAGAAGTGGATATATCTAGCTAGTATTCGTCTGTCAAAGGCGATACCTAGCTGTTGAAAGCCACAAGTGAAAAAAAAGAAAAGAAAAGAAAAAGCAAAGAAAAAGCTGATCGTGCTTCAATATATTCATATCATCTACTGTCTGTATCACTTGGGGAATTGAGAGTTGAGTGTTGGTGGGTCACTTTTCATATTTCAGTGGGTTCAGCCTATATTGTGAGGAGACAATTGATTGCAATTATTTAACTAATGCATTGAACTTGATATTACTTGCACTGATTTATCACACTCTGTTGTTGTTGCGGTTCTTGATTGAGTCGAATAGTACAACTTGATTCTTGTACTGTGCGTACATTACTTCGAAGCGCAATCCTCTGAATTTGATCCAAGTTGGGTGACCAAAGCAAGAAAATTCTGAAGAAGAATTGGTGACAAACCAATTGAATACTACACTGTGTGACGTTGTGAGATCACCTCAAATTCTTTGAATTCTTTTACTAATCTCTTATACATATACTCTTTAGTGTTGCTATGGCAGGTGATACTCCATTGACGATGGAAGCACTTCAAGCAGTACTTGCACAACAAAGCCGTGAGCTTTGTTAAAAAATGGACAGAATGGAACATGGAATTAATGAGCAGGCTCAATGACATTACTGAGAAGTTTGATGCCAAGCTAGCTGAACAACAAAGCATCATTAGAGATGACTTACTTAAAGTCATTGACAGACGATTCAATTATTTGAATAGAAATCCTACTGATCCATCTTATATTGCAGGCTCTTCTGACAGAGGAAAGGAACAGGTGTCTGAAGTTGGAAACTTCGACAGAAGGTATGGACCTCCTCGCGTTAACATCAGACCCCCTCAAGCTACGACTGAAGAGAGGAGAGAGCCAAGGGTGAGACCTCAAAGGGATGTTCCAATCAGACAACAAGAGGAACTTCAAACCATCTCCGATGAAGATGATGACCGAGAAGATGATTGGGAGCGAGTTTCTGTGCATCAAGGCAACCAAAGAAACCAGCAAGGAAGGAAACAACCTTGCAGATTCAACCAAAGGGCTGAGGTTCCAGAGGAAGACACGGATGATAGTCTTAAGGCTATCAAATTCACCATCCCAACCTTCAGGGGGACCACTGATCCTAATGAATTCATTGAATGACATGATCAAATAGAATTACTTTTTAATATCCATAGATATTCTGAGACGAAGAAATTGCAATTAGCTGTCATTGAATTTAGGGATTATGCCTTAAGTTGGTGGAAAAAGCTATGCTATGATAATGATAGGTTGCAATATGAACAAATCCAGACATGGACTGGATTAGTGGAAGCTATGAGACATATATTTGTACCTCCAAAATACAAGCAATAGTTATTCATTAACCTTTCTTTTCTTACGCAGGGTACAAAGACTGTGGAAGAGTACTACCATGAGCTGGAACGCCTATTGATGAGATGTGGAATTGTTGAAGATGAGGACATTACCTTGAGCAGATTTGCAGGGGGATTAAGGAAGGAAATCTTCAAAGAAGCAGACCTTCGATGATTAGATTCTCTTGCAGAGTTGTTTGACAAAGCTCTGAAGATAGAAAGGCAACAAAAGGAGGCAAGGGCATATCCTGTGAGATCCACTGTTGCAGGCAACAGTTCAAAACCATGGTTGGTAAAGACACAATCACAGCAATGGAATGATAAGAAGGAATTGGCCAAGCCTCAACCTACAAATCAGACCAACAAACCTCGCACCTTTGAGATTGGTAAGAATCTCCAGGAATTCAAAAAGGATGACAGGCCAAGGGGGCAAGAGGTTGATAGGAATAGGGGAGGCCGAGACAAAAGACATATTGTATGTTGGAAATGCCAATGACGTGGTCACTATGCTAATGAATGCACCAATGTGAGAAAGGAGGCACTATTGGATACTGGAGAAGAAATATTGGTAGCTATCACTGAAAGTGGCATGCTGAACCTGATTGATGAAGAAGAAGAGTGCCCGAATGAGAATGATGAATGTGAGAATGATGAAGAAGATCCAGAAGGACGAGAGACAGTTGAAGGGGAAGAAACATTCCAAACTATGGTGGCAATGAGAATTCTGAATACTGACAAATCATCTGATGATCAAAGGGAGAATTTATTTCATTGCTTTTGTACTATCAATGGTAAAGGTGCTACAATTATTGTTGGCAACGGGAGCTGCACTAATATAGTTTCTCTGTTCTGTGTTTGCAGGTTAAACTTACCTTTGGAAGAGCATGCAAGTCCATATCTGTTACATTGGATGAACACAAGTGGCTGATTGAAAGTAACACATCAAGCACGTGTTCCAATTACCATAGGATCTTATACTGAGAATGTCTTATGTGATGTGATCCCTATGAATGCTTGTCATGTACTGTTAGGAAGGCCTTGATTGTCGGATAATAATGTGACATATCTTGGTAAAGAAAACACCATAGAGTTTAGAAAGGGTAAAAAGGAATATCTGTTGAAACCATTATCTGTAGCCCTTGTGAGTAGGGATGTCAACTTTACCCGTAGGGTCGGGTAACCCGTCGGGTAATTGGGTATCGGGTAGGGTAGGGTAGAGATAATCGGGTAATCGGGTAGGGTATTACCCGAAACCAAAATAAATCATATCAGGTGCTGGTAGGGTACGGATTTCATATATTACCCGATTACCCTACCCGATTACCCGATTAAATATATATATATATTTATTTATATATATATACTTATATATATTTAATTTATATTATATATTGATATATATTTATATGTTTGTTTATTTATTGAAACTTTTGACAAGTTTCATTAACACGAGCATTTTCTAAAATTATACCAGGTTAGATTTATTAAATGAAAAGCGTTATGATTCACGGGAAAGGGTTTAGGGATACATCAAGATTATTAGTCTTTTTATTACTCAAGTGTGGTGCTTTGGTTTCAAATGGCGCTGTGGTCCTCTCTGTCATGAAATGTTGACAAATCTCATGGCATAGCCGGGATAGGTTGACCTTCAGCCTGTCACACTGAGGATCCCCGACAAATATGCCATGATACTTCTCATCAATTCTTGCCATGAGATTTCCTGCCATGAAACTTTTGACTGATTCCCACTACATGAGTATTTTCCGAAAATTCGTGATCCTGGTTTAGGTTTTATTTAATGAAACCAATTTATGATGGCGGGGTTGTGATTAGGGATATATTTATACGTAGTCATGTTTTTATTGCTCGTGTTTAAGAAACTGTGCCCCCGAAAGCGCACGGTGTCAAAAATTGCAGTAATTTATAGTAAGACCGGATCGTTCACTGGAGGATGTGCGATAGAAGCAGGGCCCACGTCATTTACTAAGATTTTCCACTCGGTTACTCGATTCAAGTGTGTGAAATGACTAATAACTACTTGACAGAATTTAAACTAAGTTATGAAAGCAATCAAATAAAGCAGATAAAATTATTCTAGAAAGCGAATTAAGTTTAATCTAAGAAAGCAATAGAATTAATCTAAGAAAGCGATTAAGATTATTCTAAGAAAGCAGACTTAAAAAGAGACAGAAGAGACAGGAAGAAAAGAATAAAGGTTGGACAAGATTCAGATGAAACACAATTAAACTTCCATTTTGTTTACACAGATCTTTGTTTGGGATAATCCTTCAGTTAGCTAACTCTCATGTTCTCTATACCATGTTCCCTTTAACAGACAGGTACTTACAGTAAGAGTTTACATGCTCTTAAGACAGCAAAATCTAAGATACCACAGACTCACAACTGCCCTCACACGGCCGTGTGGAGGCATGTTATTCATCTGTGGTGGACAAGCAACACCTGACAAATCATTTATTGAAGTGGCAAGTACCGCTATCATTCCCCCATGTCACACCCAAAGATTCTAATCAAGCCCTGAACTATCCCTTAACTCTCTGTCCTAGTAGCAGTTACACAACTCTCAATACAACCGAGTGACCTCTAACGAAAGCATTTAAAAGAAAGCGATAAAGAAAGCATTTAAAATCCTATCACTCGGAGGCTTTTGAAAGTCTGACCTTGGTAGTAAAAGAAAGCCCCCAGTCAGGATGACCGGGTGTGGATCAAGAATTTCCTATTCTCGGTGAACCGCTCGCAGTGTTCACTTCCCGTCGGGTGGTTATGAGATACAAACTAATGAAACAAACTAATAAATTAGTTCGTTCCGGATGCACTCACTCAGGACTCAAAAATAGGCTTTGGCAGAAGAAAATAGCAGTTGAGAGAATACTCAACCCGACCTTAGAAAATAACCAAGGCCCGGATGTTGTTCCTCTAGTATTATCTATTACACCTTACCGGAATCCAAGTGGAATCTGACCCAGTGCAATATTTAATACAAGATTTCCAACAAACAGCAATTTTGGAAAATAATAAATCTGAAAATCATTCCCTATCAGGTACTAGACTCTCAATTAAAACACAGATCCTTTCAGTCTAGGTGAGACCTAATCGTTGACTCTGCTTCTATTTTCCCAAAATCAACCCCCAGTCGGATATGAATTAGTCATAACTGTCGAATTTATCCCTTACTCAGATCCGGATTTTATAAAGGAATTTTTGTTGGAAATTTATTATGAAACATCTGATTTAAATCAAGACTTCTATGTCCAAGGGAAAGATCCCAAAATAATATCGACCACAATATCTACATAATAATATCATGCATAAATTATAGAGAAGTGTAAAATTAAATAACCCAAAATATAAGGTGGGTTTAGACAGAAGTTGATACACAGAGATGAAATAGCCGGAGATGAGAAGAATTTATTTGGCTAAAAAGATGACAAAAATAATCAGGATGATCCGGACTGCAAACATCTGCTATCCAGGTCCTGATCATTTCAGGTGGGATGATTTTTAGATAGTGAATTGCCTCAAATGACAGTTGCCGCAGTCATCTCAGACTCCACTATCTGTGAATTTGGATAAAAACCCACATATTCTATTACTACCATAATTATTAGATAACATTGGCATATATCATCTAACATTACTACAGCTCCAGATTCAGGTTTGAAATTAAAATAAAGAAAAGAAAACTGTATCCGGATGGGAGTCAGCTGAGCAGCTATTATAATCCTGGAGGGACGAACCGCCAAGGCTTCCACCGACCACTATCCGGACCATGCAAAATAACAACTAGTAATCAATATACAGATCACGAGCTATTTATCCGTGTGGGAATACCCGCCAACATTAATCTGATATATTCCTTACTAGCTGTTTCACACATCACGGAACAGACAAAATAAAATAAAAGAAAATATTTTTGGGTCATCTTGCATGAGAGACATTGGTTTCTCATGCAAGGGTATGGAATTAAATCCATAATCACTCTTTATGTCTAAATAATCACTCATTCCATAATTAATTAATTAATTACAGTCCGGATTATGTACTTAGATCATTAGAGTTTAATCATTTGTAGAAGAATCTTTTAATGGGGAATTGAACAAAGTTCTTTATATCAAATTGATCGTGGGTTGAGATCATTAGATCTCAACCTCAAAATATTAATATAAAGGTTCAATTAATTAATGAAGTGAGATGAAGAATGAAAACTTGGCAAAAAGGTGCCACCTTGTCGCGATGCAGAGTTTGTGTCGCGGAGCGTGGCTCCGCGACAAAGGTTTCGCGACAAAGGGGTGGGAAATGAGAGGAATGGAATTTTGAAAGTTTAGGGTTTGCTTTGTCGTTAAGTAAAGAAAATTTTGTCGCGGAACGTGGTTCCGCGACAAGGGCATAGCGACAAAAAGGTTGAAAATTGGACAAGGCATAATTCTTGTCGCGGAACAAGAGGTTTTGGCGCGGAACGTGGTTCCGCGACAAGGTTGCTTCGCGACAAAGCCCTTCCAGAATAAAATCACAAGTATTTGGGTCCTTGGTCGCTAATCAAGATTTTGTCGCGGAACGTGGTTCCGCGCCAAGGGGTGTTTCGCGACCAAGGGTTTTAAAATAATGGTCAACAAATGTTCTTTGGCACCTTTGTCGCCAAAGCACCATTTTGTCGCGGAACGTGGTTCCGCGACAAGAGTTGTTCCGCGACAAAAGTGTGTCCAGTACACATGTCAGAAAAGTAAAGTGGAACAGTGGCATGCATTATGTGTGATCTCACCCATTTCAGATTCAAAAGCTAAACTAAGCTCAAAATAACAAAACAGAATTTGAATCTAGCTAGAACATGCTTGAACATAAAAGAAACAAAACAAACTTAAAACTAAAAAAAACCTAATCTGAGCTTGATCACCCATAAGCATGCAACATTATCCCAAGAAAAAGTCACCAAGCAGTGACATTAAAATGCAAAACGAGGGTCAAATGACCCAAGGAAAACGAAAACAGTAAGATCCATGGGGTGTGAGACCCATTTCATGATTTTGGGACACAAATGGAGAATGTTTTCCCATATTATTAAACGGTGCTGTTCATACCCATGGTTTGGGTACCACAAATCCTTAAACAAAAGTTTAGAACAAGAAACAAGGTGTAAAACTGGCTATCTAACCCAAGTGCAGTAAACTACTTCTAACTAGTGCATAAATTAAATAATACAAAAGAAAATCTAACTAAACTACCCTAAACTAAACTAACTACTGAACTTCCCACTTGTCTTCACGAGTGAGTATTTTCTCTAAAATTCTTCCAACCTTTAGCTCAAAGGAAACACCTCATATTTATAGAGGGGAAACCCTAAGCTCATGGGCCTTGATTTGAGCCCATTGTGTCTCAAGACATCACACACATCACAGCTTTGTCTCGGAGCACCAAGTTTGGTCGCGGAACATACTGCATGTGGCAAAGCTTCTCGACTGGGTCTTGTGTCCCTAAAAATGTATCTTTGTCGCGGAACGGACCTTTGTCGCGGAACAGGGCATCGCGACAAAGGTATCGCGACAGATGGCTCTGGCTGGTCTTTTCCTTCATCTGAGCTTGCTTGGTCGCGGAGCGTTCCTTTGTCGCGGAACACTGCATCGCGCCAAGGGGCTTCCGCGACAAAGGTCTTCCAGGGCCTGCTGGGTTGGGCCAGATGGGCCGAAAATATTCTTTTTGTGGGCTTTTCTATCTTTTTCCCATCTTTTTGTTTCCTTTTCTTTTTCTCATGTTTTTGGATTTTTCTAACATAAATATGTGATAAAATTACATATTTATGCCTTTTTCACACCAGCTTATTATTTTTACAATTATGCATAAATTAGTCCAATTCGACTGCTTTCTTACTTAATGTAAGACCGGAATGCGATCAAATGCCCGTTTAAGACACGGAAATGGATTGAAAATAATGGTCATTTCTGGCCATTATCAACATCCTCACATTTAATACTGATCGTCCCCGAGCAGTCAGAGTCAATGTTCCTAAGAACACGGACTCTACATATTCAATTCATTTTCGTGGCTTCATAAATCACATCCTTTATGGATTGGGATAAGACAATCAAAAATTACAAGCATTGAATTCCCTTGATTGCAGTGTTTAATGAAATGATACTTGCTCACTATATCGGGCCTACAAACCAAACATTATTATCACTCCTTCATGAATATCATGTTTGAAAGATGCAGAAATTAAAAATTAGAATTAAGGCATGACATGAACATTCTTAATGAAACAGAGCCTCACTTATAAGAGAATCGGAAAGATCACTCACTCTCAATTGGGGTTCAGTCAGTGAACGCTCATAATCAATTTTAATTAAATTGTCCCATATGCTTGCAATCAGACCAACTCGCCACCGGCTCATTTCTTCAAATCGAGATCACGAGGTCTTATTTAAGGGTTATAACGGGGCGTACGGTTGTAACATTGGGTGGGAAAAGGAATTTATTGGGTTAAAAAATGGCAAGAATTAATATTATCATAACATGGCATATTTTTATTTAAAAGTTTATGATCATCAATATGTTTTTCTTTCTTTTGCTTTTCTTTTTCTATTGCATGACATTAGACTATGTCTAATTTGCTTTGTCATTTGCAATTTATTGATGTTGAATGAAATTCAACTTCTTTTTTTTTGTGTTGAATGGAACTCAACAATTTTCTTTTTTTTGAATCGGTTTATTGAATACCGATTTGATGAATTTATGATCACAAATTTAATGCCTTGATAAAATTTATTCTTGCACACTTGGGTTTGAATTTTTTGGTCTTTTAAAAGGTTAGGAATAATATAGAGGGCTTCAAAGAAAAATTAGGCTTAAGGCTCAAAGTGGTTAATCCTAAGGGGAAAATATTTTTGGGTTTGGATTTCAAACGAAGGCCAAAAATTTGGGTTTTCTAGGTGCCTCGATCATATGCTCGATTTCGGGAATATGGCATGGTCTTGAATCGGTCCCAATCGCAAGTTCTAGCTTCCTTTAATCAAAATGATTCACACATCAAAGAAAATGAATGAGTAAAAGTGACTCATGGCTCAAATCTCACAAGGTTGGGTTGATTCATGCCATACAGTATTCTCAAATTTAATCAAAGCTTAATTCTAACAATTTATTCAATCGAAATTTCTAACATGCAGATTTATTACCCAATAAGCTGATCGCATCATTAGATTTTTATAGCTCAAAACCTCAGGAATTCATTTCATGCATGTCTTCAATTATATTATCCCAATTTAAAAGTTTGAAAATTTAATCACAAGCCTAAATTCAACATGTGAATTTAGAGCAAGTTTATGCATATTTTTGCTGGTCATTTAATTTAAAGCAGTAAAGAGGCACTGCTGACATACAGAGTATGTCCACAGCATATTTTTGGCCTGACAGTCACTTATTCATCTTGGACTGTGCAGACATCTTTTCAAGAATAAAATTGTTTGGACTGCAAAATTCCAAAATTAAAACAGTGAATGATACCAATTACAAGAGATTCCATTGCAATCAGAACGATTTTGCACAAGGGAAATGAAATTCTCTTATATGATATTTACAATTATGCTCGATTGAAATGACAATTACACACTCAATCTGATGGAGGTGGGGGTGGCTTGGGGAGTTGACTGATGAGTGCTTGCATCAGTGTTTCCATCATCTTGCGCTGCTTTTCTTCACTCTCCACTCTTTCTCTATGCATGCGCTCTTCCCTTTCCATCATCATTTGCCTGAATTCCGCCTCTTTCCTTTCCTTCTCCTGCTTCTCCTTCCGTTTCTCTTCCTTCTCTCTCCTACGCTCTTCGCGTTCTTCTTCTCTCTCCCTCCTTCGCTCTTCACGCTCCTCTTCTGCCCTTTTCTGCTGTCCCTCTTGGCTTGCCACAATTACATCAGTCATGGACTTCATTCCCTCGAGCATAGATTGACTCATTCTGCTCACCATCTCAATCGTTTGGGAATCAGCAAGGAACTGAGATACGTTCTGGCTTTGAGGAGGCATCTGAGGTTGAGGTTGAGTCGGAGGTGGAATTGGAATCTCTGTCCGTTCTTGGTCCGCAGGAGGCTCCTCTTGAACATTCGAAGGTCCTGCATCAGCACAGGTTTTCTGTGTTCCCTTCTTTGTCTTGGGCTGCCTCTTTCGTTTTCTTGATGTCTGCCCACCCGATATGAAAGAGGATTGAGCGTCTGAATCTCCTCTGACGAACAGTTGGGGGAGGGAGTATCTGATACTCTCACACAGGGGGAGTCTCGGCACACTGATAGGTGGGTTCACTTTCACCACTGTGTCACCCTCAAAAGCGCTCAAATCAACTCCCTGAGCTATGCAGATTCTCCTAATCAGAATCGGATAGCATAGCACCTGTCTATCCTTTATCCGGGTTATCATCACCTCGAATACATGCCTCCCTATGTTTAGTTTTGCTCCGCTCCACATTCTTGCAAATCCCATTAGCACATTTCCAGATGTGGTGTGCGGATGCGAGTTGGGCCGGATCTTGGACATGTAGAACTCATAAGTTGGCATGAACTGTATCCGCAGCCATTTTGCATTGAATGTGTGTCCAGGGGCGGTCACGCTTGTCATGCTGTTAGCCAAGGTTGCATACTTCGCATATTCACTCGTTTTGGCTCTCTTTGTCATGATCTCATCAGGGGGAAATTCACTTTGGATATCTGGAGTCCCGAAGAACTGATTCAGCCAGTCAGGTGCAATGTTAATCACTTGTCCACGAATCCATGTTGTTCTGGCATCTTTATCAATGTTGCAGAAGAATTCCTTTGTTAGTTCCACGAAGCCATCTTCGTCGTGATTCAGCATGAAGTTACCCCACTCTTGATTTCTGTAGAAAGTCTCAACAGTGGGGTGCGACAACGCATCGGGTCTGAACCCTTTATCTAGTACTATCATCTTCTGCAACTTCTTATACTTTTCTGCATTCTCTTTGTTGCCATTGAACTTGATCTGAATCTGTTCTTCACTTAACTTTTTCTTCCCATATTCCTTTGAAACGCCCATTCTTTGCCTTACAGTATTCTCAGTCCAAAACTCGACTGGTCGAATGGATCCGACAGATTCGTCGTCGCTCGTGTGCCAGTCTGTTTGATCGTCTCCCTCCTGTGGCTGGTCATCCCTTGGTTCAGCCTCATCTCCCCTCTGACTTGGCTCTCGCTCTCCATGAGCTGTTTCATCTCCGAATTCCTCCTCAACCTGTTTAATTACATGTTTCATCGTATTGAGTTCACAATTTACAGGCAATGAAGATGTAGTTACATGAAAATTACGGTCATCAACATCAGTTGATACCTCCTCCTCCTCCCTAATTCTTGCAGCTCGTCCAACTGGACGTTGGAAAATAGGCGTCATTTGGTCCATGAATTCTTGCTCCTCTCGCTGAGCTTCTTCTTCTGAATCATTCCCATCTGCAGCTTCAGTCAAAATTCCTTGAACCTTTTCCTTAAGCGCAGAGGCCATGAGATGGTCGCCTGGCTGCTTATCCAATGTTTTGGCCAGTGCTGCTGGATCAATGGAATCCAATGGTCCTTCTGACTGTTCATGTTGGTGCGAAGGGCCTTCGTGAGTGATGAATTCTTCAATTCTAGCCGTGCCCACGAGGGGATCAATCAACTGCCCCACTTCTGTCTGATATCTGATTTGACTTGGCTTTTCTCCAGCATCAATTCTTGTTTCAATCTGTTCGTTGATGCTCTGCCTCAATTCTTTCCGAAGTGTCTCAGCGCTACGAATCGAGGGGCCAGTCCATCCTGGTGGTTGTTCTTCTTTGATCTTCAATCCCTTTCCTTCGACTCCACCAGTGATCTTCAGTTCGAAATCTTCCTCATCACCCCGCTCAGCCTCTACAGATTTCCTGCTTTCCAGCTCAGCCTGCATCTTTCTAGCAGTTTCTTCATCCCTGGTCTGCTGGATATTCTTTCTGATCTGCTCTTCCTCTGCAGCTTTCTTTTCCATTGCCAAGCATTCTTCCTCAGTCAATTTCTCTACTCCCGAACCACCTGTTACTTGATCCAGCAAACCAGCTAATGCAAGTTCATCATTGTGCATTTTTCTGGCTAGCTCAGCATCGGATATCACCTGGTGCTTCTTTTTCGGGGGTGGTGGCGGCATCGGCTTTTTACCTCTGTCCTTGGGATCTGTGGGCTCTACCACTTTCCTAACAGTTGGCTCAGGTTCCTTGATTTCCACTTTCTTTTCCGGAGCTCTTGCTGGTTTATCCTTGTCAGCGGACTTTATCAACCTTCTCCTCGTTCCCGGTTGAGGTGCTGGCTGATGACCTTCAGATGTAACAACAGTAGTCGAGGTTTTCTCGGGCTGTATGGGTGCCTTAGTGGTGGCAGGTGCTGGTACTTCAGATTGAGCTGGCTGCGTTGGAGTCCGGGTTGCTTCTTGTTGCACCACTGGCTCGGACGTAGCAACTTCTTGCACGTCAGTCTGCCCTCTAGGCGGCAAAGCCGAAGCTTGTACTGCTGGCTGGGTAGGCTGTGGGTTGGCCTCAGGAGGGGTGGAAAAATAAGCATCAATCTCAGCATCTGGGTCCTCTGGATCTTCCTGGGCTTCTTGAGTTCCAAACAGTTTGTGTGCGAATCTCAGATAATCATGCACGAATGTCTGACTTGTTACCCGAACCAGTTTAAGTTCCCAAGCCTCCTTAATCCGTGCACAAAACAGGCGCCTGACTTTGTGGTCATAGTGCATGACCTTTGTCTTGTTTCCTTCCTTCCCATACCTCAAGGCTTCTCTATCCATCTCCATGAGGAGTTCAAGATATGAGGTCCTATATTGCTCCATCATGGTGTTGATCATGTCTCTTTCTAGCTCTTCTGTCACATAGGTCATCATCTGTGCTTTGTCAAACGTCAGATATTCCTTTGCTTCAGCCTCGGTCATTAATCTGAGCTGCACCTTCTTTTTGGTCAGTACTGTCCAATTGTGGTGCTGCACCTCATAAAGGGCTTTTTCCCTTAGTTCTCTGATGTGCTCGGGAAATCCAGGGTCCACTTGAGTTCCCTTTTCCGCTGGTCTTGTCTGGCCAAACCGCTTGTTTATGAAAATTGTCTCAAAATTATCCTCATCTGGCAAGGTCAATCCTTCATCCAATCTTTCTTGTGTTATGAAACCCTTGCCTTGCCCCCACAGAAGCGCCATTTCGTGCCATTCTTTTCGAGCTGCATTGATTGCTTCTCTAAACTTGTTTATCATGGTGGAGTTCCTTTCTGTGTTGAACTCCTCAATTCTCCTCAGTTTGTGGCGCAGGTTGTAACTCATCTCCCGATGCCTTAGCTTAGCCTGCCTGGCCACCCATCTCTGCTCTTCTCTTCCCATGTTATCAAATAACCTCGGGTTCCAAATGCAAGGGAAAGCTTCATGCATTGAAATGGCTCCCTTTGACAGTATTAGGCTTACCGGTAAAGGTCTTTCCACGAACTGCAATCGCACTTGTGGGTCTATGGGCTGGTCGGGAATGAGTATATCATAGTTTGAGATATCGATTCCCACTGTTCCATCTTCTAGATGACGTTGCCAGACAGCTGTATGTATTTGGAACTTCAGCGTGATTCTTTCCAAATGCACTTCGGGTGTCATTATGGAATCATGCGGAGCATGGTCTGTCATTAGTTCCCAAAACTTCAGCATGTGATGGGAGAAATCCCTTTCTATGTTTGTCAGAGCGGTTGATCTATCTCCAGGGGGATTTTTACGTCCCATCCGGGCCTCAATGACAGCTCAGCTTCAGTACCCTGGTCCAGTGGAACACTGTACACGCTTATCAAAGCTTCCCTGAGCTTCTTAATCTGAGTCCTGTTTGCAGATGCTTCTACTGCTGCCTGATGCAGAGTGCAATTGGGCAATCCAATAGCTGACTTAATCACTAATTCATTCCTGAAAAATATAGAGAGTATTAATTCCAATCAAGTTTTTATGTATTTTTTTGAGTTTCGAGCCAAAAATCAACATCCTCACATTTTGAGCTTTGCTCGAAATGTGATTTATTTGATTAATTATTATAAGGCGGATGCCACTAATTAATTTAAAAGGGTCTAAGTCATTGGACTTAGAGAATTTTTTAGTGGGCTATTGGGGCAAAAAAAGTTGCTTTTCCAATTTTATTAAACAAGCTCGGGGCACTTGTTGAAAATGGAATGAAATGATGGTGGTGAAATGGATGGCTCGAAAAGGGAATGTGCAATGGAGGCATGGCGGGATGGATTCGCTATTTCCGGATTGTTTGGACTGTCGTTGGACAGTTAAAACGTTCAAGAAAATGCAAACACTATTTTTAATTTTTGAAAAGGTTGACTTGATTTTATTTAATGAAAAGTGGGATGTGTGTGGTCCCATTTTTGGATTTTTGTGAAAAGGTAGCAGTTGAGGTGGCAAAATACTGCTACTTAACTCACACTCTTTAGTTCCATTGGGAACAAAAACACAATTGTCAACTCAAAATTCCTAGTACTATTTTTGTCTTTTAGTGGAAAAGTGAACTGCTGAAAGGGAATTTGGTGCTCGGTCATGCCAAAACAATACAAACACTCACTTTTTCAATTCTGCAGCACACATACACGGACATACCAAAACAGGAAAAGACATTAAATGTCAAATTGGCATGCAATACTCATGAGCACAGTAAGGCAAAAACATAAGATCATACTCTTATCCTGGCTAAAACATGGAATCACACTGTCTCATGCTTCATAATCATGAAATCAAACACAATGACATGCTTCAAACTAACAACATCAAGACATTCAAAAATGCCCAAATGATCGTTGGTTTTCCAAATTTCATCATTCATAACTAAGAACCCAGTAGAGCCCTAAAAATTTTTAAAACACACAGAAAATGGTGATTCTACCCCCTAACTGCTAATATGCTCTCCAACAGCCCTAAGTTCAAAAATTTCAAAACTCAATAACCGAACTCCCCTGTGCATTCATAACACAAAACAACACTTCCCCTTCCTCTAAATCATGCTCGGCCATTACAGTAATAAACAGGGAATCAAAATCCAACATGCCCGAACCACACATTCCCTAAAATCGAACTCGGATAAGCATAAAAGTCCAGAACAACATAAACTCATACACTTTCAAGTTCCAGAACACAAAAATCCTCGAAGCCACCAAGATGCGAAAACAGGGGCAATGGGTGCACGAGAAACAGTCAAGAAAAACACTTACCAAGGCTCGGCTTTCTTAGGGGACGACGAAGACGAGGGTTCCATTGGGTTTTGCGAAAATCGGACAGAGTTTCCCCGAGTTTGGTGGTGTGAGTGTGCGAAGAACACGGTGGTGTGCTTCGGGAGAGGCGGTTTCGCGCACGAGAGATTTTCCGAAAATTTCTAAGTGTGGGAGCGTGGGGAAGAGGAGGGAGGCGGAGAGGTTTAAATACTAATGGGCCGGTCGCGGAACCCTAGCCCATGGTCGCGGAACAGGATTACGCGACCAGGCTTGGCGACATTAGAGGTGTCGCGGAATATGGGACTTTGTCGCGGAGTCATGCACCGCGACAAAGTGTACCGCGACAAAGTGGCAAGGAAGAATGGGAGTGGTGTGCCCGTGTCGCGGAATAGGGATTCTGTCGCGGAGTCATGCTCCGCGACAAAGTGTTCCGCGACAAAGACAAACAGAGTTTTAGGGATAAGTATAATTTTGTCGCGGAATTTGCACATGGGCGCGATGCTGGGCATCGCGACAAAATGATCACTCCGTGACAAGGACAAACAAGGTTTGATGATAAGGAGATCTTTGTCGCGGAGTGGCACTTGGTCGCGGAACGTTGTTCCGCGACAAGATGGTCATTCCGCGACAAACTTTTTGAATTTTCAAATTTTCAACGGACTGGGCCCGAGTGTGATGTTGGGCCTGCGTCCATTTTATTTGAGTCGGACCTGAATGAATTCAGTCCAAGTAAATTCAAATCATTGGGCCATTATTTAAAATAATCTACTTGCATAAAATTAGGTTGGGTCAGTTCCATTTATCTGCAAGATTTATTCCGGATCTTAAATTTCTTTAAATTCCGAAAATAATTTCTCAGATTTGTGGAATTTTCCCAACCAAGAACCTGGTTTTCCTTGCTTTTTCTGCTCCTTCTTTTTGGGTGGTTCCGAATTTCCTGCAAGACAGATAAATACCCATTAGGTTAGGTTTTCTCCTCAGTTCAACATCCTCACATTTAGAGTCTTGGTACTCTAAATGTTCAATTAATCTTGAGGGTACTTTTTCTGTTCTTGATTCGATATATTACATTAAACTAAACTGATCTAAGCTAATCTAGGAGTAATCAGGAGTGTAATCCTCTTAATAAACGACGCTGCATCCTCCCCGGCAACGGCGCCATGAAACTTTTGACAAGTTTCATTAACACGAGTATTTTCTAAAATTATACCAGGTTAGATTTATTAAATGAAAAGCGTTATGATTCACGGGAAAGGGTTTAGGGATACATCAAGATTATTAGTCTTTTTATTACTCAAGTGTGGTGCTTTGGTTTCAAATGGCGCTGTGGTCCTCTCTGTCATGAAATGTTGACAAATCTCATGGCATAGCCGGGATAGGTTGACCTTCAGCCTGTCACACTGAGGATCCCCGGCAAATATGCCATGATACTTCTCATCAATTCTTGCCATGAGATTTCCTGCCATGAAACTTTTGACTGATTCCCACTACATGAGTATTTTCCGAAAATTCGTGATCCTGGTTTAGGTTTTATTTAATGAAACCAATTTATGATGGCGGGGTTGTGATTAGGGATATATTTATACGTAGTCATGTTTTTATTGCTCGTGTTTAAGAAACTGTGCCCCCGAAAGCGCACGGTGTCAAAAATTGCAGTAATTTATAGTAAGACCGGATCGTTCACTGGAGGATGTGCGATAGAAGCAGGGCCCACGTCATTTACTAAGATTTTCCACTCGGTTACTCGATTCAAGTGTGTGAAATGACTAATAACTACTTGACAGAATTTAAACTAAGTTATGAAAGCAATCAAATAAAGCAGATAAAATTATTCTAGAAAGCGAATTAAGTTTAATCTAAGAAAGCAATAGAATTAATCTAAGAAAGCGATTAAGATTATTCTAAGAAAGCAGACTTAAAAAGAGACAGAAGAGACAGGAAGAAAAGAATAAAGGTTGGACAAGATTCAGATGAAACACAATTAAACTTCCATTTTGTTTACACAGATCTTTGTTTGGGATAATCCTTCAGTTAGCTAACTCTCATGTTCTCTATACCATGTTCCCTTTAACAGACAGGTACTTACAGTAAGAGTTTACATGCTCTTAAGACAGCAAAATCTAAGATACCACAGACTCACAACTGCCCTCACACGGCCGTGTGGAGGCATGTTATTCATCTGTGGTGGACAAGCAACACCTGACAAATCATTTATTGAAGTGGCAAGTACCGCTATCATTCCCCCATGTCACACCCAAAGATTCTAATCAAGCCCTGAACTATCCCTTAACTCTCTGTCCTAGTAGCAGTTACACAACTCTCAATACAACCGAGTGACCTCTAACGAAAGCATTTAAAAGAAAGCGATAAAGAAAGCATTTAAAATCCTATCACTCGGAGGCTTTTGAAAGTCTGACCTTGGTAGTAAAAGAAAGCCCCCAGTCAGGATGACCGGGTGTGGATCAAGAATTTCCTATTCTCGGTGAACCGCTCGCAGTGTTCACTTCCCGTCGGGTGGTTATGAGATACAAACTAATGAAACAAACTAATAAATTAGTTCGTTCCGGATGCACTCACTCAGGACTCAAAAATAGGCTTTGGCAGAAGAAAATAGCAGTTGAGAGAATACTCAACCCGACCTTAGAAAATAACCAAGGCCCGGATGTTGTTCCTCTAGTATTATCTATTACACCTTACCGGAATCCAAGTGGAATCTGACCCAGTGCAATATTTAATACAAGATTTCCAACAAACAGCAATTTTGGAAAATAATAAATCTGAAAATCATTCCCTATCAGGTACTAGACTCTCAATTAAAACACAGATCCTTTCAGTCTAGGTGAGACCTAATCGTTGACTCTGCTTCTATTTTCCCAAAATCAACCCCCAGTCGGATATGAATTAGTCATAACTGTCGAATTTATCCCTTACTCAGATCCGGATTTTATAAAGGAATTTTTGTTGGAAATTTATTATGAAACATCTGATTTAAATCAAGACTTCTATGTCCAAGGGAAAGATCCCAAAATAATATCGACCACAATATCTACATAATAATATCATGCATAAATTATAGAGAAGTGTAAAATTAAATAACCCAAAATATAAGGTGGGTTTAGACAGAAGTTGATACACAGAGATGAAATAGCCGGAGATGAGAAGAATTTATTTGGCTAAAAAGATGACAAAAATAATCAGGATGATCCGGACTGCAAACATCTGCTATCCAGGTCCTGATCATTTCAGGTGGGATGATTTTTAGATAGTGAATTGCCTCAAATGACAGTTGCCGCAGTCATCTCAGACTCCACTATCTGTGAATTTGGATAAAAACCCACATATTCTATTACTACCATAATTATTAGATAACATTGGCATATATCATCTAACATTACTACAGCTCCAGATTCAGGTTTGAAATTAAAATAAAGAAAAGAAAACTGTATCCGGATGGGAGTCAGCTGAGCAGCTATTATAATCCTGGAGGGACGAACCGCCAAGGCTTCCACCGACCACTATCCGGACCATGCAAAATAACAACTAGTAATCAATATACAGATCACGAGCTATTTATCCGTGTGGGAATACCCGCCAACATTAATCTGATATATTCCTTACTAGCTGTTTCACACATCACGGAAAAAATAAAATAAAAGAAAATATTTTTGGGTCATCTTGCATGAGAGACATTGGTTTCTCATGCAAGGGTATGGAATTAAATCCATAATCACTCTTTATGTCTAAATAATCACTCATTCCATAATTAATTAATTAATTACAGTCCGGATTATGTACTTAGATCATTAGAGTTTAATCATTTGTAGAAGAATCTTTTAATGGGGAATTGAACAAAGTTCTTTATATCAAATTGATCGTGGGTTGAGATCATTAGATCTCAACCTCAAAATATTAATATAAAGGTTCAATTAATTAATGAAGTGAGATGAAGAATGAAAACTTGGCAAAAAGGTGCCACCTTGTCGCGATGCAGAGTTTGTGTCGCGGAGCGTGGCTCCGCGACAAAGGTTTCGCGACAAAGGGGTGGGAAATAAGAGGAATGGAATTTTGAAAGTTTAGGGTTTGCTTTGTCGCTAAGTAAAGAAAATTTTGTCGCGGAACGTGGTTCCGCGACAAGGGCATAGCGACAAAAAGGTTGAAAATTGGACAAGGCATAATTCTTGTCGCGGAACAAGAGGTTTTGGCGCGGAACGTGGTTCCGCGACAAGGTTGCTTCGCGACAAAGCCCTTCCAGAATAAAATCACAAGTATTTGGGTCCTTGGTCGCTAATCAAGATTTTGTCGCGGAACGTGGTTCCGCGCCAAGGGGTGTTTCGCGACCAAGGGTTTTAAAATAATGGTCAACAAATGTTCTTTGGCACCTTTGTCGCCAAAGCACCATTTTGTTGTTCCGCGACAAAAGTGTGTCCAGTACACATGTCAGAAAAGTAAAGTGGAACAGTGGCATGCATTATGTGTGATCTCACCCATTTCAGATTCAAAAGCTAAACTAAGCTCAAAATAACAAAACAGAATTTGAATCTAGCTAGAACATGCTTGAACATAAAAGAAACAAAACAAACTTAAAACTAAAAAAAACCTAATCTGAGCTTGATCACCCATAAGCATGCAACATTATCCCAAGAAAAAGTCACCAAGCAGTGACATTAAAATGCAAAACGAGGGTCAAATGACCCAAGGAAAACGAAAACAGTAAGATCCATGGGGTGTGAGACCCATTTCATGATTTTGGGACACAAATGGAGAATGTTTTCCCATATTATTAAACGGTGCTGTTCATACCCATGGTTTGGGTACCACAAACCCTTAAACAAAAGTTTAGAACAAGAAACAAGGTGTAAAACTGGCTATCTAACCCAAGTGCAGTAAACTACTTCTAACTAGTGCATAAATTAAATAATACAAAAGAAAATCTAACTAAACTACCCTAAACTAAACTAACTACTGAACTTCCCACTTGTCTTCACGAGTGAGTATTTTCTCTAAAATTCTTCCAACCTTTAGCTCAAAGGAAACACCTCATATTTATAGAGGGGAAACCCTAAGCTCATGGGCCTTGATTTGAGCCCATTGTGTCTCAAGACATCACACACATCACAGCTTTGTCTCGGAGCACCAAGTTTGGTCGCGGAACATACTGCATGTGGCAAAGCTTCTCGACTGGGTCTTGTGTCCCTAAAAATGTATCTTTGTCGCGGAACGGACCTTTGTCGCGGAACAGGGCATCGCGACAAAGGTATCGCGACAGATGGCTCTGGCTGGTCTTTTCCTTCATCTGAGCTTGCTTGGTCGCGGAGCATTCCTTTGTCGCGGAACACTGCATCGCGCCAAGGGGCTTCCGCGACAAAGGTCTTCCAGGGCCTGCTGGGTTGGGCCAGATGGGCCGAAAATATTCTTTTTGTGGGCTTTTCTATCTTTTTCCCATCTTTTTGTTTCCTTTTCTTTTTCTCATGTTTTTGGATTTTTCTAACATAAATATGTAATAAAATTACATATTTATGCATTTTTCACACCAGCTTATTATTTTTACAATTATGCATAAATTAGTCCAATTCGACTGCTTTCTTACTTAATGTAAGACCGGAATGCGATCAAATGCCCGTTTAAGACACAGAAATGGATTGAAAATAATGGTCATTTCTGGCCATTATCATTTATTTATTTATTTTTATATTTCAAATTTATTAACGTTTGAGATTTGGCAGTAAAAAGATTTATGAATTTTTTACTGAATATTCTTAAATATTACAGTATTTATTTTTGTTGCTTTAGGGGTTTCTTTTAATTTTTTTTTTAAATTTTGTTCTCGTGCAATAAAGAAGGTTTTATTTATTTTTTATGGTGAAAAATAAATTTTTTCTTTATTAAAGTTGGGTCGGATAGAGTCGGTTAACTATGTAATATTTAAGATTTCGGGTACCCGTTAACCGTGGATAATCCGCATACCCGACGGGTATTACCCGAATCCTACCCGATATTTAATTTTAGGGTAATAGGGTAGGGTAAGGGTAGGATAATTATACTACGGGTAGTGAGTGGAGGTGGCCTACCCGTACCCTACCCTACCCGTTTACATCCCTACTTGTGAGAAGATAATCAGAAAAGCTGAAGAAACAAGTTGAGGAAGAAGAAAGGGAACACAAGGAAAGGAATACAAGTAAGAAAAGGCTGAAGCCTCAACAAGTAAGGGAAAGACAAAGATGGTTGCAGAGAAATGTCTACTGATGGACAGAACTTCAATTGAACGAGCCATCAAAGAACCGGAATTTCCAGGTTACTGTTTCCTTGCACTTATTAAGCCTATTTCATTAAATCTGGGAACAGTGAAATCTTCGCCTGAAATTCCTGCTACTTTTGCTAGGATGCTCGAGAAGAATCAAGATGTGTTTCCTGACGAGTTTTCGGAAGGACTACTACCCTTGAGAGGAATAGAGCATCAGATTGAGTTATGCCTGGAGCACCAATTCCAAACAGACCAGCATATAGGATGAATCCTGAAGAGATAGCTGAAATTCAACGCCAAGTTCAAGCATTGCTTGATAAAGGATGGATCCGAGAAAGTCTATCAACATGTGTTGTGCCTGTGCTTTTAGTTCCAAAGAAGAATGGGGAATGGAGGATGTGTGTCGATTGCAGAGCTGTTAATGCGACGACTATGAAGTATCGCCATCCAATTCCTCGCCCAGATGACATGTTGGACGAACTAAGCGGTGCAACAGTCTTCTCCAAGATCGATTTGAAAAGTGGTTATCATCAAATACGAATGCAACCCGGTGATGAATGGAAGACTGCTTTCAAAACCAAGTTTGGGTTATAAGAATGGCTAGTGATGCCATTTGGACTTACAAATGCACCTGCTACATTCATGAGGCTTATGAATGAAACCCTCCGTCCTTTTATCAATCGTTTCGTTGTTGTTTACTTTGATGATATACTTATATATAGTCTCAACGAAACTGACCATTTATCTCATTGAAACTTTTGACAATTTCCGTCCCACGAGCATTTTCTAAAATATACCAGGTTAGATTTATTACATGAAAAGAGTTATGATTCACGGGAAAGGGTTTAGGGATATATATTAAGATTATTAGTCTTTTTATTACTCAAGTGTGGTGCTTTGGCTTCAAATGGCGCTGTGGTCCTCTCTGTCATGGAATGTTGACAAATCTCATGGCATAGCCGGGATAGGTTGACCTTCAGCCTGTCACACTAAGATCCCCGGCAGATATGCCATGATACTTCTCATCAATTCTTGCCATAAGAGTTCCTGCCATGAAACTTTTGACAGATTCCCACTACATGAGTATTTTCCGAAAAATCATGATCCTGGTTTAGGTTTTATTTAATGAAACCAATTTATGATGGTGGAGTTGTGATTAGGGATATATTTATAAGTAGTCATATTTTTATTGCTCGTGTTTAAGAAACTGTGCCCCCGAAAGCACACGGTGTCAAAAATTGCAGTAATTTATAGTAAGACCGGATCGTTCACTGGAGGATGTGCGTTAGAAGCAGGTCCCACGTCGTTTTACTAGATTTTCCATTCGTATTGCTCAATAGGTTTGAAAGATGATTAATATCTACTGACATGAATATAAACTAGATTTTGAAAGCAGTTAAATTAATCTACAAAGCAAATAAATCTATTCTAGAAAGCGGATAAATTTAGTCTAGAAATGCAGTAAACATTATCTATGAAAGCAGGGAAAAGGTGAATTGTGCCAACCGTGAAGCTGAATCACAATGTAGACAGAAAGGACAGGAAGAAAAGAATGAAAATTGGACAAGAGTGAGATACAGCAATATTAAACTTCCATTTTTATACGCAGATCTTTGTTTGGGATAATTCTATCAGATAGTCAATTCTCATGCTCTCAATAATGTTTTCCCTTTAACAGACAGGTACTTGCAATATGAGTTTACATGTTCTTAAGACCGCAAATTCTAAGATACCACAGATTTGTAACTGCCCTGGCCTGGGTGTGTTACTTCATCTGTGGTGGAAAAGCAACACCCGACACATCATTTATGGAAATGTCAAGTACCACTATCATTCTCCCATGTCACACCCAAAGATTCGAATTAAGCCCTAAACTATCCCTTAACTGTCAATTCTAGTAGCAGTTACCCCAACTCTCAATACAACCGAGTGACCTCTAATGAAAGCGGTTAAAAGAAAGCGGTAAAGAAAGCATTTAAAACCTATCACTCGGAGGTTTTGAAAATCTGACCCTGGTAGTAAAAGAAAGCCCCCAGTCAGGATGACCGGGTGTGGATCAAGAATTCCCTATTCTCGGTGAACCGCTCGCAGTGTTCACTTCCCGTCGGGTGGTTATGAGATACAAACTAATGAAACAAACTAATAAATTAGTTCGTTCCGGATGCACTCACTCAGGACTCAAAAATAGGCTTTGGCAGAAGAAAATAGCAGTTGAGAGAATACTCAACCCTACCTTAGAAAATAACCAAGGCCCGGATGTTGTTCCTCTAGTATTATCTATTACACCTTACCGGAATCCAAGTGGAATCTGACCCAGTGCAATATTTAATACAAGATTTCCAACAAACAGCAATTTTGGAAAATAATAAATCTGAAAATCATTCCCTGTCAGGTACTAGACTCTCAGTTAAAACACAGACCCTTTCAGTCTAGGCGAGACCTAATCGCTGAATCTGCTTCTAATTTCCCAAAATACAACCCTTGACAGGATATGAATTAGTCATAACTGAAGAATTTATCCCTTACTCAGATCCGGATTTTATAAAGAGGTTTTTGTTGGAAATTTATAAAGCAATATCTGTTTAAGATCTAGACTTCTATTGTCCAAGGGAAGGATCCCAAAATAATTACAGACCACAATAGTATATAATATTATCATGCATAAAGATATATGGAAGTGTAAAATTAATTGACCCAAAATATAAATGCGGGTCTAGACAGAAGGTGAAACACAGACATGAAGTAGTCAATGGACCAAAGTAATGGCAGAATAATCAGGTGGACTGTAAACATCTACTGTCCAATTTCCCAATTACTCGGATGGAGCGAATTTAGACAGCTTAGACCCTATAATGGTGGTGTCAACACCAGTTGGGCCTCCACTGTCTGTGAATTCGGATAAAAACCTACATGCTTCCCTTCTATAATGATCATCAGTTGGCATTGACTGATGCCAACTGACTCCCAGTACGGATTGGAATTCAGGTTTGGAAATTAAGATAATATCAAAAATAAAACTGTATCTGGATGGGAGTCAGCCGAGCAGCTATTATAACCCCGGATGGGCGAACCACCAAGGCTTCCACTGACAATCGTCCAGACCATGCAAAATAACAATTAGTAACTAATACCCAGAATACGAGCTAGTTATCCATGAGGGAGTACCCGCCAACATTAGTCTAATGTATTCTTTACTAATGGTTCCACACAACACACAAAGATAAAATAAATAAGAAATAAAAGAAGATCCCTTGTATGAGAGACATTGGTTTCTCATGCAAGGTTGTGGATTGGGTCCACATGTGATGGTCTTAAATAATCCTTCCTACCATAATTAATTACAGTCCAGATTATCTGTTTAAGCCATCAAGATTTTGTTTATACAAGAGTGTTTTAATGGCAATTGAACAAAGGTCCTTTAATCATGATGATTGTCGATGTTTGATTATTACTAATCTCAATCCTTAATCATTAATGAGTCAAGGGTTCAATTAATTAAGTGATGCAAATGGAGAATCAAAATTTGGGCAGCATAACACCCTATATTGCAATTCCAGAATGTTACATCCTAACCCGTGGGGCTATGATGTGAGTGTTGCAATATAAAATAGGAGGAGAATGAAGGTTGTTTGGGGTTAAATAGAGGGAGAGGAACCCTTGTCGCGATATCATAAATTTTGTCGCGGACCCGCGACATGGACATCCCGACAAGTTTTTAGAATTTTTGGCAGCATAACGCCTCTTTGTCGCTATGCAAGATTTTGTCGCGGAACGTGGTTCCGCGACAAGAGTGACATCGCGACAAAGTGTTTTCAGAAAATTCCTAAAGCATTTGAACCTTTGTCGCTATGCATGGAAATTTTGTCGCGGAATGTGGTTCCGCGACAAGGTGTTCCGCGACAAAGTGTTCAAAAATCAAGGAACATGGCATAATTTTTCTGTCTCGGAATGGGATTTTGTCGCGGAACGTGGCTCCGCGACAAGATGATTCCGCGACAAAAAGCCATGCAGACAAAATGCAAGAGTTTGGCTCCTTTGTCGCTATGCATGGACAGTTTTGTCGCGGAACGTGGCTCCGCGACAAGGTATTCCGCGACAAAGGGTTTTAAATTATGGAGACAAGTGTCTTGAAACACCTTGGTCGCGGAACAGCCATTTTGTCGCGGAACGTGGTTCCGCGCCAGAGGGCGGTTGGCGCCCAGGGTGGTTCAGGACAAAAGTCAGAAAAAGCAGAAATGAACAGTGGCATGCAAACAGCGTGATCTCACCCTATTTCAGATCAAAAAGCTATTCTAAGCTAAAAATAAGCAAGAAACATTCAAAATAAAGAAGAACATGCCTAAACAAAAATAACAAGGATGGACAGAATATTAAAATAAAGCAGGAGTCCTAATCTAGGGTTTGATCACACATCCACACAACATTATCCATAAAATGCTAACAGTAAACATAAATAGGCATAATGGGGGTCAAGAGACCCCAAAACGAAAAAGAAAGCATAAATCCATGGGGTGTGAAACCCATTTCATGATTTGGGACACAAATGATGAATGTTTTCCCATATTATTGAAGAGGTATTGTTAATACCCATGATTTGGGTATTACAAACCCTAAAACAAGAGTTTAGAAACCAAAACATAGTGTAAAAATGGCTATCTAAGCAACTGTGAACAGTAAAAATACTAAACTACGCTAAACTAAGAGCAAAAATTAAATAATACATGAAAATAAACCTAAACTACTCTACCTAAGGAAGAACTCCTAAGCTTGCCTGCAAGAGCTCTACAACAATTTCAATCTCTCCAACTAGCCAACTCTTAGCTCATGGGAGGCACCTCATATTTATAGAAGTGTAACCCTAAGCCCATGGGCCTTGATTCTAGCCCATCGTGTCTTAAGACATCACACACATCACAGCTTTGTCTCGGAGCATCAAGTTGGTCGCGGAACACACTGCATGTGGCAAGGCTTCTCGACTGGGTCTTGTGTCTCTAATTGTGCATCTTGGTCGCGAAACATGCCTTTGTCGCGGAGCATGCCATCGCGACAAAGGTCATCGCGACAAAGGGCTTGGCTGGTCTCCTCTTCATCTGGGCCACTTGGTCGCGGAACCCCTCCCTTGTCGCGGAACACTGCATCGCGCCAAGGGGCTTCCGCGACAAAGGTCTTCCTGGGCCTGCTGGATTGGGCCAGATGGGCCGAAAATATTCTTTTTGTGGGCTTTTCTATCTTTTTCTCATCTTTTTGTTTCCTTTTCTTTTTCTCATGTTTTTGGATTTTTCTAACATAAATATGTAATAAAATTACATATTTATGTCTTTTTCACACCAGCTTATTATTTTTACAATTATGCATAAATCAGTCTAATTCGACTGCTTTCTTACTTAATGTAAGACCGGAATGCGATCAAATGCCCGTTTAAGACACGGAAATGGATTGAAAATAATGGTCATTTTTGGCCATTATCAACATCCTCACATTTAATACTGATCGTCCCCGAGGAGTCAGAGTCAATGTTCGTAAGAACACGGACTCTACATATTCAATTCATTTTCGTGGCTTCATAAATCACATCCTTTATGGATTGGGATAAGACAATCAAAAGTTACAAGTATTAAATTCACTTGATTGCAGTGTTTAATGAAATGATACTTGCTCACTATATCGGGCCTACAAATCAAACATCATCATCAACCTTTCATGAATATCATGTTTGAAAAATGCAAAGATTAGGGATGAGAATTAGAGGATGACATGAACATGTGTTAAGACAAAGCCTCACATATAAGAGAATCGGAAAAATTCACTCACTCTCAATTGGGGTTTAATCATGAACGCTCAAAATCAAATTTAATTAAATTATCCCATAAGCTTGCAATCAGACCAACTCGCCACCGGCTCATTTCTTCAAATCGAGATCACGAGGTCTTATTTGAGGGTTATAACGGGGCGTACGGTTGTAACATTAGGTAGGAAAGGAAAATTATTGGCTAGAAGTGGCAAAGATTTATTCTATCATAACTTGGCATTTTTATTTAAACTTTATGATCATCATTATTTCTTTCTTTTTGATTTTCTTTTGCATGACATTAGACTATTGTCTAATTGCTTGTCATTTGCAATTTATTTGTGTTGAATGACATTCAACTTCTCTCTTTTTTTTTTTTTGAATCGGTTCATGGAATACCGATTAATACTTTTTCTGATGATCACAAACTTAATGCCTTTGATAGAATTCATTCTTGCACACTTGGGTTTGAATTTCTTGGTCTTTTTAGAAGGCTAGGAATAATATAGAGGGCTTCAAAGAAAAATTAGGCTTATAGGCTCAAATTGGTTAATCCTAAAGGGAAAATATTTTTGGGTTTGGATCTCAAAAGAAGGCCAAAAATTTGGGTTTTCTAGGTGCCTCGATCATATGCTCGATTTCGGGAATATGGCATGGTCTTGAATCGGTCACAATTGCAAGTTCTAGTTTCCTTTAATCAAAATGATTCACACATCAAAGAAAATGAATGAGTAAAAGTGACTCATGGCTCAAATCTCACAAGGTTGGGTTGATTCATGTCATACAATATTCTCAAATTTAATCAAAGCTTAATTCTAACAATTTATTCAATCGAAATTTCTAACATGCAAATTTATTACCCAATAAGCTGATCGCATCATTAAATTTTTATAGCTCAAAACCTCAGGAATCCATGTCATGCATGTCTTTAATTATATTATCCCAATTTAAAAGTCTGAAAATTTAATCATAAGCCTAAATTCAACCTGTGAATTTAGAGCAAGTTTATGCATATTTTTGCTGGTTATTTAATTGAAAGCAGTAAAGAGGCACTGCTGACATACTGAGTATGTCAACAGCATATTTTTGGCCTGACAGTCACTTATTCATCTCGGACTGTACAGACATCTTTTCAAAGGAAAGCAGTAAAGAATTGTTCAGTGGTCTCAAAAACTGAGTTCCAATTTAGGGAAAGCAAATAAATACAACCGAGGCAAGGGATTCTCGTGCAGTTAATACGAACCTGCACACACAAAAGGAGGAATCCCTTGCAGATTACTACTACTAAAATGGAAATGAAATAGAACCTAATAGACTAGGATTCATCTTCTTCCTTCAGAATATGAATCTGGCCCAGTGGATGTAACTGGTCAACTCACACCGCAGACACCAGCCGTTATGGATCATCATGGGCTCGTGCCTCCTTGGGCAGTAGATTCTGTTTCCTTGATTAGCCCATAGGTACGGAGTGTCTGGGTTATCCGTCATCCATCCGAGGACGTTGGTAGATGTGTACTGAAGGATTGACCGATCTGTTACCATCCTTTCGATCATTCTGATTCCCTGCTCAACTTGGCCTTCGTCCGTCTTACTCATAAGCATCAGTCCCCGGGTGAAGATTGACGTCTTATGGTTGTCCTCAAGTCCCGGGCGTAGCAGTTCACAAGCGTGCTCCTCATTCCCTTCTGCAAATGCCCTGAGTGCTGGGATGAGCTGAAGATTGAAGTTTCCTGCCGCTGTGCATATTCGCAGGAATCTCTCCTTTTGCCGACGGATCCTTCCTTGCCATCTCTTCACAATGGAGGAGTTAACCTCGCATCGCCTGTACACGATGGTAAGGTTTCCAGCATCCCTGAGCTTCTTGCATACCCGTTGTGCAGCGAACACCTCCCTGATTTCATCCTCTCCTATCCGGGAGAGAATCTCACCAAGGAGTTCGAGCGGTAAGTCCAGCAACTTGGTTCCCTCTGGAGCAGGGTCTGGAATGGGAAGATTACCCCTGAAAAGATAAGAAGTAATGAATCCAATTTTTATATAATTTTCAGAAATTATTCAAGTTCAGAAACCAACATCCTCACATTTAGTGTGAACCAAGAGGTTAATTGATAGTGTGAATTTTGTGTTTGTTAATGATATATATTTTGGATGATTTTATGGTGATTTTGGTAGCACTTTACTCTTGTTGTGTTTGTTTTGTTGTTTGTAGGAAAATGGCATAGCAATGGAATAATTAGAGCAAAGTGGAAGAAAGAAAGAAAGAAAATGACATGCAACCATGACTTCCCTAGTCATGGCCATGACTAGGTAGAAGACCCAAGTCCATGGGCCCAAGCCATTACATAATTGAAGATAGGGACCATGCACAAGAGTAGGAGAAGAAAGAGAAGAAAAAGCACAAGAGTAGGAGAAGAAAGAGAAGAAAAAGAACAAAAATAGGATAAGAAAAAGAAGGAAAAGAACAAAGAATGAAAGGGACACAACAACTAAAAGAAGGAAAAGAACAAAGAATGAAAGGGACACAACAACTAGAAGAAGAAAGAAAGAAGAGCAATAAAAAGAAAGAGACGGAAGGCTCACCACTAACAAGAAAAGAGAGGAGGAAAGAAAGAAGAAAAGAAAGAGAGGAGGAAGAAAGAAGAAGAAGAAGAAAGAAAGAGAGGAGGCCAAATCAAGTTCTCATCTTTCATATTCACAATTTGGTTGTATCTCTTCTTTACTTTTGTTTGCTCTTCTATGGATTTAGAGTAGTTTTTCATTTTCTCTAGTTTAAAGACTTGATTAAGAATGGCTTTTGGAATTTGTGAGATGATGTAATTTGTGAACTATGAAACTTGATGTTTGTTGGTATTTATGCAATTTCTATGTTTAAGGTTTACTATTGTTGAATTGGATGAATGTTTAGGGCCCAAATATTTGTCTAGTTTGATAATTGATTGCCAATTCAATTTGGGTATCCGTAATTGTACTTGAATTGAATAGGTGGTAACCGGGTTGATTAGTTCCTTCCCGGGGAATTGTATAATCGAATTGTGAATTACTCCGCGTAGGTAGTAATTGGTTCGAATCAGGCTTTTCTAGATTATAATGCAATTGGACAACATCTTCTACGGGCGTACCTAGGAGTGTTAGTTTGATTAGGGGCAATTAACGGGCGTACCTTAATTGTCTAAACTGAAAGGAAAAGTTGGTTGTCTAAGCGGACCTGACAACTATAACTGGTTTATCAACTGGCACAATGTTTATGCATCGATGATCTTATCCAAATGCCATTCCAAATCAATCTTTGAACTAGAGGTTTTTAATTCCAATACTTTGTTTTAACTTTATGTTCTTGACCTCACTCATCATTTTCATAGTTTGTAGAATTACTTAGTTTTTAGTTCTTGTTATCATTTTATTGTTCTCAAAATACAAAACCCCCCCTTTTAAATATTGTATATATTATGAGAATGTGGTATTCCAATCCCTGAGGACTCGACCCTTGTCACTGCTATACTATATTCATTTTGTGCTTAGTGACACAGGAATTAAATTATCTTTTGCAGCTATACGACAAGCTGCCAACAATACCCAGGTGTTCATCAGTTTGTTCTTTCCAGTTTTAAACCTTCAAAATCTTATCCATTACCAGTTTCAAAATGGAGGTTCAAATGTTTCAAAATGGTGTTCTCAACCGAGAGCACTCAAAAACCTCCAAAAGTTTAAAGTTAAACGTGCAAACTGACCACACCACACCAAGAACACAACAAAATAAAAACAAAATAAAGGGTCCGAATGGGTGCTATGAACATGGCGAAAACAGGGTTTACCCTCTCCTCCTTGGCTCGGGTCTAGGCACGGGTCCAAGGTTTGGGAGGAGTCCATGAAATCGGTCCATAGTTTCCCCTTGGAAATGGAGTGCAAGAGTGCGAAGAACACGTGGTGTTCGTTCGGATGAGAGAAAAATGGGGGAAAAGAAGATGAAGAAGTTGGAGGGAGTTGAAATGACAAGCGAGAGTGAAAAGAAACTGGAGGGGGTGGGGGGGTATAAATACTTGAAATTTTGTCGCGGAACAAGGTCCCGTGACAAGGCATGGCGACATCAAAGAGGTCGCGGAGTTGAGGGTTGGTCGCGGAGTCATGCTCCGCGACAAGGCTACCGCGACAAAGCTCAGTATGGGGACAAGGTCAACGCCGATCATGTCGCGGAGCAGGGCTTAGTCGCTGAGTCATGCTCCGCGACAAGGTGCATCGCGACAATCAACGGAGAAGGGTTAAGAAAGAAAGGGGGTTTGTCGCGGAACAGGGCCTGGTCGCGATGCATGACATCGCGACAAAGGACCTTCCGCGACAAAGAATTTTTGAATTTTCAAATTTTCTTGGACTGGGCCCGAGTGTGATGTTGGGCCAGAGTCCATTTTATTTGATTTGGGCTAAATAAATTCAGTCCAAGTAAATTCAAAATGCTGGGCTGAAAATTAAACAATCCACTTGCATAAAATTAGGTTGGGTCAGTTCCATTTATCTGTAAATTTTATTTCGGGTATTGAATTTCTTCAAATTCCGAAAGCATTTTCTTAGACTTATGGAACTAATCCAACCAAGAACTTGGTTTTTCCATGTTATTCTTATCTGCTCCTTCTTTTTGGTGGTTCCAAACTTCTGCAAGACAGACAAATAAGACGCATTAGATTTTCTCCAAATATCAACATCCTCACATTTAGAGTCTTAGTACTCTAAATGTTTAATTGATCTTTGGGTACTTGCTCGTCATGAAATAAGTACTGTAAATATATACTATATATATATATATAAACTGAAATTTTTGTGTTTTTAAATGCTGTTTCTTATTGAGTGTAAGCCGGGTCTGCCACTGCTTGGCTTTCTTTCTCCGGATTGAACTGTCCGAGGTACTCTTTTAATCGTTGTCCATTCACCATTATATCGCCCCTGCCAGTTCGAATCCTGACAGCTCCATTTTTGAACACCTCTAGTACTTCATGTGGTCCTTCCCATCTAGATTTGAGCTTTCCGGGGAACAGCTTCAACCTAGTATTGAACAACAACACATGTTGGCCAACATAAAAATACTTAGGTTTAATCCGGCGATCGTGTAACTTCTGGGTCCGCTCCTTGTAAATTCGAGAGCTTTCATAAGCTTGCGCTCGTATTTCCTCAATTTCATTGAGGTCCAACTTACGTTTGCTCTGAGCAACTTTCGGATCGAAGTTAAGCGTTTTAACGGCCCAGTAAGCTTTATGCTCTAGCTCTACGGGCAAATGACAGGCTTTTCCGAAGACCAGCCTATATGGAGACATCCCGATGGGAGTCTTATATGCTGTGCGGTATGCCCATAGAGCATCATTGAGCTTACGTGCCCAATCCTTACGGGTTATCCCGACAGTGGCTTCGAGTATGTGTTTGATTTCGCGATTGGATACTTCGACTTGACCACTAGTCTGAGGATGGTAAGGCGTGCCTATCTTATGGAGGATCCCATTTTTACTCATTAAAGTTTCAAAACCTTTATTAATAAAGTGTGTTCCTCCATCAGATATCACCACCCTAGGTACGCCAAACCGACTGAAAATGTTGTTCTTGAGAAACTTGATGACTTGGCTACCATCATTGGTCGGTAATGCGACAGCCTCGACCCATTTGGATACGTAATCGACAGCTACCAAGATATAGTAGTTTCCACCAGATGGTGGAAACGGTCCCATGAAGTCAATGCCCCATACATCAAAGATCTCAAGTGTGAGAATCCCCTTTGGAGGCATCTCATCCCTCTTGGAGATGTTTCCTAATCTTTGGCATCTGTCACAGCCCTTAACAAATAGCCTGCAATCCTCATAGATGTAAGGCCAATAAAATCCACATTCGAGGACCTTGTGGGCCGTTCGAGCGGGACCATGGTGACCTCCATATTCTGATTCATGGCATTTTCTGACAATTTGATAAGCTTCATGCTCAGTCACGCATCGCCTGATTATTGAATCAGGGCAGTGTTTGAAGAGATAAGGTTCTTCCCAGAAGTAACTTAATACATCTCGTTTGAACTTATTCCTCTGATGATAGTTTGAAAACTGTGGGGTTACTCCGCACGCCAAGAAGTTAGCGATGTCGGAAAACCATGGACAAGCTTGATTATGCAGATGCAACGCGAACAACTGTTCGTCCGGGAAATCTTCATTGACGGCTTTTTCCTTTTTATCATTATCTAATCGAGATAAGTGGTCAGCAGCACCATTATCTCGACCTCGCCTATCTTTTATTATGATGTCGAATTCTTGCAACAGAAGTACCCACCTGATTAATCGAGGTTTTGCATCTTGTTTGCTAAACAAGTATCTCAATGCTGTATGATCGGTGTATACTATGGTCTTCGTACCTATCAGATACTGTCTGAACTTGTCAAACGCGAAGACTACAGCATACATCTCTTTCTCCGTTGTGGTGTAGTTGACTTGGGCCTCATTCAGGGCGTGACTTGCGTAATGAATTACGCAATGTCTCCCATCCTTATGCTGTCCAAGAACTGCGCCTACGGCGAGACCACTAGCATCGCACATTACCTCGAAAGGCAATGACCAATCGGGTGGTTGCACTATCGGTGCAGAAACCAACATCTTTTTGAGCGTGTCAAAGGCTTGGACACACGCTTCGTTTATTAAGAAAGGATTTTCTTTACAAAGCAGATTAGTGAGCGGCTTGGCAATTTTAGAGAAATCCTTAATGAATCGCCGGTAAAAACCGGCATGCCCTAAGAAGCTCCTAACTGATTTGATCGAGTTAGGAAGAGGGAGATTGGAAATGATGGAAACTTTGGCTGGATCAACTTCAATTCCTGCACGAGAAATGCGATGACCTAACACTATGCCCTCAGTGACCATAAAATGGCACTTTTCCCAATTTAAAACCAAGTTAGTGTCCTCACACCTCTTTAAAATCTTGGCAAGATTGGTCAAACAATCTTCGAATGTATCTCCATACACAGAGAAGTCATCCATAAAGACCTCAATGCATTTTTCGATAAATTCAGAGAAAATAGACATCATGCATCTTTGAAAAGTAGCAGGTGCATTGCACAAACCAAAAGGCATCCGTCGATAGGCAAAAGTGCCGTACGGGCAAGTAAAAGTGGTTTTATCATGGTCTTCACTGGAAATAACAATCTGATTATAACCAGAATAACCATCCAAAAAGCAATAAAACTCTCTCCCTGCCAACCTCTCAAGCATCTGATCAATGAATGGCAATGGAAAATGGTCCTTGCGTGTGGCCTCGTTCAGCTTCCGGTAATCGATACAAACTCTCCATCCGGTCACTGGTCTGGTTGCAACCTCTTCTCCTTGCTCATTCTTGGTTATGCACATCCCTCCTCGTTTGGGTACGACCTGCACCGGGCTAACCCATTTGCTATCAGAGATAGGATAGATTATACCAGCATCTAAGAGCTTGATAACTTCTTTCCTTACCACTTCCTGCATAAGGGGGTTCAATCGCCTCTGAGGTTGACGGGAGGGTTTAAACTCTTCTTCCATTAGAATCCTGTGCATGCAAATAGAAGGGCTTATTCCTTTTATATCAGAAATGGTCCAACCTATTGCATGTACATGTTTCTTAAGAACGACCACCAGAGCATTTTCTTGCTCTTGGGAGAGCTTAGCCGAAACAATCACTGGTAACTTTTTATGTTCTGCGAGAAACGCGTACTTGAGATGATCGGGTAGTGTTTTAAGTTCAAGCTCTGGTGGACATTCAACGGAAGGGAGTAGTTTGCGAGAATTGGGTAGTGGGAGAACAGATTTACCTTCGGGATCCTGCATCAGTACAGGATCCTCTTCCTCCTCTTGGTTGGCGTCATCATGGAATTCGATGCCGTCAAATTCCTCCAAATCCCCTGTTTCGGGATCGGCAAAGTGAACGGCTTTGCATCCTTTGTGCTCCACGCCAGCAGGCTTCAGTACCTGCTTTGATAGTTCATCCAGCATCATTTCACAATCAAGTTCAGAGTCTGGCTCTTCCCTAACTATTACATTTTCAAATGAGAAACAAGAACTTTCATTCGGAAATTTCTGCAATTTCTCCATATCAAAGATGATCTCCTCGCCATCGACCCTTAAGGTGACTTTTCCGGATTTAGCGTCAATCAGTGCACCACCAGTGGCTAGAAATGGGCGTCCTAGGATAAGCGGCATTTCAGAATCCTCTTCAATGTCGAGGATGATGAAGTCGACCGGGAAAAGAACCTGCCCGGTTTTGACCACAACATCCTTGAGGATTCCTACGGGCTGAGTGATCGATCTGTCTGCAAGTTGCAGTCTCATCTTGACCGGTTGAATTTCTCCAAGCTTAAGGCGAACAGCCATAGCTAGTGGCATCACATTGATGCTTGATCCTAAATCACAAAGCCCCATACTCACTTTGGCCTTTCCGAATTGTACTGGAAGTGTGCAACATCCGGGGTCCTCTTTCTTTTCAGGCATTCTCCTCTGAACGATGGCACTGCATGTGCTGTTGAGAATAATTACCTCTTCCTGCTCAACCTGCCTTTTTCCTGAAATCAATTCTTTCAAGAACTTAGCATAGATGGGCATTTCGGAAATCATTTCTGTGAGAGGAATGGTTATCTCTACAGACTTTAATCGTTGCAGAAATTTCTTGAATTTAAGATCATGTTCTTTATTTTTAAGCCGCGCAGGATAAGGAATCCTGGGCATGTACTTGTTATTAGCAATTTTTGGTGGTGAAGGGAAGGAAGTTGTACCTTCACCTGTACCCTTATCTGTTTCAGCCGTTTCAGGCGCAGCTTCAGTCTGCAATTCGGCTGTCTCTTTTTCCGCTTCGTTCCCATTATCAGCTTCCTTACCAGCATTGTCAACAATATCATCTTCTTCAAATTCCGCTCCAGTATCTGCTCCCTTTGGTCCAGCTAGTACTCTTCCAGATTTCAAGGTTATTGCCTTGCATTGCGGGTTCTTTTCCGCAGTACTAGGCAATGTTCCTTTGTCCCTTTTCTGCATCTCATTAGCCATCTGTGTAACTTGGGTCTCCACATTTCTGATGGAGGCCTGCAGTTGATTGTTGATCTCTTTCTGACTAGTGATGAAATCAGTCATCAAATTCTCAAGCCTTGAAGGAGGCTTTTGATTCTGATTCTGATTTTGGTTTTGATTCTGATTCCACTGGCCTTGGTTTGGGACAAACTGAGGCTGGAAACTCTGATTGGGCTGAAAGTTCTGGAAATTCTGAGGCGGCCTCTGCTGGATCTGAGGTTGGAAACCTGGATTCTGAAAATGTTGGCCCCTGTTCTGATTGAATCCTTGGTTCTGCTGAGGATTGAATTGCTGCCGTGGCTTATTCAAGAGATGTGAATTCAAGGCGTTGTTGTTTGAGTAGGACAAATTCGGGTGTCTATTTGGAAAGGCTCCTGCATAGTTACAGCTCTCAGCTGTGACTTGCTCGCATGTGTCAGTTGCATGAGCGCCTTGACACAGTCCACAGATCACATCAGTTTGCTGTCCCTGCGCAGAACTTCCAACTCCTTGATTTACAGACAACGCTGCCACTTGCTCTTGAAGTTTTTCAATGTCTGACTTCTCTACTGTACCTACAGCACATAAACTACGAGGGGGAGTGAGATTACCATCATCAGTTAGAACAGAACGGTTTACACTCATGGCTTCAATCTTTGCCCAGGCTTGGTCCATCGGTATGTAAAGCAAATGTTGACCACCAGCAGCATCAAGCATGGATTTCCATGCTGGAGTCAGACCACTGTAGAACTTTCTTAATCTCTCCCAGTCATGGAAGCCATGTTGAGGACACTTTCTGAGTAGGTTGAAGAATCTTTCCTTTGCATCATACAAGGACTCGTCTGGTTTCATCTTGAATTCCGCAATTTTGGAGCGACATTCATCCACCTTGGACTCCGGGAAGTATTTTGCTAGGAAGTTTCTGATCACATCTTCCCATGTAGACTTCTGATTTACGGGCAGTGACTTGTACCATCTTCGTGCTCCGCTTGTCAGAGAGAAGGGGAATAGCCTTAGTCGAATAGTGTTTGCGGGTACATCACGATTCTTGATCGTGTCACACAATTCTAGGAAGGTTTGCAGGTGATCATGGGGATCTTCATGACTTGCTCCGGCAAACTGGTTGCTCTGGACTAGATTGATTAGGGCCGGTTTCAGTTCGAAGTTCCTGGCCAGGAATGGAGCTTGTCCAGGAATGTTCAGATATGGCTCTAAAATCGGCTGCATGTAATCAGCAGCAGCTGCTGCTTGATGATTGTTCTCAGGCCCGCCTTGGTACTGCTGTGGGTAGTAGTTCTGAGGCATGAAATAGTTCCTCGGATCATTGAAATCATTCGGATTCGGGGGATTCTGATGGGGGTTATGGTATTGCTGATTCTGTTGGTTTGGGAAATTTTGCTGATTTGGTTGGTTTTGGTTGTTTGGTGGGTTTTGGTTCGGGTTGGGAGGGGGTGCCTCGAAGTGCTGCTGCTCCATGTTTGGTGGATTCCCACCTCCTTGTATGATCTGGGGAGGGGGGTCATCCAAATCATCATGATCAGCATCTTCGGGGTCTTCCTCAATGTTGTGAAGTGGGGGATTGGGTTGAATGATTGGTGGGATGTCAGGGTTTGCCATTTCGGAAATATCGCTGCTGGTGCTTGGCGAAAGTAATGCCTGTCGTTCCCGTTCCCTTCTTCGTTTAGTCTCCGCCCTAAGACGTCGAGCAGTCTTTTCTATCTCTGAATTAAACGGGATCTCGGCTGGCGTCTGCTTCCTCCTTTGCATAGAACAACGGCTTCAATAATGACAGTACCTGTACAATCCCCAGGTTAGAAGTGGTTCTGAAGGTGAATATTTATAATTATATGTATAGGCTAATCTAGGAGCAATGAGGAATGTAATTCTCTAAATAAAACGGCGCTGCATCCTCCCCGGCAACGGCGCCATGAAACTTTTGACAATTTCCGTCCCACGAGCATTTTCTAAAATATACCAGGTTAGATTTATTACATGAAAAGAGTTATGATTCACGGGAAAGGGTTTAGGGATATATATTAAGATTATTAGTCTTTTTATTACTCAAGTGTGGTGCTTTGGCTTCAAATGGCGCTGTGGTCCTCTCTGTCATGGAATGTTGACAAATCTCATGGCATAGCCGGGATAGGTTGACCTTCAGCCTGTCACACTGAGGATCCCCGGCAGATATGCCATGATACTTCTCATCAATTCTTGCCATAAGAGTTCCTGCCATGAAACTTTTGACAGATTCCCACTACATGAGTATTTTCCGAAAAATCATGATCCTGGTTTAGGTTTTATTTAATGAAACCAATTTATGATGGTGGAGTTGTGATTAGGGATATATTTATAAGTAGTCATATTTTTATTGCTCGTGTTTAAGAAACTGTGCCCCCGAAAGCGCACGGTGTCAAAAATTGCAGTAATTTATAGTAAGACCGGATCGTTCACTGGAGGATGTGCGATAGAAGCAGGTCCCACGTCGTTTTACTAGATTTTCCATTCGTATTGCTCAATAGGTTTGAAAGATGATTAATATCTACTGACATGAATATAAACTAGATTTTGAAAGCAGTTAAATTAATCTACAAAGCAAATAAATCTATTCTAGAAAGCGGATAAATTTAGTCTAGGAATGCAGTAAACATTATCTATGAAAGCAGGGAAAAGGTGCATTGTGCCAACCGTGAAGCTGAATCACAATGTAGACAGAAAGGACAGGAAGAAAAGAATGAAAATTGGACAAGAGTGAGATACAGCAATATTAAACTTCCATTTTTATACGCAGATCTTTGTTTGGGATAATTCTATCAGATAGCTAATTCTCATGCTCTCAATAATGTTTTCCCTTTAACAGACAGGTACTTGCAATATGAGTTTACATGTTCTTAAGACCGCAAATTCTAAGATACCACAGATTTGTAACTGCCCTGGCCTGGGTGTGTTACTTCATCTGTGGTGGAAAAGCAACACCCGACATATCATTTATGGAAATGTCAAGTACCACTATCATTCTCCCATGTCACACCCAAAGATTCGAATTAAGCCCTAAACTATCCCTTAACTGTCAATTCTAGTAGCAGTTACACAACTCTCAATACAACCGAGTGACCTCTAATGAAAGCGGTTAAAAGAAAGCGGTAAAGAAAGCATTTAAAACCTATCACTCGGAGGTTTTGAAAATCTGACCCTGGTAGTAAAAGAAAGCCCCCAGTCAGGATGACCGGGTGTGGATCAAGAATTCCCTATTCTCGGTGAACCGCTCGCAGTGTTCACTTCCCGTCGGGTGGTTATGAGATACAAACTAATGAAACAAACTAATAAATTAGTTCGTTCCGGATGCACTCACTCAGGACTCAAAAATAGGCTTTGGCAGAAGAAAATAGCAGTTGAGAGAATACTCAACCCTACCTTAGAAAATAACCAAGGCCCGGATGTTGTTCCTCTAGTATTATCTATTACACCTTACCGGAATCCAAGTGGAATCTGACCCAGTGCAATATTTAATACAAGATTTCCAACAAACAGCAATTTTGGAAAATAATAAATCTGAAAATCATTCCCTGTCAGGTACTAGACTCTCAGTTAAAACACAGACCCTTTCAGTCTAGGCGAGACCTAATCGCTGAATCTGCTTCTAATTTCCCAAAATACAACCCTTGACAGGATATGAATTAGTCATAACTGAAGAATTTATCCCTTACTCAGATCCGGATTTTATAAAGAGGTTTTTGTTGGAAATTTATAAAGCAATATCTGTTTAAGATCTAGACTTCTATTGTCCAAGGGAAGGATCCCAAAATAATTACAGACCACAATAGTATATAATATTATCATGCATAAAGATATATGGAAGTGTAAAATTAATTGACCCAAAATATAAATGCGGGTCTAGACAGAAGGTGAAACACAGACATGAAGTAGTCAATGGACCAAAGTAATGGCAGAATAATCAGGTGGACTGTAAACATCTACTGTCCAATTTCCCAATTACTCGGATGGAGCGAATTTAGACAGCTTAGACCCTATAATGGTGGTGTCAACACCAGTTGGGCCTCCACTGTCTGTGAATTCGGATAAAAACCTACATGCTTCCCTTCTATAATGATCATCAGTTGGCATTGACTGATGCCAACTGACTCCCAGTACGGATTGGAATTCAGGTTTGGAAATTAAGATAATATCAAAAATAAAACTGTATCTGGATGGGAGTCAGCCGAGCAGCTATTATAACCCCGGATGGGCGAACCACCAAGGCTTCCACTGACAATCGTCCAGACCATGCAAAATAACAATTAGTAACTAATACCCAGAATACGAGCTAGTTATCCATGAGGGAGTACCCGCCAACATTAGTCTAATGTATTCTTTACTAATGGTTCCACACAACACACAAAGATAAAATAAATAAGAAATAAAAGAAGATCCCTTGTATGAGAGACATTGGTTTCTCATGCAAGGTTGTGGATTGGGTCCACATGTGATGGTCTTAAATAATCCTTCCTACCATAATTAATTACAGTCCAGATTATCTGTTTAAGCCATCAAGATTTTGTTTATACAAGAGTGTTTTAATGGCAATTGAACAAAGGTCCTTTAATCATGATGATTGTCGATGTTTGATTATTACTAATCTCAATCCTTAATCATTAATGAGTCAAGGGTTCAATTAATTAAGTGATGCAAATGGAGAATCAAAATTTGGGCAGCATAACACCCTATATTGCAATTCCAGAATGTTACATCCTAACCCGTGGGGCTATGATGTGAGTGTTGCAATATAAAATAGGAGGAGAATGAAGGTTGTTTGGGGTTAAATAGAGGGAGAGGAACCCTTGTCGCGATATCATAAATTTTGTCGCGGACCGAGGTCCGCGACATGGACATCCCGACAAGTTTTTAGAATTTTTGGCAGCATAACGCCTCTTTGTCGCTATGCAAGATTTTGTCGCGGAACGTGGTTCCGCGACAAGAGTGACATCGCGACAAAGTGTTTTCAGAAAATTCCTAAAGCATTTGAACCTTTGTCGCTATGCATGGAAATTTTGTCGTGGAATGTGGTTCCGCGACAAAGTGTTCAAAGATCAAGGAACATGGCATAATTTTTCTGTCTCAGAATGGGATTTTGTCGCGGAACGTGGCTCCGCGACAAGATGATTCCGCGACAAAAAGCCATGCAGACAAAATGCAAGAGTTTGGCTCCTTTGTCGCTATGCATGGACAGTTTTGTCGCGGAACGTGGCTCCGCGACAAGGTATTCCACGACAAAGGGTTTTAAATTATGGAGACAAGTGTCTTGAAACACCTTGGTCGCGGAACAGCCATTTTGTCGCGGAACGTGGTTCCGCGCCAGAGGGCGGTTGGCGCCCAGGGTGGTTCAGGACAAAAGTCAGAAAAAGCAGAAATGAACAGTGGCATGCAAACAGCGTGATCTCACCCTATTTCAGATCAAAAAGCTATTCTAAGCTAAAAATAAGCAAGAAACATTCAAAATAAAGAAGAACATGCCTAAACAAAAATAACAAGGATGGGCAGAATATTAAAATAAAGCAGGAGTCCTAATCTAGGGTTTGATCACACATCCACACAACATTATCCATAAAATGCTAACAGTAAACATAAATAGGCATAATAGGGGTCAAGAGACCCCAAAACGAAAAAGAAAGCATAAATCCATAGGGTGTGAAACCCATTTCATGATTTGGGACACAAATGATGAATGTTTTCCCATATTATTGAAGAGGTATTGTTAATACTCATGATTTGGGTATTACAAACCCTAAAACAAGAGTTTAGAAACCAAAACATAGTGTAAAAATGGCTATCTAAGCAACTGTGAACAGTAAAAATACTAAACTAAGCTAAACTAAGAGCAAAAATTAAATAATACATGAAAATAAACCTAAACTACTCTACCTAAGGAAGAACTCCTAAGCTTGCCTGCAAGAGCTCTACAACAATTTCAATATCTCCAACTAGCCAACTCTTAGCTCATGGGAGGCACCTCATATTTATAGAAGTGTAACCCTAAGCCCATGGGCCTTGATTCTAGCCCATCGTGTCTTAAGACATCACACACATCACAGCTTTGTCTCGGAGCATCAAGTTGGTCGCGGAACACACTGCATGTGGCAAGGCTTCTCGACTGGGTCTTGTGTCTCTAATTGTGCATCTTGGTCGCGGAACATGCCTTTGTCGCGGAGCATGCCATCGCGACAAAGGTCATCGCGACAAAGGGCTTGGCTGGTCTCCTCTTCATCTGGGCCACTTGGTCGCGGAACCCCTCCCTTGTCGCGGAACACTGCATCGCGCCAAGGGGCTTCCGCGACAAAGGTCTTCCTGGGCCTGCTGGATTGGGCCAGATGGGCCGAAAATATTCTTTTTGTGGGCTTTTCTATCTTTTTCCCATCTTTTTGTTTCCTTTTCTTTTTCTCATGTTTTTGGATTTTTCTAACATAAATATGTAATAAAATTACATATTTATGTCTTTTTCACACCAGCTTATTATTTTTACAATTATGCATAAATCAGTCTAATTCGACTACTTTCTTACTTAATGTAAGACCGGAATGCGATCAAATGCCCGTTTAAGACACGGAAATGGATTGAAAATAATGGTCATTTTTTGCCATTATCACTCATGTGCAATAGGTCCTAGATAAGCTGAGGGAAGTAAAGCTCTATGCTAACCTTGAAAATTGCACATTCCATGTGGATGAAGTCATCTTCCTAGGATTTGTTGTGGGAAAGGAAGGACTTAAAGTGGATCAATCAAAGATCAAGGCGATCACTGAGTGGAAACCGCCAACTACTGTCTCAGAAGTTAGAAGTTTTCTAGGGTTGTGCGGGTTCTTTAGAAGGTTTGTGCCAAGCTTTAGTATTATTTCTGCACCACTTACATCTCTGTTGAAGAAGGATTCATAGTATAAATGGGGAACAGCCGAACAGAAAGTATTCGATGAGTTGAAATACAAGTTGACCCATGCCCCAGTGTTAGCGTTACCGGATTTTGAGAAGGTGTTTGAGTTAGAATGTGACGCATCTGGAACTGGAATGGGAGCAATACTTATGCAGGATAAGAGACCAATTGCATATCATAGTGAGAAGTTTAATGGAGCTCAATTGAATTACTCTACTTATGATAAGGAGCTGTATGCAATCGTGAGGGCCTTAAAGGTATGGCAACATTACCTAAGAGGTCGCGAGTTCATCATACATACTGATCACGAGACGTTAAAGCATATCAAAGTTCAAGGACATCTGAGTAAGAGGCATGGTGGATGGAGCGCATTCCTTGAGACTTTTCTTTATGTGATCAAGTATAAAAAAGGGTAAGGACAATGTTGTTGCTGATGCATTGTCTAGACGAGTAGCTTTAGCGGCACTTACTACTACACATTTGGTGGGATTTGAACACATTCAAGCTCAGTATGCAAGTGACCCGGATTTCAAGGAAGTGTTTGAGAAAACTGAGAAGCGGGCCTATGAGGAGTACTCCCGACTGAATGGATATCTCTACTATGGAAATCAACTGTGCACACCAAGAGGATCCATCAGAGAGCTGTTAATTAAATAAGTGCATGCAAGAGATATGATGGGACATTTTGGAAAGCATGCTACGATGAGAGTATTGAAAGAAAGGTTTTATTGGCCTGGGATGTCGAAACAGGTGGTTGATCTGATTGCTAAGTGCCTTGTCTGTCTGAAGGCAAAGTCACAAGCAAAACCCCATGGACTATATCAGGCGTTGCCGGCACCTGAAGGGCCATGGATTGACATATCAATGGACTTTATCTTGGGATTACCAAAGACTGCTCGTGCCAAGGATTCAATATTTGTGGTTGTGGACCGATTCTCTAAAATGGCACACTTCATCCCTTGCACCAAGACAAATGATGCACATCATATTGCTAAGTTGTTCTTCAAGGAGGTTGCCAGATTGCATGGGATACCACGGACCATAGTATCTGACAAAGATACTAAATTTATGAGCTACTTTTGGAAGTCTTTTTGGCATGAGTTGGGTACAAAGTTGCTGTTTTCATCATCTTACCATCCGCAGACCGATGGGCAAACTGAGGCCGTCAACCGAGTGTTACGAAATTTATTGCGGATCATTATGTCTTCAAACTCTAAGAGCTGGGATGAAAGCCTACCCTACATTGAGTTTGCATACAACCGACATGTTCACAGTGCGACCGGTATGTCTCCTTTCGAGGTTGTATATGGATTTGTGCCACTAACTCCACTTGATTTGGTGCCACTGCCCCGCAGTGAGCATTTTAATGTTAATGGCAGGGATAGAGCAAACGCTATAAAGAACTTACACAAGGACGTGCGTGAAAGTTTTATCAAGGCGGCTGAGCAATATGCCAAGTACTCCAATCGTGGAAGAAAGTGATTGTTGTTGAAACCAGGCGATTGGGTTTGAGTTCATATGAGGAAGGAGCAATTTCTGCTCAACACCATGGCAAATTATCCCCTCGGGGATGTGGTCCTTTTAAAGTCTTAGAACGAATAAATGATAATGCTTATAAGATAGACCTGCCTGATGAGTATAGTAATATTAGTGCTACTTTTAATGTTGCAGATCTATCACTGTTCGAAAGAGATGAAGAGGATGAAGCAAGTCGGTTGAAAGATCAACCTCTTCAAGGGGGAGGGGATGGCATGGTAGCCCAAGCCATGATCCAAATACCCGATGACCCATGTTCGAGGCAAAGAGTTAAGAAGTTTACGAAGCATGTGGCGGGACTGCTAAGGACGCATATTGAAGAGTGGGAGCTGACCAAGCAAACCTTCGGAGGAAGAACAATGATCACATGGAAGCTGCCGGAGGAAGAAGGCTATGCGGAAAAACACTTAGCAAATTTCTGAGGAGTTCCGCTCGCCGCACGCGATGTCTTTTCCACCGCACGCCATGTTTCTTCATATCGCGTGGGAACATCGCGAGGGAACATTGTGTTTGAATACTTAGCAGAATTTTGAAGATCAACTGACGCGATCCTCGCGACATCCGCACGCGATGTTCTCAATAAGCTTTCCACAAAAGAACATCGCGAGCATTCTGAAGCAAGTCTATGATTTCTGCAACGCTGTCATTTTCACGCAACAACTATTCCGAGACGAAGCGAGCTGCGTAAATCTGTTCATGCATGCAGAATCGTATCTTGCTTCCATATCTTTTGTTATTTTATTTCCTTGTTTAAATTAGGTTTAGTATATCTAGCCAGTTTCCTTATTTGAGGAGTTAGTTTACTTATTTTGTGGGATTTATTCCCATTGATGTTAGGTTTACTTGGGGCCTATATATAGGTCCTCAATTACTCTTGTAAACAACTTTTGATTAATTTGATGAATACAATTCTTTTTTTCAAAAGTCGATTATCCGAGTGTTCTTAAACTTTGTGTGTTTCAATTGGCAAACTTACCTTGCAATCTTCGAAACTGGATTGCTCGACTTCATCCAAGGAGGATCGTTGGAAGAGGAGGTGCGCTTATTCCCTGGAGGTTTAACTCCTTCTCAATTCTCTTGATCAAATTGGTAGGTTTCGTCTATCTTTATATTTTGTTTTTCCGCGTTTCGTCAAAGTCCTATTGTGTCTGGAATCCGATCCATGGCAGTCCTTTATGCGGTAAGGAAATTGAATCGATGGACCATTTATTTGGTAGCTGTGATTTTGCAGAGACAATTTGGTATTATGGGGTAAGCTGGTTTGGTGTGGAATGAGCCATCCCTGATTTGGTATCAAATCTTCTAGCATGGTGGTTGGGTTTCAAGCTGAAGAAAGGGAGAAGGGAGATTTGGCTATTAACAGGTACGGCCATTGTTTGGACGATTTGGAAGCATAGAAATGAAGTGATTTTCCAGGGACGACAATAGATATATGTACAGCAATGAAGGAAGTCCGGTGGCCGGTTAGGTGTTGGTGGAAGGCAATGTCAAATGGAGGGGAGGTTGATTTGGTGGAAGGCAATGTCAAAGGAGGATTTGGTCTATGGCTACCCGAAATGATTTGGAAACGGCCGGAAAAGGGTTGTTGGAAAATTAATATAGATGGGTCCTCGTTGGGGAATCTTGGGCTGACAGGTATTGGTGGGGTGATTAGAAACGACGAGGGGGAATTAATTTTTTTACTATCAGACTTCATCAGAGTGAAGGACTCGACGGAAGCTGATATTGCAGCAATCAGCCGTGTCTGCTTGGCTTTAGTTCGGGATCAGAGATTCCCACTACCAAAATTGATATTTGAATGCGACTCGTAAAATGTGGTAAAATGGCTGAAAGAGCCGGGCATGATTCCGTGGAGGCTGCGTGATTTGATCAGGCCAATTGTAGAAGTGTTATATTTTGCTGGGGATGTCAGAGTGAATCATATTTTAAGGTAGCGTAACGCTATGGCTGAACATTGGGCAAGATTGGGAGCGGCTGGTGATAGTAAGGTGGAGGATTGGTTTGGAGGTCGAGGTGGATGATTGGTTCTGAAACGGGAAGGATGATAAAGCTGTATGCAAGCAGTCTGATGGCGTCCAAGTGCTGCAAAATTTTGATGCTTACTAATGTAGATGAAACATCTGATGAAGCTTGATAAATTATGTTAGTAAATTGAATTTTGGTGAGGTCAAGTAGAATGTTATTGATCGAGTGAAGTTTTTTTGAGGTTTGTTCATGTACCGCAGGTCTTCATTGGGGCTAAGGTTGCAAATGAACCAAATCGAACCGAATACTGCAATATTCGATTTGATTTGTTAAGCTATACGAATACTATCGAATCAAATCGAATTATTCTATAAGGTAATTTAATACCTAAAAAATTAATATTTAATTATTGAAATTAAATATTTAGTTCGATTTATATATCAAATATAGTACTTTAATTTCATATATAAATATATTCATCTTAATTAGTAAATATAGTTATTAAAATAAATTTTAAATTATTTAACAAAATTAATTTATATATTTATATTTTAATTTATATAAAATAGGGTGTGGAATCGAATATCGAATCAAATCTTATTCGAATATCAAAATTTCGAATAATTCCGAATCGATTCACGAATCGAACCAAATATTTGATTCATTTGGAACCCAAATTGGGACTCATCTCGGTAATAAAGAAAACTTTTCCCTAAAAAAAACATTAAATATTTAATCATTAAGATAAAATTTAATTAAAGATACCATTAGCATCTTTAAAAGCTTAATGCTCTTTCCCAATCTGTATAGCCAGGTTGTTCAGGGGAAAAAAAAAAAAAAAAAAAACCTCTAATGCTCAATGTTTCATATGGAAATATTATTAGAAAATATGAAAATTTTATAAAGAATTTCTATATGATATAATTTCAATATTATAATATTTATTTTCTAAATTTAAATTAAATTTTTTGGGTTTACGGTATATAATTAAATATATTTATACCCTATCATATAGTTCACCAAAAAATACCCTATCATATAAGGCAACATTAATACATTTATCGTAAAACTACGTATATACTATAAAATTAAAATAAATAGTTACACTAAATTTTGCTTTAAATTATCCAACATTAAAATACTTATTTCAAAAAATAGAAATATATAGGTAAAATAAATCTAATAATATGTCAAATACATTAAGTCCTACATATATATCTTATTCTTGGGTCTATTCAATAAAAATCCCTTGGTTCAAAAAATAAAAAATAATAAAACCCCCGAAACCAAACGAAAAAGAAAAAACAAAAAAAAGTAAAAAAATTCCTTCATCCATTTATTATGTAGAGTTCGACTTTTTTAACACTTTGTATTGTTCAACTTTGGCACAATTTTATTTTAAATATTTTATAAAAATATATGGTTAAGTTTGATCTTATTAAATTAGTCTAGTCGCATAGTTTTATATTTTTTATATAGTAATTTTTCACTTGTATCCAATTTGTGATATTAATAATTAAACAAGTGTATAAAACTATCTGCACAGAAGATAGTATACAAATTAGCTTGACAGAGGGAGTACTAAATAGTGGACAATCAAATGCATATTTTTTAATCATTAACAACTCTAATTGTGTACAAATAAAAATTATAAAAAATTAAAATTCTTAATCTATCTTATTAGACAAATCCAACAATATTTTACTTAATTCTATTTTTCTTATATAACCGTGTTAAAAAAGTCAAACTTACACTAAAATAATATGTAAAAAAGAAAATCACTATTCAGATACTAAAATAAAACAGAGGGTTATAAAATTATTACATTTAAAAATAAAATTTTCAAATAAAAGCTATTGAAATTCTTTCAAAACACTAATAGAGTTTTCCTGAATTGATAACTTATGCATTAGTTTTGATTCCACCCCATTTAGTGATACTACAATTTTGATCCACAATGAGATTGGTTCACACTTTATACTGTGTTTATATCTAAGGACCAATGAAGTCCAAGAAAATCCACACCATTCATGGTGTGGGTCCCCCCTATGAAAGTGAAGATCCATTTTGTGTTGAGGTTGGGGAACTCCAAAAAATTGTGGTACTTGTATATGTTGTGGTCTAATGCAAAATGTGTAATTGTTTGGTAGGTCTTTAGTTCCACCAAGTGTTTAGAGTAGGATCAATGAATCATTACATAATTGGTCATTACATAGCAATCTAGCAACTATTATTAGGTGTGACTTCCGTAATTATTCTGGCTGCTTCACTCTTTGGTCAATTTTCTTGTTAGCCTTAATTAGAGTTATTCCAACAACTTAAAATACTACCATATTTGGGAATACATAAACCGACAATCAAACTTGCCAAGTTTCTTCAAATATATGGTAGTTTATTTCAATTGAGTTACTGTACAGTTGAGTGTTTTGGTTGTAGGTGCTGTGGTGATGTGTGTGCCTCGTAAAGTTATATTAACCGGACAACCTCCGTCATCCCCAACATAGTGATGTTCACGTATGCGGTGATGTTAGACCATGTTAAAATGATGTTTACATGTATGTATGTGATGTCTAGCATAGTTGGTGCGATGACCGCACGCCAGTAGAGTGTTTCCAAGTGAATTTTGAGATGACATTTTATGCATTTCAAGTACAATATTATAGAGAATCTGTACACACAAAGCAATTGAGACCCGTATATAGGAGGCGCATGATCCCCATTGCACGAATAGTGATGGAAAAAAAATGTATATTGCACATCGCATATAGTATATGATGGCAAAGAGGTAGAAAATGATGTGTAAAGTATTTAGAGTGATGTTTGTGTTTTCATGTGTGATGTAAATAATCAAACATAATTAATTAGCTATTTTTTGTACAAAAATTAATCATAAATTATAATTGTTGGTGAAATTTAATGGACATAGGCTAAAACTACATAAAAATAAAGACATCTACAATCAAGTTTCAATTATAATGGTAATGAGGACTTGGCCTAGTGATCATGATTTATGGTTGGGGGTTCGATTCCCATCCGGCCCCCTATTCGTCCCATTTATCCTCCTTTTGTCAATATTTACCAAAAAAGTTTAATATTATCATTTTTTATTTGAGAATGTGTAACCATCACTTTTCCATACACATGCATCACTCCATACTTTACCATCATTTTCGGGTATTCGGCCATCATAGTTGTACATGTTGTTTGTTGCCCACATCCAAATCACTCCCAATACTATTGGCCGTGTTTGGTAAATAGTTTTTTTTTTTTTTTTAGGAAAAGAAGTTTATTCCCATAAATAGAAAGACCAAAGCTGGTCTAAAAATACAATACCCAAGCTACAGGTTTGACACCAACTATTAGCAGCAGTACAGAGCAACATTAAACATATTCGAGCAACGGACACATAACTCTTACTACTACGGCGAATAAACCATACAAGTAAAATAAAGGCCATTCCAATAGCCCAAAATTGAGAACCACTCGGCAGCAACCTTCGCCAGCTCATTGGATCGGAAACACGGCACCAACAGACCACAGCAATTCCAACTCCACATGACAGCAACTTAGAGACGGAATCACTTCCAACAGCATCCAATCCTTTTTTTTTTTTTTTTGGAAAATGCTGAATTTCACCAACCTCCTCATGAGAGTAGGCTTCAATAGAGAACTTCTGAAATATATCAAAGGCTGGACAGCTAAATTTGGACTCCATCGTAACTGGCTAATTTCAATTTGCATATACAAGCGCCACCAAGACCAATTCAAGCATCCTCATCTATAACCCATCATGGAAACCTCCACAATGAAAGAACATCAATCCTTACACCAGCACCCTCACAAGCAAACGAGATCAGATCCAAACTTCAACCTGCCCAGATTGTGCCGCCCCCATCCTAGCCCAATAGTCCGCAGCATTATTCCGTTCCCTCAATATGTGTTGGACTCTAACCATACCAGCACAATTCAACACCTCCAAAATGGGTCCTAATAGATTTCTAAACCGCCAGGGAAATTTACCTGGAGCGTTCAGCCAGCCCACCACATTCCGCGAGTCACACTCAAATATCAGTCGAGGAAGAGGAAAACCTTGATCTCGCAACAGTGCCAAACATACCCTGTAAATAGATATGATTTCAGCCTCAGCTGCATCTGTGAAGCCAATGTAGTCCGACAGGATGAATACTACTTCCCCCGCATCATTTCTTATTATCCCACCAATCCCGGCCGGCCCGGGATTCCCCAAAGAAGAGCCGTCCGTATTTATTTTCCACCATCCCTCTAATGGACGTTCCCACACCAAACCTTGTCGGGGGCCCTTGTTTCGAATGCTTCCAGCTGCAACCAGTCCATCTGGAAACGAAATGTCCACATTGCCATACAGGACTCCAAGCCTATTATACCCCACCGACCACCATGTCCGAACCTTCCATTTAATATCCGCCACTGCCTCCCTCAGCTCAAATATTTTACTTCGAAATATAATGTCGTTTCTGCTTTGCCACATACTCCAAATGGTAGCCAAACCAGTAATCAACCAAGACTCCCTTAATCCCTTCTTCATTCTGAAATCAAGCCACCCATCCAACAACTGACCGGCCCCACCAGGGATAACCCAGTCCACCCCATGCCACCCCATGCCAGGATGCTCCCAAATACCACAGCTGTCCGGTGACCTCACAGGTGCAGAATAAATGATTAGAAGATTCATTAACTTTCCTACAGAAAGGGCACAACACATTTCCAGGTCCTAAGCAACCCCTTTGTAGCAGAAGGTCTTTTGTTGGTAAAGCATTGTGATAAAGTTTCCAAGCCACTATCTTGACCTTCATAGGGACCTTGATGTTCCATAAGCACTTCCAAGACCCCCTCTGCTCTTCCATTCCAGACCCTCCCTCACGCCTCCAACAAGATCTAGTAGAAAATTCACCATTGCTTTCCTTGAGCCACACTATCCGATCCTGGGCAAATCTACAAAGCTTCATTCTATTTAAAACCAGCATCATCTCCTCCCAAACCTCTAATTCCCACTAGAATAATGTCCTCCTAAACATGATGTTCCATTCTCACTCACACCCACTCCAAAAACTGAACTCTGCAATTTTACCCTCCTTGTTTAAAGCTAAAGTAAACATCCTTGGAAAAAGATCTCTCAACTTTCGACCACTATCCACCCAAACATCCTGCCAGAACCTCGTCCCTTCCTCATTGCCCACCATTACTCTGAAACAGCCCGATAAAACAGACGACTCAGATTCCATCCAGGAACTGCAAATTTTACCCCTGTTAACCCAGCAAAAAATATGAAGCCCATCCCTATTAATCCAATGTTGAAGGCCCATCTGTTTTCGGTTGCTCGGCCCAATCTGTGATAAAAATATATCCGGAAGAAGGGACGCGTAGCCCTGAAGATATATCCGGAGGAGGATGTGTGGCCCAGTCTGGAAGAGAGGTTTCAAGACCTAGTATGTGAAGATGTCCTCAAGGTTGAGGCATCACACAAAAATCAGGGCGAATCGTCATTTGAGGAAACGTATCCAGCGAAGGCCTCGTAAAGGGAAATAAATCATGGCAAGGCGCCAGATAAGGAAATCGAATCGAAAGGCTTGAGGACTCCTCACCATTATATATACACAAAGCGGCATCGTGTAAAAGACACCTCCAATACTCCTCAGAGAACCGTTCTTATTTTACTTTACTGCTTTCCCGCATTTTACAGCTTTCAGTATTTTCCGATTCCTTTACAGCTTTCTTTCAATTCCTGTAATCTGACCTCTATTTTCCTGTAATCTTTCCCCAAGTTTCATTAATAAAAGAGAGGTTCCGTTCTACCAAATTTACACTGTTAACAAATTGGCACGCCCAGTGGGACATGATTTTGAGAGCATATCTGCTTCAGTAGTGCATGCGTCTTAGATCCGGAAGAATCATTGTTGATCTAACACAAGAGTTTTAAGACATGTCTCTGCACGACCAAACGATCAATCGAACGACGGATGAGGACGCCGGTGAGACGGCGAACACCCCTCAACCGCAACAAGGGATAATGCAGATCCCTACTTTCTCTGAACAAATGCGGCTATCGATGACTGAATCGATGGCCGAATTCAGGCCTTTACTTACAAGGCACTTGATGGACGTTCTCCGGCCTGCCATGGCCGACCAAACTAGTCAGATATGCGGTTCCCTGCGCGATGGAGGCCTCCCGGCACCCAGTACTACTATGGCACCTAGCACTCCATACCCAGGACCGTCAGGAGGACAACAACGAATGTGGGGAAACACACTTGGCCAGCCGCCACTCCAGGATTCTGGAAGCATGGCCAGTATGTTGCCACACTCATACCAGACGACTCCTTATACTTTTACTCGCACCTCCCATGCCGGTATATGCTCCATCAAATCCTTTGATGGCAACCAGCGCTGCACCAGGCTGCATGGCGGCCGAACCTAGCATGGCGCCAAGACAGGCGGCACCTCATGTGCCGAACATCCCAACTGCACCCCATGTGGCGACCCCTCTCAACCCGGGTTGGATGCCACCAACCCTAGAGGGGCAGGCGCCACAGACAGGAGGAGTGGTGGCGGCTCCCATGACACCAGCCGCCATTCCTACCCACATAGGAGGACAGGCACCACAACCCTGTGGAACACCCGCGACACAGGCCGCCATGCCTCCTACGCAGGCACCAGTGATCTCACCGGAGTTGCTCGCGGACATGATGCAGCAACACTTCGGGATTCAGCTAAAACCGATGGAGCGGCCCACGTACCGAAAGCCATATCCGGACTGGGTTGACACCATGCAGCCCTACCCGAGGGGCTTCAAGATGCCGGAATTCACCTCGTTCTTAGGAGACGATGGCAAGTCTACAGTGGAACATGTAGGAAGATTTACTGCCCAATGCGGCGAAGCAGCGGCCAATGATTGGCTGAAATTAAGACTATTCAACTCATCCCTCACCGGACCTGCCTTCGCATGGTTTGCCTCATTGCGGCCTAACTCGATCCAGAACTGGGCCGACCTCGAACGCGCATTCCATGATAGGTTTTACACTCCACTGTCACAGGTAAGTCTTGCAGACCTTACTAATGCTAAGCAGTACGCTGATGAAGCGGCAAGTGCGTTTATTAGTAGGTTACAACGGCTGAAAGGCCAATGTTCTATAGCAATCCCGGAAAGGGAGATAGCTAATATTGCAGTGGCAAATATGTTGCCAAGACTAAAAGAACATTTAATTGTGCAGGACGCGACTGATCTTGCCTAGCTGGCCGAGAGAGCAGCCCGCTTGGAGAAGTTCCTGGAGGAACAAGAAGGGAGACGTCCTACACGTCGAGTCCACTTCGAGGGAGTGATATGCAGCGACGAAGAGGACGAACCAGTGAAAGTGGCTGTTGCAGAACTGGTCCAGACAGCCAAGCCACACACCTGTGCGGCCCTCAAGCCGCCAAAACAAAAGGAAGCCAAATATAAACCTGAAGAGGACCTCTTCGACATGAGCAAGGCGGACCAAGTGTTCGATGCCTTACTCAGGGATGGCGTGATTAAGCTGCCTGAAGGGTAGAAGTTACCAGCGGCCGAAGACATTCGAGGCCGATCGTTTTGTAAGTGGCATAACTCATACACTCATAGCATTACTAAATACCGGAGTTTTAGGACTGCCATACAAAATAAGATTAAAGAAGGGCATTTGAAAATTGCAGGTATGAAAGTGGACCTAGACCCGTTCCCACAACTTCGTGTTGGTGCTGCTGGGCTTGTTCCAAACCCAGATGATGGCGGCTCTAGTAGCCGGGCGGATCAAGAAGGGGAACGTGTCGAAATTGATGAACAGGATGACGACCTGCTATTAGATGAATCCGACACTGAAAAAGAGAAGGAGCTGTATAGCAAACAGCCTAGGTTCAAACATATGTGTAAAGAGGACTTTGAGAAAGTCCTAAAAGCTGAAGAAAAGGAACAACAGAAGAGGAAGAATCCTCCATTGAGGATTGAGATCCCAAAACTTGCAATAGAGATACATGACAACGGGGAACACCGACTTGCTCTCGGGAGTACAGGCAAGGAGTAGAGGTAGTGCCGACCTTAATGAGGCGTCCAGAACATCCTGCTGAGGCTGATAGATGGATGAGGAACAGAGCAGGAAGCAAAACCACTCAAAGGGAGCCACCACTTATGACCAGGAGCCAGTACAAGCGGGCTCAGAGAAGATATGCCAAGTAGATGCGGCAATGGGAAGCACAGATTCACAAGTTGGAATCTTCCAGACCTCGGAAACGAGTACAACCGACCTATTTCAGATCTCAAGGGGAAACCTCCGAACAGCGGAGGCCTATCCATGAAAGACTACATTATCCGGATGGGAAACCTCTGTACAGGAAGCATAGTTCCCCGATACCGCCTCGAAGGCCTGTGCATGAGCGGCTTAGAGATGATAGGGGAAGGTCACATGAGGCCTTGAGGAGGCCGCATCCACCATCATCTCCCTCCAGGAGACCACATCCTCTATCACCTCCCTCCAGGAGGCCGCATCCACCATCATCTCCTTCCAGGAGGCCACATCCACCATCACCTCCCGCCAGGAGGCCGGTTCGGGAAAGACTGCAGTGGTCAGAACGACGCCATCCAACGCCTCAACCTAGAGCCACGGAGCCTAGACCTGCTCAGACAAGAAATCAGCTTTCGACCTCCAGAGACAAAGGCAGAGCGGTCACAGCGGCCGAATCCAGTGAAGGAAAAAATGCAAATGAATCCTGGGCAGATAAATTCATGGAGAGGTTTAGTCGCATGGGTGATCCGGGGACCGCCAATGAAATGGCCATGATGAAGGTTCTCACCAGGTTCTTTGCTTACATAGCGGCCCATCAGGCCGGCGAATGTGGAACTGAACGCGACAGTTATGAGGGATTCATGACCTATTGCAGACACCTTGATAAAAAAGCAGAAAAGCAGCCTGAGATACAACCAATCAATGAGGTGTCGCAAGTACACTTTGGTACGGTCACTTCCAAAGATGTGGAAGCTGCCATGGAGGCTAGTCAAGAGAAGCCTAAAGTCGGTATAAACGCTATAAGTGTCATGACTGAAAATCTTGACATGTTAGATGGTATGGAGCTCGACGAAGGAAACAACCTTGACATGGAGGAGACAAACTTGGATGATGCCTTCTGGGTTGGTCTAGAAAATGAACTCAAGGCAGCGGGCTATGAATATGGACAAGAGGAAGAGCCAATGGATCCTGCTGTACCAATGCAAGTGGTAGGATTGGCCGCAAATGAAGAGATAAGCGATGTTGAGTCCGAAGTGTGGGATGAGGAGGAACCATCATTTGCTAGACTCATTGAGGAGATGGATGAAATGATAGCGGAGCTCTCCCATCCAACCAGGAATCTCCTTGAGGAGTTAGGTGGCCAGTCTGTTCAAGGGCCAATGTTTCCACAGTTCGCCAAGCTGGAAACGTCCCAGACTAGGCAGTTGAAGCCGTTGTACTTCAAAGCTCATATTGACGGGCGTCCGATAAACAGGGTGTTCGTCGACAATGGGGCAGCAGCAAATGTGATGCCAATGTCCACTTTAAGGAAGATCGGTAAGAGTGAGAAGGACCTCATCCCCACCAGGGTCAGGATGTGCAGTTTTGTGGGAGAAGCCACTCAACCTGCGGGATTCATAACTGCAGATGTCACTATGGGATCCAAGACAATCAAAGTAGCTTTCTTTGTGGTAAAGTCGAGAACATGTTACTCGGCATTACTGGGACACGACTGGATTCACATGGCACAATGTGTGCCATCCACCCTACACCAACAGTTGCTTATCTGGAATGATGATCAAGTAGAGCTGGTGGAGGCAGATTCCCAACCTTTCACAGGACACGACCGCAACAACGATGAGGCAGTCTTTTACTTGAAGATATCCAGCCTGCGTCGGCTCTGATTGGTGTGGACTTAGACCTCGAGTCCATTGACTTCACTTCCAGCGGCTTCAAGCTACATCCGGTAGACGGCCGACACGAGTCCTCAGATTCCACATGATGAATAGCCAGGACATCTATAAAGACTTACTGCAGCGGCTCGCCACCACAGAGATGATGATGGGTGCCGAGGACAAGTCCAAGAGTCTAACTGATAAAAGGCCATCTGAGTGGCCATCTCCTGTGAAGCGGACGATGCCTAGTCCGGAAGCCAAGGAACCACTTGTGGACATCAACCTTGGAACGGATGCAGAGCCGAAACTCACCAAGGTAAGCGCTTCATTGCCAGAAGAGGAGCGGCACCAACTAGTGGAGCTGATTCAGAAATACAAAGATTGTTTTGTGTGGAAGTATACAGATATGCCAGGACTCTCAAGAGAACTCGTGGAACACAAGTTGCCAACTCATCCTGAGTTCAGGCCTCACAAGCAGCCGCATAGACGTTTTGATCCAGACACCATCCCAAAGATAAAGGCCGAGATTGAGAAGCTTCTTAGAGCAGGTTACATTAGAATGTGTCGCTATGTAGAGTCGCTTGCTAATATTGTACCTATTGTGAAGAAAAATTGTCAATTAAGAGTCTGTATAAATTTTAGAAATTTAAACTTGGCGACACCCAAGGATGAATATGTAATGCCTATGGCCGATATGCTTGTTGATGCGGCCGCCGGCTACAAATTTTTCTCATTAATGGATGGTTATTCTGGATACAACCAAATCTTTATTTCTGAAGCTGATGTGCACAAAACCGCTTTTCGTTGCCCGGGGCCTGTCGGTATCTTCGAATGGGTGGTCATGCCCTTTGGCTTGAAGAATGCCGGGGCGACATATCAAAGGGCCATGAACATGATTTTTCATGATCTAATTGGCCATACACTTGAAGTTTACATTGATGACATCATAGTCAAATCATGTGAATTTGACCAGCACTTGGCCCATCTGGAGGATGCCTTCATCCGAATGACGCAACATGGATTGAAAATCAATCCAGCTAAGTGTGCCTTCGGAGTGGCAGCAGGGAACTTCTTAGGTTTCCTGGTGCACGAAAGAGGCATCGAGGTAGATCACAACAAGGCCAAGGCCATCTTGGAAGCCCGCGCACCATCCAATCTCAAAGAGTTGCAGTCACTGATCGTCAAGATAAACTTCTTAAGGAGATTCATTGCTAATGCTGCAGGGAAGATGAAAGCGTTCACTACCTTACTTAAAGGAAGAAAGAACGAAACATTTCTATGGACAGCTGAACATCAAGCGGCCTTTGAAGAAATAAAAAGAGCGTTGGGCAACCCTCCAGTACTAGTGCCACCAAGGCATGGAGTGCCGCTCAAGCTATATGTGTCAGCCTCGGAAGAATCCATTGGCTGCCTACTTGCACAAGATGATGAGAACGGCAGGGAAAGGGCTATCTACTACCTTAGCAAAACCATACAAGGGTCGGAGGTAAGATACACTGCACTAGAGAAACTATGTAACGCTCTAGTGTACTCCTGCAGTAAATTAGAACATTACATGTTGCCAAGGACAGTCCAAGTGGTGGCGCCATTCGATTTGGTAAGAACACTTCTGCATAAGCCGGCATTGAAAGGTCGCCAAGCTAAATGGGCTATGAAAATCAGTCCCTTCACTTTGGTGCACGTCCCTCAGAAAGCGGTCAAGGGCCAAGCTTTAGCTGATTTCCTAGCTCAACATCCCTCATTAACCGTGACAGAGGACCCCATAGAGGTATCCTTCATAGGATTCGAACTGTGGGAACTAACCTTCGATGGATCTTGTGCAAGCAGCGGCTCGAGAGCCGGTATTACAATCACTAGCCCTTAGGGACAGCATTGGAAGCCAGCTCGAGAACTGGAGCCGGGCACCACCAACAATCAAGCAGAGTATGAGGCGTTAATTTTCGGCCTGGAGACAGCATTGCTCAAGGGTGCAAAATCCATTACAATTTTTGGAGACTCCGAATTCATCCTGAAACAACTAACAGGAGAATACGAATGCAAAAGTCCAAGGCTAATTAAATGCTATGAGACAGCATTAGAACTCTTGTACAAATTTTCGGACGTTACCATCACCCACGTGCCTAGAAGTCAAAATCAAGAGGCCAACGAAGCTGCCCAACTCGCTTCAGGATGGCAGACTAGTCGCCCTATGGGGGCACCATGCATCGCCGCCATCGCAAGTGAGTCTGAAGACCAACAAGGAATCCAACCCCAACATTCCAATGATGATTGGAGGACTGAAATCACACGATACCTGGAGAACCCATCATCTGGAGGAGACAGCACGCTAAAAATCAAATCTTTACGATACACATTGATAAATGGCGAGTTATTCCGAAGGGCGGTCGATGGATTGCTGCTCAAGTGTGTAGGTCCAGAAGAAGCTAAGATGGTAATGGGAAAGGTCCACGAGGGAATATGTGGCTCCCATAGAGCAGGGCCTAGCATGAGATGGAGTATTCATTGCCATGGGTATTTCTGGCCAACCATCATGGAAGACTGCATCCTCTATGCTCGAGGTTGCGAGGCCTGTCAGAAACATGGGCCAATTCAAAGAGTACCGGGGGAAGAATTACATACAGTCATCAAGCCTTGGCCATTTTGTGGCTGGGGGATGGACATCATTGGGAAAATTCATCCGCCGTCGTCTAAGAACCACGCATTCATACTGGTGGCCACTGATTACTTCACCAAATGGGTAGAAGCATGGCCAATGATGAAGATAGACCAGAACGATGTAATTAAGTTCGTAACTGAGATCATACATCGATTTGGAATACCCCAAACAATCAATGCGGATCAAGGGACCGTGTTCACTGGCGAAAAGTTCTTAGCTTTTGCTAAACAATTCGGGATTCGCATATATCACTCCACCCCATACTACCCCCAAGCAAACGGTCAAGCCGAAGCCACCAATAAGATCCTGATAGGTATGATCAAGAAGGCAGTAGGCGAAAAACCAAGGAAATGGCACGAGGCATTATCAGAGGTCCTATGGGCTTACAGAAACTCTAAGTCGGCAGCCATTGGCTTCACACCATACTACCTGACATATGGTCATGACGCCGTTCTACCTTTAGAGATCACAGTCCCTTCTCTAAGAGTGGCCCAGCAGCATCACTTAGATTTAACTAAGTATGATGAGGCCATGTTGCAAGAGTTGGAAACAGCAGATGGCGACAAGCTTACCGCTATGGAAAATATCCGCCGCCAAAAGATGAGGATGGCGAGACATTACGACAAGAGGGTTCGAGGCAAAACCTTTAGCGAGGGAGACCTAGTATGGAAGGTGATTCTACCCTCGGGGGTGCGTGACAATGAAACAGGCAAGTGGTCTCCAAATTGGGAAGGACCATTCATTGTTACGCAAAGACTACTTAATGGTGCATACAAACTGATGGACATCGATGGCCAAGAACACAAATAGAGTATAAATGCAAAATATCTCAAAGTGTTCTATCCATCAGTGTGGGAATCTGAATAAGAAACATAAGCGCATCAAAAGTGGCTAAGTCACAAGCTCGGCCAAAAAGTAACAGTAATATCCCAAAGTAAAGGCAAGAGTTGCCCACCACAAGGCCGATGGGCTGACCCAAAAGTGTACTGAAAATAAAGCAGTGCTAGAAACTAAGGAGGAGGCTGCATACCATCACCCAGTATACGCCGACGCATGAGGGCCCACTGGTCACGAGTACGCTCGAACATGTCCGTCAGACGGAGAAGTGCGGCCGCTGAAGCACGAGCGTGAACGGACAACCGAAGCCGATGAGTCCGAACTCCCGATAACTCAACCGATAAATCACGCTCATCTGCGGCTAAACGACCATAGGAAGTCTCCAACTCAGCAGCTCGGGAAGAAATGTCAGCTAAGACAGGTTCCAAGGTAGCAAGCTCCTCAGTGGCCTCCTGGATGGTGCGCCTCCTCTCCAGAATGATTCGCTCTGCCTCCTCAATATCGCGCTCCGCTCGCGTAACAACATCCTTAAGATGTGATCTGCGACTCTCTCTAACTCCGCGATCAGCAGACAACTGCTCGCGCTGGGGGTGGATACCCTCTATCTGAGAACAAACATCACGGTATCGCGCCTCGAGGTCATCAAGCAGCGTCAGATCATAGGCAGATTGATCCGCAGAGCTACTAAAAGCGGGATAGGAAACAGCTAAATCAGCGATGCGCTCTGAAAAGCCAAGAAAGTCAACATCCTCAGTGAAGGCGGGAACTGCGCTAACATCGTCCAGCAGGCGATCAAGACTAGAAAACACCTCGGTGGAGAGTCGATCGATATGGGTGGATAGAAGGCGGTCAAACACCTCACATGATGAAACGACAACCCCATCAACAGGGGCAGGCGCCGAAGGGCCTGATAAAGAGGTCGCTGGAACTGAGGAACGAGCCATGGGTACCTGAGGACAACCTTACATGAATATATAACCAAGAAACTCTAACAGCCACAAAGGATGAAACGAAGCATACCTGAGGAGGCAGCGCGACGGAATCAGCTGAAGTAGCATGAGCAGCGGTGGCAGAATGAGCTGTCTGATCCATGGGAACCTAGAGAGGGGAACCCTTAGAGCATATCCTTAAAAAGAAATAAAAGAAAGTAAGGGTGCCGATAAGGAATACCTGAGAAATCACTGAAGGGCCAGCCTGACTAGTCTTGGAAAAGTGATCCGCAGCCTGAATAGTGTCTGCAGGAGGAACCTGGAGGACAGCTATCCTTAGAATACCTTGCTTAAACAGAATAAGCTGAAAAGGAGAAGGAACATAACCAAAAAGTACATGAGAGACCAAATCGTGGTCAAGTGAGCCAACTGCGTCGTCAGTCTTAGAGGAATGTGGATCTGCCTAGACCATTAAGAGGAGAGTTATTACAATACTAGAGGTAATAAGAATGAGAGACCTAAGGTGGAAAAGCATACCTGGTCAACAGCAGTAGTCGAGGGATCATCAATAACGGTCACCGCGACACCTGTCTGATACTTGGGATCGTCGCAGCCATGAAGGATGATATAATCAGCACGAGCTAACATCTCCTCCAGGGATGAGGAAGGCTCATCAGAAGGTCTACCAAGAGAGGATGAATACCGGGAGTCGACAGCCACAACAACATCAGCGGTGGGGTCATCTGCCTGACCGTGATCATCATCGCGAGGGGGATCTACCAACGTTGTTGTATGAAATGCTATAGTGACAATAAAGTGATTCAACATACCTCTTCGGCGCTTGCGGGAAGAAGAGACTGACCCGGACTTGGACTTTGTGGTAACACTGCGAGAGGCAGAAGCACGGGACCGACGCAAACGAGCTGTCATCTGATTATATGGCGGCAAAATAGAAGTGATATACGGCGTCCACCACGCCATAAAAACCAACCGCAAGCGATCCCGATGGAGTAAAGGGGAGGTAGCTGGAAAGCGTCAGACGAGACGAAAAAGCCACCACATCCCTAATAGCCACGGGTGTCAGCCTATCCTTCCTGGTGAAACGAGTCGGCCACTTCACTCTGCGAGGAAGTCCAAGGTGACAGCCAAACTGACGAGCAAGCAGGTGAGGGCAGTACGACTCAGCTATGAAAGGATTATAAGCGTCAGTCCTCTTCACCCCACTCAAAAGCATGTGAGGCTTCATACTGATGTTCCAAGTAGATTCCCCGTGAAGGCCGCGTGGCTGAGCAGGATGGCACACCAGTGTAGACAACAACCGTCCAATAGAGGCGTAAACAAACAAGTCATGGTAAGACGGCCGATAATGATAGAACCAACGGACAATATCTAGGCCATCTCGTCTCATAAGTCCACTCCGGCTGATCCTCACAGAATCGGCGGCCAATAGCTTGCCTAACGGATCACCCTCCGAAACCTCCTGCGGACCAGGGCGAACTACACCGGTGAACAGTTGGGGAAAGTACAGCTGAATCCAGAGCTGTAGGAACCATAACGGCCCAGAGGCAGTGGTGGAAGGATCTCGCCCACTAGCCAGCTTATCAGAAAGCTTGGCCATACCGCTAAATAGAGTACCAAGGAAATATGAGCCTATAGCTCGAGTCCCCGTACTCATGAAACCTAAGACGAGTGGCAATGCAGTACGCAGAATAGTACGAGCACTGGAGCATATAACGAAGCGGCTAAACCATAATAGAAGAAAGGCTATGTGCTCATCTCGTGTGGAGGGATGAAGCCCCGACGTCTTGTTGTGCTCAATATAAGCCGCATATCGCCTGGCTACTTTGCCCGTAGGACAAATCGCCGCACAGAGTCTTGAATCATCGACACCGGACTGTGTCAACTCCGCTCCAACCACGCGAAACCCCGTAATCATCACCACATCAAGAAGTGTAGGACCAACGAACCCACAGGGAAGCTGGAAAACATTGACAGTGGAGTTCTAGAAACCCATAAGATAGTAAAGCAAGCGATGGTCTATCACCACAGGCTTGGTAGATAGAAGGATAGCCTCATCAATCCCCCACTCGCGCCACTCAGAAGCACGGCCCGCCATCCGATGCACCCAGGAAATATACTGGCCTAGACTGCTATCATCATCAATCCCAGTCCTGGGGGCTTTAGCCTTTGACTTGGAGGTAGAAGTGCCACACTGCTGAGGTTGAGATCTAATGACTTTAGTATGAGAAACAAAGGCACTGGTAAGGCGGCCTTGGTGATAGGGCGCTTACAGGATAAAAACCGTCTCGACTCATTAGCATGCACAGGCGTACTATGGAACGGCCGCAGAAAAAGCTCCGACTCCCGCCGACGATCGAAATCATATGCCTCATCGTCAAAATCCGGAATGAGCGGACGCTGCATGCCCTGCAAAAAAGCAAGCATGAGATTAAGAGATACGGACATAGGTCACAAAACAAGAGGGGTAAGGCAAGACAAACCTGAGTCGTCGGATGAGGAGCTAAAGTGGCGGCCTGAGTGGTACTAGGGGTGACGGCCTGAATCGCTATCTGAGGTTTAATAGACCTGGCAACGTCTTGTACCATACAGAGTTACGCGGATAAGTCAAGCAAAGAAGTTATCAAGGTAGTTATCAAGGTTTAGGTTAACACGAAGCCAAGGTAACGTTCCAACCTGAAAAGCCATGCCGCGAGACGACGAGGCGGCAAACCCTGTCAAGGGGGTGGCGGCCTGCCCTAAAGAGGACGGCGGCTGGTGGCTCCGGGTGGTGGCGGCCTGCGCTGATGGAGCGGCGGCTTGAGCGGTGGCGGCTAGTGTCTCCTGAGTGGCGGCCTGAGCCAAAGGAGTGGCGGCCGGCATGGTCTCGTCTACTAAATCCTATATCATGTACTTAGGGTGTGGGAAACCAAAAGAAACAGTTCTTGGTAAACCTAACATCTCTAAGTTCTCTAAGAACTATGGCACACAGTTATCTAAATCCTATGTCATAAGCAAAGTGTGGAAGCGTAAACAAAGGTTTCTTAAGCGATGCTCATCAAGAAAGGATATGCAACAATACAGTGAGTGAGTGTCATCAAACATACATGTATAGGAGGCATGAAATTACTACACGGGCATGAATTCAGCAAAACCAAGAGAGGCAAGCAAGTTCACAAAATTCAGTCCAGCATCCTTTTTATAATCCCGAACATGCCAAAATCCTCACCAACACTCATGCATGACTATGATACTCTCTCAACATGCATGATAGGCCTCCACCGAAATAGGCATGACAAAACAAACAACTCACTTACCTGATCCATGGAGCAAGTGGCACCCAAACAGAACAAGATGGCGGCCCTCGGAGAAGGTGATGGCGGCCTCAAGCAAGGGTGGCGGCCTCTCCGGAGATGGCGGCCTCGGCGTCCAAGCTCTCGGTGATGGCGGCTTCCAAACTCCAAGGCGATGGCGGCCAAGGCTTGGATGGATGACGGCCAAGACTCGAGTGGACGCGCAAGGGTGGCGGCCTCAAAGTGTCAATGATAGCGGCCCATGGCTTGGCGGTGGTGGCGGCCCTCCCTCGGTGATGGCGGCTTCAAGAGGAGTGGCGGCCTCCTCCAGGTAGCGGCCCTTGGTGATGGCGGCCTTCAGGGTGAAGTGGGCGGCCTCGATGGTGGCGGCTTCCGGGCAAGGAGCGGCGGCCTCCTCCAAAGCTGGTGATGGCGGCTTCTCTTGATGGCGTGGCGGCCTCTTCCCGACTAGGGATGGCGGCCTCCGGGGGAAAGTGATGGCGGCCTCGGGGCAAAAGATGGCGGCTCTCAGGAGGGATGGCGGCCTTCCGAAGCATGAGAGATGGCGACGGCGGCCCTCCTCCACCCAGCTGGCGGCGGCCTCGACAAGAGGTGGTGGCAGCGCTCGAACGAAGGGCGATGGCGATGGCCTAGAGTTCAAGCAGGCAGGCGGCCTGAACCAGAAAGCGGCGTCGGCGATGATCGCGGTGGCCGGAATCTCGACGGCGGCGGCAGCTTCCTGGCGGTGGTTCTCCGGCGGCCGGCGGTGGAGGAGTAAGGAGAAGAGAATTATGAAGAGAGGAAAAATGGAAAGTGGAGTAAAATGGAAACTTTCCAAAATTTTTGAAACAAAAGGGGTTTTATATTGCTAGGGTTTTTACCCTAGTGGGCCTTGATGGGCTCCAAATTCTTACTCCAAACCCTAAGTCAAACGCACAAATTTGTCTTAAAATGCTAGTCAGACAAAATGCGCGAGGGGGGCATCTGTTAACCCAGCAAAAAATATGAAGCCCATCCCTATTAATCCAATGTTGAAGGCCCATCTGTTTTCGGTTGCTCGGCCCAATCTATGATAAAAATATATCCGGAAGAAGGGACGCGTAGCCCAGAAGATATATCCGGAGGAGGATGTGTGGCCCAGTCCGGAAGAGAGGTTTCAAGACCTAGTATGTGAAGACGTCCTCAAGGTTGAGGCATCACACAAAAATCAAGGCGCATCGTCATTTGAGGAAACGTATCCAGCGAAGGCCTCGTAAAGGGAAATAAATCATGGCAAGGCGCAAGATAAGGAAATCGAATCGAAAGGCTTGAAGACTCCTCACCATTATATATACACAAAGTGGCATCGTGTAAAAGACACCTCCAATACTCCTCAGAGAGCCGTTCTTATTTTACTTTACTGCTTTCCCGCATTTTACTGCTTTCAGTATTTTCCGATTCCTTTACAGCTTTTCTTTCAATTCCTGTAATCTGTCCTCTATTTTCCTGTAATCTTTCCCCAAGTTTCATTAATAAAAGAGAGGTTTCGTTCTCCCAAATTTTCACTGTTAACAACCCCATATGGTTCTATCCACTTTTGGGCATGGCAATAGGCTGGCCTCCCCCCCATAATATTTGGTAAATAGTTGATAGGCGAATTTGTAGCCGATTTCGGGGCTTTTAGCTGTTTGGCCTGGCCAAACAACTCATAAAGGTATTTGGTAAATAGAGTTTTACAATAGATGATTGATTCTAAAAGGCTAGTTTTGAAAACACTGTTTTTTCCTGACATTTTGATTTTACTTGTTAGCTTTTATACTTTTGTCAATTATTTTCATCATCAAACAGTTGGTCAAATCAGCTTACTGAATCAACTAACCAGCTAATAGTTAATGGTCCTATTTTGTGAATAGCTTGTCAACTAAATTTTAGGTGATTTTGCAACTTTTAGTTGTTTGACCGAATAAAACAGCTTAAAAAGATGTTTGATAAATAGAATTGTAGAATAGATAATGAGGTCCAAACAACTAGTTTTGAAAACACTATTTTTTTTCATCATTTTTGCTTTAATTGTTACCTGTTATATTTTTATCAAATAATTTTCTATTATCAGTTAATTTTTACCAAATAAAGTACTTTTCAATGAACTACACCATTAAAATAACTGGTCAAATAAGCATACTTAACCAGCTAACAACGAACATCTAACAGTTAATGTAATCAACTAATAATTAACAACTAATTACCAAAGATAACCAATATAATTAACTAACATCTAGCATCTAATTACTACTTACAAGTCTTTAATAGAAGTGTTTGCATAGTAATAAATCAATTAACCTAAATTGTGCGATTTTTTTTATTATTTAAAAAAAAATATTGTAATTCATCATGATTTGAAAATTTTCTTAATCGTTTATTGGCTTGACTAATAATGTTTTGTTTAAAAAAATATTCCAATCCATCGAATTGGAAGCCCCCTGTTAAAGACTTACTATAATTAATTAAGAATAAGATCACCATCATATATGATAGTATACGATACATAAACGGTGAACTTAGCAAGAAAAATTTGTTTACCGATAAAATTATACGTTTGATATGTTTTATAAACATGCGAGAAATGTGTTTCATTAATAATTCAGTTAAATAATGATAAAATGACGACTCACATAACTTAATACTTGAAATTTTGAAACATGAACAACCATTTGATAAGTACAAATACAATACTATGTAATTTGAGAAGGATTAGGATTGTAATCTATACTATATTATTAAAACCATTAGCGGTCAACCAAGCCAACATTTAATGTGGTGTCTCCATTCTAAATTTCCAATTTTCTTAGATTTTTGCATTTTCAATTTATTAATTTTATATTTTTGCAATTGTTATTTATTTATTTATTATTTATGTTAATATATATAAATTTGGATATGGAAATCCTAATTTTTATTTTTTAAAAGATATGAATTTTCAATTTATACAGAATTCCTAAAATTTCCAATTTTTAAAAGATTTGAAATTTAAAATTTTATATATTTGTATTTATTTATATTAGATTTTGATTTTTTTTATTTATTTATTTTAGATTTTTACATTATTATTCCAATAATTTATTATTAGCCAATTTTCTGTTTCTAAAACATACATATTTAATTTATATGGACTACAATTTTTAGTTTTAAAAAGATTTAAAATTTTAAATTTTGTATATATTTTATTTATTTATTTTAGATTTTTGCATTGTTTTATTCCCATAATTTTCAATTTTTATCCTATTTTTAGTTTTTAAAAGATATATATAAATTTTTAATTTATATGGAATTCACACAATATCAGTTTTTAAAAGATTTAAAATTTTAAATTTCAATTTCGCATATATTATTTACTTATTTTAGATTTTTTGTATTTTTTATTCCCATGTTTTTATTTATTTTTTGAACCTATATGTAATATCCCGGATAATTATTACGATTAATGATTATCCAGATGTTACACTATAAATACCACCCCTCCCCGTGCTTATAAGTCCCATTCAAATATTGACGGTCATTGCCCTACTTTTCTTTCATACTCCATTTACTGTATTATGTTTAAAAAATTGAATGTTGATTTTGGTTCCATCGTGTTTTTATTTAATTTCTAGGAATTGCAATGATTAGATGCAGTAATATGCTTTACCTGTCCATGTACAATAAGCCGATGCTCTGGATTTGATAATATGAAGGAAGCATGGTAGTATGCACGAAGAATGATAATTCTATTTGAGATCGGCATGCCTGCTCTCTCTCTGATTTTGTCTTCTAATTTGAGGGCCTGGTTTAGACATACAAAGATATAAAAAAATTTGTAAATGAAAATTAATAATTGTAAATTAAATCTGGTGTTGTGTCATGTGTGTTTCTGTTTATCCAATTTGTGATTTTCTTTTTGGATTTTCTGTGATTATTTTGAGACTTTTAACATAATTTTTCTTTTATGGTGCGTTACACTTCTAATGACTCTATGTTGTTGAGTTCTTAGCATCTTTCTTGTGAAGAAACAAATTTTTTAGATGATATTAAATTTAAAAGTTGTGACAAAAATTTGATGCTTGAAGGGTTTGATCGATTTGTCTTTTTTGCTGGGTAAATTAGTTCTTGAGTCGTTAGTACCTTTGGGTGATGTGTGTGTGTGTCTGAATTTGATGCTTGAAGGATTTGACCGGTTTCATTTTTTTTTTGCATATTTTGTTTATTTATTATTAATTTTTGCATTTTTCATTCCCACAATTTTCAGTTTTAGAATGTTTTATATATTCAGCCTTTGTACTCGTCCAGTTAGGACTGAAAGATGCAATTCTAATGCAACCTGTATGTTTTATTTGAGTTGGGAATAAAAATCCGTTTACACAAAATTTCCAGTTTTTATTCATTTATTTTAAAATCTTAGATTTTCAATATATATACTTCATCTATTAGCAATACGCATAATTTTTTTTATATAATGAGTTTGTGCCTCAAGTTTTAATAATTTACTCCCTCTATCCCACGAGAATTCTCGGATTCCTTTTTAGGGTTTCTCACGAAATTTGGTCACTTCTCATTTTTAAATAAATTAAATTAATATAAATATGATAAGAATCTTAATTATTTTCAAATTCTTTTAAAGGTAATAATTTTTATTATTCTGTAAAAATTCCAATACACTTTATTTTTCTATATAAAGTCCCTCACATTTTATTAATTCTTAATATTTCAAAAGGGGTACAAATAAAAATTTCATAAAATATATATTCTGAAATTAGACACCTAGACGATTCTGACATGACCACACTTGAATATTTTTCTTTGATTAAATCATTACGATAATAATAAGTCAAAGTTAAATAATAAATAGTGTCAAAATTCATTAGACAGGGATACTCTTCTCACTTTAATCACTAAACCTCACCACCTGAATTAGATATTTGCATTTTTATTTATTTATTTAGTTATTTTCAAGATATAATAATGAGTATACGGAAATCTCAATTTTCAGTTTAAAATATATGAAATTTCCAACTTATGAAATTTTTACAATGAAAGTTATATATGACAGAAGTTTACAAAATGAATATTTCATGTATGTGATGGTAATTGATAAAGTTGATATTGATCTTGAAGATGTATAATGATGTGACATTTCCAGATGATATTCTTATAAACTCTACAAGAGATCCCATAGCGTCAATTGTTGAGATTACGTATATAAATAAAAACTGCACCACTTCAAATCCAAACATTTTTAGAAATAGTGTTATACTAACCCCTACCAATGAGATGATTGATACGATCAATTATTACATCATGAAATGTACGTTTGCAAATGAATATATATATATATATATATCAATTCTATCAATATTTGTCAAGATCATGAAAGCATAGATAATGCCGATAAATTATTTTCACTAGAATATCTAAATACGATAAGTGTTCTGGATTACAGAATCATGAAATATAGTTGAATGAGGGCTGCATAGACATGCTTATTATGAATATTGATTCATCAAATAAATTATGCAATGGAAGTAGGTTGATAGTAGCCAAGATGCGGAACTACATAATTGAGGTTAAACTAATTTTGGGAATATGGTGAAAGTAGAAAATTCGTGATTGGTGATTATGAGCCTGTCTTATTTAACTAAAGTCCCCATTCGATTTCGAATGAGAAATTTCTCACTTGCAGTTTGTTTTGCTATGTTTATAAAACAAAGTCAATGTCAATCTTTAAAGAATGTTGAAATTTATCTTCCAAAACCTGTTTTTAGCCATGAACCGTTATGTTGCATTATTTCGTGTCATTAGCAAGAGTGGCTCAAAATTATTATGTAATTAAAATCGATTAACTCAAGATACCACAAAAAATCTTGTTTACAATAAATTAATATGTGACAAAAAATTTACAAAATTGATACTTGATGAAGATGATGGTAACATTGATATTGATTTTGAAGATGTACATAAGATGTGGTATTTCGGAATGATATTCTTATAAACTTTAACGGGTGATCCTATAGTGGCAATTTTTTAGAATACATATACGAATATAAACTGCACCACTTCAATTTCAGATATTTTTAAAGATAGTGTTATACTAGCCCATATCAATGAGATTTTCAGCAATAAAATTTTCAGAAAATTATGAGGGAAATTTTCATAGTATACTTAATTTATATTTAAATTTTGTTTTACTTTAATTTAAATTTCAAATTAAATAAAAATATTATTTTAATAATTATTTTTATTGATATGTTAGATTTGTACAAGCCACATAAGCTAAATAAGATGGTATAATATGATTTCTTTGTTAGTTTTAAAAATAATTAAATTATATTACCATATAAATCCTCTTTCCTATATATATATATATATATATAAAATCATCACACATTTCTCATTACTCAAAATACAATTTATTATTTCTTCGTATAATATAAATATACTAGTATATTATATATAAAAATATATAATTATGCTCGTCGAGTTTCGACGGGTTACTTACTAGTATAGTCAAAAGTTGATATTTTTATTCCTTATTATTATTATCAAACAAAACGAGTAATGGTATCGCGGTATTTGATTCTTCCTTAAAACATTGAAAATTCTATAAGTTACGCCCATATTCTTTTTTTGGTAACAAGTTACGCCCATATTCAATTATATATAAATTTAGTTCTTAATGTTTTCTCTAATCACTTCTTTGTATTTTTATATTCTGATTTAAGAATAAATTATTTTTATTAATTGGTTATAATTAATTACTTCAATTATAAGTACAGTTAGGTGTATATTTAATAATCAAATATACTAAAATTCTACACCTAAATAATTCATTCAGCCAAAAACACTTGTCACAAAATACGTGGATAGTTCACTTAGGGTCTGTTTTGCACGCAGCTTTTGGGAGCTTTTGAGAGCTTTTGGTAGCTTTAGCTTTTATTTTAAAACAAAAGCTCCGTTCTGCACACTAGCTTTTAGGAGCTTATGGGAGCTTTTGGAAGCTTCTTTTTAGAAGCTACTTGAAGTAGCTTTAAAAAATAAGCTCCTAGCTTATTGTTGAGCAATTACAATTTTATCCCAATAACTAACTAACTACCCAATAGTCTATATTAATGTTTGTCCTTTTATGTCATTTCATACATTTTTTGACGGCTACAGCTAGTTGTACAGAACACTTAAATAAAACTGACAGCTACAGCTCCCTACAGCTTCAGCTCCCTACAGCTCCAGCTCGCAGCTACAGCTCACAGCTACAGCTCTGCGTGCAGAACAGACCCTTAGTGGGTGTTTGGATAAGCGGCAAGAAAATAGATTATCTGATTATTGTGTTTTCAAAACGCAAATAATCAGTTTAACCACTCAAAAATGGTGCTGCAAACCTGATTATTTAAGTTTTGACAACGCAATAATCAGATAATCAATTTCATATCGCTTATCCAAACCCCCACTTAATTATTCTAAAATTATTTATGTACGGAATGGTTATGATGCTTCCAAATATTTGAAGTACGGTCAATACAAAATCACTAATATAGTAGTACTATATTATGTCACTGAGATATGCATAACATGTCATTGAGATATGCATATTATTAGGGGTGGCAAAATACGGCATACCGAAATACCGTTACCGTTACCGTACCGTACCGAAATTTTCGGTATGGATAAAAACTATACCGATACCGATACCGAACATTTCGGTATACCGATTTTCGGTATACCGAAAATTTCGGTATCCTATAATATATACCGTTACCATAATGAAAATTGTACCGTACCGAATTTTCAGTTTTTACCGAAAAATACCGAAAATCTTACATACCGAAAATTATACCATACCGAATTTTCGGTTTTTACCGAAAAATATCGAAAATTTTACTTACCAAAAAGTGTTATATACCGTTACAAATCCGCATACCGAACTATACTGAAATACCGATGATAGGTTGAGCTTTAAGAGTTGGGGTTTAGGGTTTAAGGTATTACGGTATACCAAAATACCGAAATGCCGATGATAAAATATTAAAAATTTTAAATAATATTAAAATTAATGTTTCGGTATAACGGTAATACCGAAATGCCGAAAATTCCGTAATCTCCATACCGTTACCGTACCGATTTTTTCGATATACCTAAGTTTCGGTATACCTAAATTTCGATATACCTAATTCGATATTTTTCGATAATTTTCGATACGGTAAGCTCGGTATTTTCGATAATTTTTTCCACCCCTACAGAATATGTCTCTGAAATATATTATATCAAGTCGCTAAAATACACATTGCAGGTTACTGAATTGTATAGGCCTTGTCGCTGAATTACATAGGTCATGTCGTTGAATTGTGTAGGCTCTGTCGCTGAAATGCGTTTAAAATGAATAGACTATGTCGCTGAAATGTATAATATTGTGTTGCTGAATGAATACAATAATGTCGCTGAATTGCATAGGCCGCGTCGCTGAATTGTATTGGCTCCCTCGCCGAATTGTGTATGCCATGTCGCTGAATTGTATACCCTATGTTGCAAATATAACAGATTAAAATACCTAAAAAGTAAAATTAAAAAAACTAACCCTACAAATGATCCTCAACCGTTGGATGGTGAAATTGATCGACGCGAGAGAATGCCATCCGCACGTCCGCACCATACCATACACCATAATTAAAATAATTGAATATTATAAGGCCCTATCTCTAAATTGCTCAACCCAAAATACCCGTCACACAACAAATATTTGATTACTTATAATATTTATTTTTACCATTATTTAAAAAATATTTTTACTAGAATAGTTATTTTAAGAGTAAAATAAGAGTCTAGCTAAAACAGAGTAAAATAAGAATTGAAAGTTTATTAGGGAGTGAAATAAATATTTTAATTGGATTGACAGTAAATGGATTGTAAGGTGAAGTAATCCTTAATTAACCCATTTATAAATTATAAATCATTTTAAAAATAGCCCCTTAAATTCATACTATTTCTGGGCCAAACCCCTTTCTTATAACTTACTTCTATAACTGAAAACCCATAAAATTCAAGGCCTGTTTCTGAATTCAAGCCCAGTATATAGCCCACAATTGGGGCCCAATAATGTCATCTTCTCCAAACTAAACCCTAGTTAAACTTTTGTAAAACCTTGTACCTCCTCGCTTCCTGTAAGCTCTGTTCGCTTTCAATATTAATTTCTTTCGGATTCGACGGGATAGCCTAAGAAATTTGCGGACATGACGAAGAAATCAAGCACGGATAGTGCGAAAAAGAAGAAGAGTAAGAGCAATGTTAAGAAGAAGCTAAGCCTTCTCAAGTCAGAAGTTAACAAAGCCAAAAAACCCAAAGAAAATCCGTTTGAGAGCATATGGTCGCGGCGGAAGTTTGATATACTGGGAAAGAAGCGCAAGGACGAGGAGCGACGCCGGGTTGGACGTTCTCGCTCACTCGCCATTCAGAAGGTTTGGTTTTTCATCACTTATGATCCTTTTTAACACGTGAGAGTGCATTGGCTGTTATGTTTTCATGAATAGGGTTTTCTGTGTGCTCCTTTGCTCGCATGTTTTATTGGCATAAAACAGTTTCAATTTTGTTGTTGTGGTGTTTTTTTTTTTTTTTTTAAATTCTTAATTAATGTAAATATAAATTCTTTGAGCTATCCATGGATGTAAATTTCACTATTTTGTACTTGTTGGAATAGCTCATGTCTAGAAAATCATACCATACTTCCTTGGAGTAGGGATGGTAAAAACACCCGAAAATTTCCTCGTTAATTTTTATTTCCTCATTTGAGTTTTAAGAATTTTTGGTTTGATGGTTTATTATGATGTTTAGTTGGAAGTATTGAGGTTTTGATTAATGAATGTTTATATTTAGTTTAGTTGAATTTGTGGATGACTATTTTATTTGGTTTATTATTATATTTATGTTGAGTATTATATGTAGTTGAATTTGGCAATGAATATTTTATGTGATTTATTTTTATATTTATGTTTAATGTGATGCATTATTTAAAGGTTCTTAATGGGTTTGATTTACGGATTGGGAAACAAGTTAGACATGGGGTATAGTTTTGCCTCAATGAGGCGCTCCCATAAACTCCCTCATGGGAATGGGGTGGGGATGGGTCATGGTCATGCACTCATGCCCCGATGGGGCGCCCTGATATGTTCCCTGATGGGGAACGGGGTAAGGTTTGAGAAACGGGGATGGAGATAGCGATCCCACCCCATTGCCATCCCTACCTTGGTGGTGGCTATTATGCACTTTGAATATCATAAATTACTCTGAAATCTTCTGAATTTTTAAAAGAATATTGTTTTGGATATGGGGGAGCATGTCTTGCGGTATGGGTGATTGTGTTATTTGAGAACTTGTCTTTAGTGTGAATTTTGATTGCGGTTTGGGTGAAATGCAGAGGGAGAAGACTCTGCTGAAAGAATATCAACAGAGTACAAAGTCTTCAGTCTTTGTGGATAAGCGGATTGGCGAGCAGAATGAAGGTCTTGGGGAGTTTGATAAGGCAATTATTAGGTCTCAGCGTGAACGGCAGGTAGAATACACTAGTTCTTTTGTTGATGGGCTATGCTTTGCTAGTTATTTAAGAACATTTTGTTAGGATTGATGCATTGGTTGAAACAATTGAGATGTGAGCTAAAGTATGTGAACTTAAGAAATCAGTGGGTACCTATAAGGAAAATGAGACCACATAAAGAAGACCAATCATTGAAAAATGAATTGTTTTAATTTTCTGAACCTTGTTTGTGGGTGCCACATATTCTTAATAATTATGTTGTATTTGTGTGGAGGTATCAGTTGAAATTGAAGAAGAAAAGCAAGTTCAATCTTTCTGATGGAGAAGAAGATGACTTTGACTTTCCAGACAGTGGCTATCCGGAGAGGGATGATTTTGAAGATGAAGAACCACTGGATGAGGATGATGATGAATCACTTGGGGCTAGTAGTAAGTTTTTGTTTCCAATTGATTAATCTAGAATTAAGATGTTTTGCCATTTTTGTCATTCTGCCTTTTCAATTCACTACTCTCTAGAAACATGACATTTGTGTGTGATTGAATGCGATGTGCTTCTCAAATAAACTTGATTTCTAGTTTCACTTGTGAGTTCTGAATAGTTGTGGAATATTTATACCTCAGAATTTTGTGATCTAATGGAGCACTAACATCTTATTGGCTGATTTTCTTCTCTTTGACTGTTTATGTGCAGAAAAGTTTAACCTGCGTCACCTAAATTCCTATGAAGCCAAAGATGGGCCAGATTTGCGATCAGAAGAAGCAGAACAGGTGATATTCATTTTATGCTTGCTGTTGCCTTCCTTAATCACTGCATCCATCTTAGTTGTGGCATCCGAGGTTCATTTGTTCGTTGTGTGAAGAAGATGGCATCTAAAGAAATTATCCATTAAAATATATTTATTTGGGTTTTTTTTGGGCATTTTGTCATCTGTATCTGGATAATGTTATTTATATACAACAAAAATTTATTAGCTTCTCAACTTATTTAAATTTTTTATGGATATTTGCTCCAAACACTCAGCTATATATATGACTAACATTCTCTGGCATTGTTTTAATTCGAAGGATACTCTATTATGAATTAATAAATTATATATGTACAAAACAATGATGATAGAAATTGTTGGCATTGTGCTGAAGCTTTAGCCCTCTGTTCTGTCCATTTATTGCTCTGCAGAAGGCAATGGGTTTGCAGGATTGTATCGTTACAGATTTATGTTTTCAAAGGCGGCCTGTTGTATTTGTGATGTCTTTATGACGTCCTATTTTAATCGAATCTGGTCCAATCTTTTTTGTTTCTAATTTTCAGCCACTCTCTTCATTGCAGAGGCCGAAGAGCAAGAAGGAAGTGATGGAGGATGTTATTTCTAAAAGCAAATTTTTCAAGGTTGCTGTTGTTTATATATATATATATATATATATATGATTTTTTTATTCTAATGATATATCTAACTTTTAAATCTTTATTTTTTATTTTTAAATAACTGGCCCTTGTCGTGTTTTTGTGTGCATGTTTCTCCTGGGTTTCTAATAGGCTCAAAAAGCTAAGGATAAGGAGGAAAATGAACAGCTTGTTGATCAACTGGACAAGGATTTCACATCTTTAGTCCAGTCTGATACACTCTCTTCGCTGACGCAACCAAACAAAATCAAAGCTCTTAAAGCTCTTGTTAACAATGGCATCCCAAGTGGCAATATAAAAGAGGAGGCTCCCAAAATGCCCCTTCCGCTGGTACTATTTTAGCCGCATACTTCTGTGGTTGTAGTGTAACTCATTCATCCTATTTTTCGATGGGATACGACAAAAAGGGGCTGTTTCTCCTTTAGTCTGCTAATCTCTAATCTCTTATAAACCATATTATATTTTTAGCCTTGTGCTGCCATGTGAAACCTGCCTGTTAAAATTTTAGAGTATTGATTATTTGAGGTGGAACTTGCAGGACAAACCTGGTGAGTATGAGCAATTGGTTGGTCAAATGGCACTTGATATGCGGGCTCGGCCATCGGACAGGACAAAAACACATGAAGAATTAGCTCAAGAGGAGAAAGAGCGTTTAGAGCAATTGGAGGTATATGCTCCATTTGTTTTCATACCTATAAAAGGCAGATGCCTACATAGAGTGTGTTCAAATTAGGAAGTTAGAGGGCACTTGCGTCTTAGTTGTGGGGTGAACATTGTCACAATTTCCAATCACCATGACAACTAGGAACTGTAGTACATTTGTGTTTTCATCCCCTTTATCCTACATTTATATTGTAACCTTTGCCTCCTCACCATTTGGTTTGTGTTTGGATAGAAAATGTTTCTTTTTGTTTCACAGCAGTTTTATGTTCATCTTTTTGTACCTCTTTGTTGTGCTTATTATTAGTCTCCTGCTTCCTGAACCACATATGGAGATTCTTGCAATTATTATATTTATTCTTTCAATATGAACATTCTTATTTCTTGATCGAGTAATCTTATTTTCAGAACAATATATCTCAAATTGCACAGCAACATTGTTGCATCTATAACTTATGCATTGAAAAGTGTCTTCTTTAGTGGAAGGCAATATGGTGGTAACACAAGTAACTGGCGTGTGATCCATTGTTTCAGGAAGATCGTCAGAAAAGGATGCAAGCAGCTGAAGATTCTGGCAATGAAGATGACAATACTTCTGAAGATGAAAAGCCAACAAGACATATATCTGGGGATGATCTTGGTGATTCCTTCTCTCATGATAACAAGTCAGCAAATAAAGTTGGTTGGATTGAGGAGATTCTTAGACGAGAAAATGCTGATCGTCATGGTGGAGAAGATGCTGGTAGTTCTGAGGATTCAGATGATGATGATGATGATGAAGATGAGGAGGACGAGGATGAAGATGGGGAGGATGAGGATGAGGAGTCTGAAGAATATGGTGAGGACAATCTTGAAGATGATAAGGCACGTTCTCTCAAGGACTGGGAGCAAAGTAGTGATGATGATGTTGAAAACAATTTGGAAGATGGAGAAGAGGATGGTGGTAGTGAAAGTGAAGATGCAAAAGACATGCACGAGAAGATAGCTAAAGTACACCCAAAGAATATACCACAAAAGGACAAACAAAAAGAGGGTGCAGATGCTCACGAAGTAAAATCTAAGGTTAAACAAGATTCACATCAGAAAGGAGAACTTCCTTATACAATTGAAGCACCAAAAAATTTTGAGGAACTTGGTTCATTGTTTGAGAATCTTTCTGATGATCAAACTGTGGAAGCAATTAGGCGAATTCGAACGTTTAATGCAATCTCCATAGCCGCAGAGAATCGGAAAAAAATGCAAGTATGACATCTTACAGTAGTTTGTATTTTTTCCTTCTTTTGCAGCAGTTTTTCTTTGTAATATGTGGATCCAATTAATTTCCAGGTATTCTATGGTTTGCTATTGCAATATTTTGCTGTTTTGGCAAACCAAAAACCTTTGAGATTCAAGTTGCTCAACGTACTTGTGAAGCCGTTGATGGAAATGAGTACTGAAATCCCATACTTCGCAGCCATATGTGCTCGTCAACGGTTACTTCATATCCGCAATCAGTTCTGCAAGGATGTTAAGAATACAGGTGGGCTGTAGCTTGGCGGCGCAAGGAATTTAAGTGATGATGTCAAGTTTACGTGTTTGATATGGTGTACATATTTCAATTCTAACTTCTGATTTATCCACCATCGCAGGGCAAAGTTGTTGGCCTTCAATGAAGACTCTGTTTCTTTTGAGATTATGGTCCATGATTTTTCCTTGTTCTGATTTCCGTCATCCTGTCATGACTCCCACAATATTGTTAATGTCTGAATATCTCATGCGATGTCCAATAACTTCTGGTCGAGATATTGCAGTTGGTTCCTTCTTGTGTTCTATGGTGCTATCTGTGAGCGTCTCTTTACCCACTCTTTAAATTTATCAATGATGTTGTCTTATTACGGGTACTTATAAGTTTCTAATGCTTCATCTTCTTTTGGCCTATAATTCTTCAGCATTTATTTGGGTTTGCTTCTCTTTCTAATATGCTTATGCTAAACTGATGCAGGTCTGCAAGCAATCAAAGAAGTTTTGTCCGGAGGCGGTTACATTCATACAAACTATGCTCATGGCAGCTCTAAATGACAAACAAAAATTTGAAGCTTCGCAGGTCCTTGTTTTATTGTATTTTATTTTTTAATTTTTAGTTATCCGTGCTCTTAATTTAGAACCTAACATTAAGGAATACTTCCTACATTGAAGCTGCACTTCATGCATTTGCACAAAAGAATAACTAAAATTGATGTTGTCATGATGCAGTTGTATCGACTCATGGAGTTAAAAGCACTAAGGTCGTTACTCCTTTGCCAAGGAGAAGTCAAAGAGATTAAACCATTGGACTTTCTAAAATTAATGGATTTACCAGAAGAATCGTCTTATTTTAACTCCAATGATTTCAGGTTAGTAAAACTATTTTGCAACTGGTAATCTTGTTTCTCCATGTTTTTTGTATTCGTATTAGCTGCTCTATTTCATTATATCTTTCTAATTACCAGAGTTGCATCGACGTTATTAGTAGCTCTGCTTTGTGAAAGATATGTTGGAACATATTTCCACATTTCACGATAACCGAATGTTCTACATTACAGGACGAGCATACTGTATGCCATTATTAAGAATCTCAGAGGATTTGCCAACATCTATGAGGAACTCAAGTCCTTCCCCGAAATATTCCTACCAATTTCAAAAGTGTTGCATGGACTAGCAGAACAGGATCACATACCCGATGCTTTAAGGACTGAAATAAAGGATGCTGCCCAACATATCGAGAATAAATCCGATGAGCACCACTTGCTGCGACAACCACTACGAATCCGGAAACCGAAGGTCATCAAAACTGTAGTACCTAAATTCGAGGATAAGTAAGTCTTCTTTCAAATTCATAAATCATTTAATACTGCCTAAGAATCTAATAATCCTTTGGCTTAGTTACTCGTGCTCACTTTTCTTCTTTTCTTATCTTTTTGGTTTAACCTGGCAGCTTCATCAAGGGAAGAGATTATGATCCAGACAAGGAGCGATCTGAGATGAAAAAGTTGAAGAAACGGCTAAAACAGGAGGCCAAAGGTGCTGTACGTGAACTGCGCAAAGACAATTACTTCTTATTGGAGGTGAAGGATAGGGACAAGGCACGAATGAAGGAAGAACGAGATGAGCAATTTGGAAAGTATAAAGCATTCCTCCAAGATCAAGAGCACGCTTATAAATCTGGGCAATTAGGAAAAGGCAGGAAAAGAAGAAGATGATGCTCATCTAGATTTTTTTTTTCCTTGCGGTAAATTTTCCATATTTTACTGGCATTGTTCTACTCACACTTGATTGAGCTACAAACTGCATACTAATTGATGATGGCTGATGTCATTTCAGGACAAAAAAAGTTATGGATGTGGAAAGGGAGGTGGTGTGAGTGGATGTGTCATAGATGACAACAATTATTGATCATAAGGACACACACACGCAAGCACTTTAATGTATGTTGCTTTGGCCTTTGGGGCCAAGTTTTTGCTTTAGATAAAGGGTAAAGGAGAGAAACTTGGTGGTGTACTGGCATTTAAAGTGGGGAGACCAAAATAGCGCCAACCAAGAAATCTGTATTTACACAAAGTTACATTATTCACTTGATCTTTGCGGGTTTGACCAAATGTCCTGTAATACGCAGATGCTATTTATTCAATGAAGTAGTATAATTTATTTACAACCTCACTGTTGATGCACTCATGCCTTTGTAATTTGTATCTTCTTACTGTGGAGGTGATTTTGCGGTTTGTTTTAAGCAAATTTTGTGGAAGAACCTGCTGACCTATTTGATTCAGTATTTTTTAGGGGACCAGCGGTCGTCTGCTTGGGCAGGGAAATCCAATCCAGGTATAACTCTTAACTAGTATCTATCGTGTTTTGTTACTTGGAAGTGATTGGATATTTTTTGGAATAGAAGTGATTGGATATTTGGGATATAACTTGACAGAGGGATCTCATGGCTGTTGCCCCTCAGGCAAGAGCAAGACACAGTATATTCAAATTTCAAATGCTACAGCAAAAACTTGTAATGGATTTTGTTACTAGCCAATACTAATGACTCAATTGGTAAAAATACAGTGCTAAAGCCAAGACTGGCTCCATCAGAGGAGCATCACACTTATGTAGGTTTCTTGTCCTTTTTCTGGCTGCGAAGCTGACGGAAGTAGCCAGAAGGGTTTTGAGCAAAGTCCTTCCTGGGCATGTAGTGATCTGCCCCCCCGGCCCCTGGTGCTTTCATCATCTTCACTGGCTGTGGTGGTTCCAGACTTTTGAGCCACCTGGAGATGCCCCATGCTACCAGGGCTGCCACTCCTAGTGCCACGCCGACGGCCAGGGCAATGGTGGTTGCTCCCAGTTGCTTATAAGCTTCCCCCATCTTGGCTCTGGATGTGTGTTCCTACTTCTTCCTGGGTGGGAGTGAGGACTGAGGAGGCTTTTGTAGGGGCACCAAGGTTACAAGTGTCATTTCCCTTGAATGCGTGACAAAAGCGGCAAAAATTTACTACTACTACTGCAGTCTACAGTCACTTTTATTTTTCAGAAACAAAAAAGTTAAAAATAAAAAATAAAGTGTGTGTATACTTCCTCCGTTTTTTTTAGTATAACGTTTTTCATGATGCCAATGCAAATTTTATACGATTGATAACTCAAATTCGATACAACTAAAAATTCTAAAAATTTAAAATTTAAAAACTACAAGATGAGACCGTCTGGTTATATTTTTTGCTTGTATAGTTATAAAAAAAATAGAAGTCAAAGAGCTACAATGAACAGTAAAAAAATTCAAAATGTTACACACTTAAGATAATGGAGGGGGTATATAACTAAATGTGTATTTTTCCCATAGCAGAACCAAGTGAAATATCATGGCCGTACGTCAAAAAACATAACTATTTTGCCCGCGAACCAAAAAAATACCACGAACCAAATGATTAATTAATTAAGGAGTGTTAGCAGGGAGCTGTTGGTTTGTGTATGAACATGAATGCAGGAATATTGGTTTCTCTAGAGACCAGACACGAACCAACTAGTTCGTATATGAACCAGTTGGTTCATGTCGGAACCATGTTGAATGTTTAATGTTGGTTTCTCTTGGAACCATGTTGAATATTGTTCCTCTACGAACTAGTTGCATTTGACCCAAAATCAACACTCCTTAATTAATTAATCCACTGGTTCGTGGTTTTCACCTGGTTCGTGCACTAATCACTATTGCGAATTAGGGATGGTTTTGTCTTTTTTGGAAAAACAGATATATGGAAAAACAGATATATATATATATATATATTATTATTATTATTATTATTATTATTATTTGGAGGGTATGCAAGAATTTTGCAGGCGCAGCCGTGGCACTGTGACGCAGGTTCCCTAATTAAATTCAGACAAACGAAATGGTGGTGCATAATAAAAACTAGTCTGGCTTAATTAGTTTCAGTAAGTTGTGAATTGGTGCTCTTATTGTACTAGTATCAATTATCAAATAGTAAAAGATTAATTTGATGTAATCTCCATCTAAGATGATGCTCAAATGTGTTAATTTGTAGAGAGAGAACTTGTCCTAAATACTAGTATATGAGATGATTGGCAGGCAATACCATTTGTGTTGGATCGACCCTGTTGAACCAACCATCGTCATAGATAGAATATACTACTAATGGGGTATTACATTTACTCCGATCCTACTCATCATGTGTTGCTGAAAGTATTGCAAGTTAGCGATGCGACCCCTAGCCTCCGATCCTTGTTTGGAAGCTTCTATATACAGTACTATATATGATTGATTACAAGCCTCCTCCTATTCCTAAGCTGTCGACATTAATAAGGAACCTATCGTAAATTAACCTAGCTCCACTAATTTCACCTCGAAAAAACGTACGTGAATCGAAGGATATGATGCAACATGGGACTTGGCCAGGGCAATTGGTGCGTGGGAGATACTACAACATATTAATAATCAATATAATTAATGCCATCGTATCAGAGTAAATGTATATATATATATCCCTTATTCTGATCCCTTGCTGGGGGAATAAGGAGATGCAGGTGGAAATCGACTAACAATTAATGCCCACCCACATGACATGATCATTTACTTTCTCTTGAAAATTACTACTCCTCTGTTCCTTTTTAGTTGTCTTTTTAGAAAGTAAAAATTGTTCCAAAATAGTTGTCATTTTTAGGTAGTTATAGGTAGTTATGCTATGTTTTTACTATATTGTCCTTCACTTTACATAAATGCTATTTGTTGACATTTATTAAGAATGTGTTTAGTTGAAGGGTAAAAATGTAAATTTATGAGTTAATTAATGCAAGTATTGGTTTTTGAAATTGAGCTAATTAATGCAAGGAACGGAGGGAGTATTATTATTGTGATTGGGTAGACAGACAGACATTTCTCTCGCATGACCACCCACCTCTGCCTGCATGCAGTATGAAGAATCACATGAGTTCGTTGAATTTTCAATACTAGTAGTACAATTTTATAGCGGTCGATACCATAGCTCCAACTGCTTAATTACTGTTTAGCGTTAGTTCAATTTTTATACACTCCTTTTCCCTCGATTTTTTTTGGCACCCATGACTGACTTGGTTATTAGTAGCTTTCCCAGTGAAACCTCTAATATTATTCTTGATATGTACTCCATCCACAGTGGCGGATCCAGAAAATTTTTCAAGTGTTGTCCCAAAAAATAGTGAAACCTATATTGAATTAGGATACTAGTTACAACACAAAAAATATTGAGATATAGCTGCTTGGTTGGAATGAAGGATTGTGGTGTCACCGTAAAAATTAAGTGGTGTCACTAAGTATAATCTAGTTAAATGTAAAAAATTTTCTACTTTAAAATAGTAGTTTAATCAATTTAAGTGGTGTTCCATGCCACCCCCACTCTTATACATAAAATCCGCCCCTGTCCATCCACCCCAACGTATTACACTTCATTTAGACATACCAATGTATTATTACTTGAACAGCTAATATCTCAAGTTGTATATATATGTAAAAAGTATATAAAATACATACTTACATTGTAAATCCAGCAATTAAGGAAATGAGAGTAGCTAACTAGCTATATATCATTGCACCCATCGCTCCTACAAGAATTTTTCATTTTAGTAGTCACTGGAAAGATTTGATTGCTAAATCCAAAATTCAGTATCTGATCTAAATTCAAAATTTGATTTTCTATTGCGGTAAGTTTTCCGAATTTTACTGCTGCTGCATTGTTCTACTCATACTTGATTGAGCCAACACCACACAAAAACCCTTGGGTTAAGATTAAGTAGATACTATGGTCTATAATTAACAAAATGCCTACTGATTGATGATGGCTGATGTTTTTTCAGGAAAATAATTATGGATGTGGAAAAGAAGGTGGTGTGAATGGATGTCTCATAGAGGACAACAATTATTGAACATAAGGGCGGGCACACACACACAAGCACTTTAACTAACGTATGTTGCTTTATTTGGCCTTTGCTGCCAAGTTTTTTCACGAATGTAATAATTAGATCATAGTACATGATTATATTATTATGATAATATTAGTTCAAAATTGACTAACAAACTGTGACAAATAGTGGTGAAAACACCCATATTAATAATATTAGTAATTACTAATAAGGGAGAGGAAGATCCAAAAGGTGGGTCGATGCAAAAGTGGATTTGATGAGTGTGTGGGAATCATATGAATATGGCTTCCATATTCCATTTGTCAAATAATGCTTCAAGATGACCCAATGCCCCCTTGCAAAAAATGATAGTCATCTTCTGTAATGTGTTAGAGCAAAGTGTCCATTTTCTAAATCAATTTACATCAGAGGCTCCACAGAGAATACAATAGCTTAGGTAGGCGGCACACACACAACACAGGTGGTATAAGTAAAATATACAGTATATTGGACTGTACCTGCGGTTTGGTGACTGAATGACTAATGAGATAAGGGATGGTATTAGTAGTATTATTTATTGCAGGAAGTGGAAAATGCAAATGCATATTATTGAAAACTATGGAAAATAATAGAGTGACAATGAGTTGTCAATAAGACTATGACCTTGAGCAGACCAGGTCTCCCGCCACGTCAGCATTATTTATTAAAAAAAAATGTTGTGGTTGCCATGGAGTGGTCAACCAACCCCCCTTGAGACCACTTGGTCTCTTTTGTTTGGGCAAAGTTATTTATCAAAGTTATTCTTTTAAATTTATTTAATAAATTGATTATATTTTTTATATAAATAAATAAATATATTTTTAAAATATGTCAAATTTTATAATTTTTTATTCTCTAAAAATAGAGACCACTTTTGCTATATTTTTATTAAATACCTAATATATCAATTTTAATATATTTAACCTATTTTAAATTTTAAAATAATTATATATAGTGTTGTGGTTGGATGGTTGGGTGGTTATTGATAAAGTATGTAAAATTTGAGTGGTTGGGTTGGGATGAATATTGATGAGTTGGATGAGGGAGAAATTAATAAAATAATAAGATGGTTGGATGGTTGGGTGGTTGGAATGGTTATGGATAATGGTAGTCTAATAACATGGATATACATAGAGCGTTTTCTAATTGAATTTAACCATTAATATGGAGTTGTAATATAATTAATAATGATTTTTTTATTAGTATAAATAATAAATGAATATATATATATACTCCCTCTGTTCCTTTTTAGTTGTCTCTTTCAGTTCAATTTCAATAACTAAGATTTGCATTAATTAATTTATAAATTTACATTTTTACCCTTCAACTAAAATCATTCATAATAAATGTCAACAAATAGCATTTATGTAAAGTGAAGGGCAATATAGTAAAAACATAGCATAACTACCTATAACTACTTAAAAATGACAACTATTTTGAAACACCTTTTACTCTCTAAAAAGACAACTATAAAAGAAAGGAGGGAGTATATATGAGTAATAAATAAAGTGGATTCACAACAACCCACTATTAATGAATCACTCCCCCAAACAATTATTTAGGTCATCTCCAACCCAAAACTGTATTTTACAGTTACACTATCTATCAAATAATTTTAATACATATATTTTATATATACTCCCTCCGTTTTTTTAAAGGTTACGTTTTGACTTTCTTTATTGTTTATTGTAGCACTTTGATTTCTATTTTTATTATAGTTATAGAAACAAAATATAGCCAAGGGAGATCTTGCTGGATTTGTTTCATCTTGTAGTTTTTAAATATCAAATTTTTAGAATTTTTATTTGTAACGAATTTGAGTTATTAATTGTTGAAAATGTGCATTGACATATGTATAAATGAGAAGTGTAACCTTCAAAAAAACGGAGGAAATATAAAATCTAATTTATATTTTTTAAATTATATAATTTGAAAGTTTAAAAATTTAAATCTCATAATAAAATAAAACCAAAAATAATAAAAAAAGATATAATTAGAAGCAAATATAAAAATATTAGGAATTGAAAATAAATCAGAAAGAAAAATACAAATAAAAAGTAAATAAAAATGTATTATAAAAAAGGAAAAAATAGAAAAAAAAAAAAGAAAAGAGATAGCGTTGTGAACAGTGCACCGCAAAAAATTGCGGTGCACTGTAGAGGAACGCCATTTTTTGCGATTGTGGACGGCAAAGTGCCGTCACGGTTGGAGCTTTCTCCACTCCAAATATTGCGTCTGACGCAATTCTACAGTCCCCATTGGAGACGCTCTTACTACTACTCCCTCTGTTCCTTTTTAGTTGTCTCTTTCAGCTCAATTTCAATAATCAAGGTTTGCATTAATTAACTCATAAATTTACATTTTTACCCTTCAACTAAATTCATTCTTAATAAATGTCAACAAATAGCATTTATGTAAAGTGAAGGGCAATATAGTAAAAACATAGCATAACTATCTATAATTACCTAAAAATTACAACTATTTTAGAACACTTTATACTGTCTAAAAAGACAACTAAAAAGGAACGAAGTACTATTCAACCGTGTAACATACCAATGAAGGGTTTTTGCTTTGAGGGTAAGGTTTTGTTTTGGAAACATGAGAAAGGATAAAGTGGGCAACTTTGGGAAGACCATAAAGACCAATGAAAATTTGGCATATATAGTAGTACTAATAAGTGGGGAAGAGCATGGATAAAGACCATGGAGAAATTTGATTAAAATAGTAATTCATTTTCTGTTGTTAGTCTTGAATCAAAGTCATGAATGCATATCTGAAATAGAACATTTATATCTTTAAAACATCAATTTCTTAAAATTTTTATTTTGCAAATCAGAGTAAGCTTTATTTTTGGGCTTGTTCTTTTCAGCAAGAATATATTTTTATTAATTTTAGGTGCTTGCTTGGTCTTTTTGCTAAAAGGAAAAGTTCATGAAAATTGAAAAAGTTTTAACCTTTATTAGAAGTAAATAGGGTTACTTATGAAAAGCTAAAACAATAGTTAGATTACAAAAATATCACTCCTAATTATGTAAATAAAAATAAATAATTTCATTATAAAAAATGATTAAATATTTAATTGAAGTAAACTTTTTATTTTATTTTTATTAGTGTTAGAGTTGTTTTTTATATTTCTATTTGAATTTATTTAAGTTTATATATTTCATTTATATTTAAATATATTTTATTATGTTCCATTTAAGTTAAGGAAAATTTGATCACCAAAACTATAATATAATTATATATATAAGTATATATTAGAATATTGTTTGGGGGCCAAAATAAAATTTTGAAAAGTTAATGAGTTCTAAAATGATATTCTAAATGGAAAGTATAGTTTTGTTTTTCTTTTTTCTACCATTAAAAAGTTTAGGTGTATTTTTTGTCAAAAAATTGGTTTAGGTACTCATTTTAAAATTTAGGTATAATTGAGAAATATTTGTCGGGGATTTCTCTAGCTAGCATTTTTATAAAACTTTATGTGAAAGGACTTGTCAATTCCATATGATTTTTTGCCACAAAGGTAGAACTACAACATACAAACCTACTATTAATTAAACACTCAGATTATGAGGAAAAGAACACAAGACAAACAAGTAAATAATTGTAAGATAACACTGAAGCACATTAAGTGCCCGGAAATGAAACAACACACGATCGAATGACAAAACCAAAAAGGATATGGAACAAAGACATTAAACAACAAGATGATGCAATGCAACCGAAGCACCACTTAATTTAGGCATGCCATGTAATGTTTAGTTTAGGATGATTGTTGTTTTTTCATTTTCTGGCACGGTGCTGGCGAAAGTAGTTCTTTGGATCATTCTCAAATTCATCCCGAGGCATGTAACGAGTAGGTTCACCCGGTGCTTTCATCATTTTGACTGCAGGTTGTGGTGGTTCGGAGCTTCCAATCCACTTGGAGATGCCCCATGCTGCGAGGGCCGCCACCCCTATGGCTGCGCCGGCAACCAGTGAAGCGGTGGTGCTGCTGCCTCCATCTTCCTTTTCTTCTTCCTCCACCTTGGATTTGGTAGAACCATTTCCTCTGCTTGGATAGTGTTTGGCTCGGGTGTAGCCAAGGACCTTTTTCTCCTCAAGGGAGGCTACCGGAAAAGGATCAAACCGATTACGGGTTTGGATTAACAATAATGCGCCCACAATTGACTGAATCTTCTTTGGATTGATCAAAAATAACAAGATACAACGGAGAATCTGCCTGTTGTTAAGAAACAACGGCGGAATTCACCAAAAACAGGGAACCAAACTACCAGCTGCTAAGGAGCAACGGTGGATTTGGGAATGGTAACCGCTACAAACTAGGCTAGATTCTAAGGAAAGCTGTAAAGGAAAGCTGTAAAGATAACAAGGAATTAAATTTGATAAAAGGAATTTGGGGGTTGGATTGATCTCTCCGATTTTGTGTGTGTCGACCCCTATTTATAGCCGGAGCTGGAATAACCGCTCTCCGGCTAACTCCTCTGAGCCGAATTCTTTCTCTCTTCAATTCGGTTGTTTTGGTTTCGGCTGTTTCTTCCTATTTCGGCCGAAATCTTTATCAGCCTCGATTCCCTCCCTTCGGTTTACTATGTACTTTCGGCCTTACTAATCTTGAGCCCATCTTCTTTTGGGACTTCCTCTTTCTTCCGGCCCATGTCTTATGGCCCAATAGCTCTTTCGCGGCCCATTATTCCATATGGCCCCAACAGATGCCCTCCTTACTTGGGCGAATTGCTTTCATGCGAAAGAGCCCAAGTAACCTCCCTTTCTTCTTCCTTTTGGCGGTTATTTTCTTCTTCTCGAGGATACTCTCCATCACTCCCCTATTTACGTAGCCTACCACGTATTTGGAGTGAACTGCCTTTTCAACTTCTCCTCTCTCTCTCTCTCTTTCCACCTCCTCCGATGGAAAATCCCCCTGCTCCTGTTACTGCTCTTTCCGCTGATCTTCTCAGAGTTGAGAACTCTTTTGCTTCTCATTCTGCAGTTCGTCTCCTGCCTGAGGGCTTCTATTCCTTAGGTCCGTTGGGCATTCCTGAGGACATCGATGAATGTACTGCTCGGATTTTTGATAATCGTTCCGTTCTTCTGTATGAGCCTTGTTTCTCTTCCAAGCTTTTCCCTTCTTCTTTCGCTAATTGGTCATCGCCCTCTCCTGATTATGTGGCGTGGTATCATCACCTCGAACCCCACTGTCGTGACTCTTGGAATAAGTCATATGTCTACCGTATGATTTCCCTTAGTACCTTGCCACTTCCCACAGATCTTCGCCCTATTCAAGCCCTTCTTTGCTTTTGGAATCCTTCTGTGAACTGTTTTTGTTTCCCTTGGGGGATGATGACTCCTACCATTCAGGATGTGAAACTTCTCCTAGGCCTCTCTGTTCGTGGGGATAACCTCGCCATCATGTCGTTGCCCAAGGAGAAAAATACTGGCTTTTCCTCTGGCGATTCCTTTGCTAATTGGATCATTTCCCATCAGAGTGATCCCATTTCGCCTACTCCACACCCTTCAGAGCCTCTTGCTTTCATGATGTATTTCCTTACGAAATTCTTCTGGTGTGTCCCTTCTAAGGGTGTTCTCCTCGAAACACACTCTTTTGCTTCGGCACTTCTTAATCATGTGACCCTGCCCTCAGCCGATTTCTTCCTCGCTCATCTGTATGCTGGTATTTCGGCTACTGTGTCGGGTTGGGAAAAAGGTTCGTCTGATAAAGCCCGCGGCCCGTTATGGTTCCTTCACTTGTGGTTAGTTTGGCACTTTCGCGACATTTCCCAATTTCCTCCCCATGATATTCGTCCTAATCATTTCATCGCTCCTGATCTTCTTAGAGCATCCCTTCCTCCTTTGTCGATCCCTCATTGGATCAACTATTTCCTGGGTCGTACTGTCGAACAATCCTTTTCCCATTATCATTACCGGAAAGCTGACTTTGCTTGGGTCAGGGATATTGCTACTTCCCCCTTCGGGACTCCTCTTCCTTTAGCTTTTGCTCAAATCTGGAATAGGTGTATATTACCCCGCCCGATCTTCAATGGTTCCACATTTGTATCTGCCAAGTCTGCTATTCCTTTCGAAGTTTACAATCCCCATCTGGTTAGCCGTCAATTCGGCTTTGGTCAAGACTTAGTGGAGGCCCTCAGAGCCGGTAGACGCCTTTCTGCTTCTGCCAGTCGTCAGCAATGCTCCCTCTATCATAAACGTTTGATCTCCTTCAAGGTTTGGAAGTTTGCCGTTCGTCCGGGGTCCGTTACCTCCCGCTTTCAGTCTTGGTGGGACGGTGTTGCTGGTGTCTTTTTTAGTGCCAACCTTGATTCGATTCTGCGGAGGGGTGGTTTCTCTCCTATTCTGGCATTCTCTTCTGTCCCTCCATCATCTCCGGGCTCCACTCCTCAGCGCATTCTCGGTTCGTCTTCCGCTTCTCGCCCAGGTATGTTTCTTTTCTTTCCCTTCCCTCTTTGATCGTTGCTTGCTCCTTTTCCTTTGTGTCTCACTTATCCGATTTCTTCAGATGTTCCTCGCTCCTCTACTTCAGAACCTGGTCGAAAAAGGCCTGCTTCGCCTTCGGCCTCTCTTATCGACTTTCTCCCTCCTACTCTGACCAAGAGGCGTTCGTCTCATTCACCGCTTGGCAGAATCCCTGCCTCCCTTTTTGCGGTTTGTTACACTACTCTTTTCCTTTTCCAGGCTCCTTTCCTTCGACTAATTTCTTTCTCTTATTCTTGTCAGGTCCCACCTGTTTTACCACAACCCGATGTTCATCCACTTCCAACTGTGGTATCGGCCTCTCCGGTAGCCGAATTTCGCACATCGGCCAGTACCAGTAATTTGGCCGTTCACGCTAGTTCTTCTGCTGTTAACCCTCGGGGTTTGATTGCAAGCTCTACTTCGGCCGACCCTTCCGTCCCTCTTTCGGTCGATCGTCCTCAGCCTATTACGGATTCTGCTACACCCTCGTCTTTGGTTGTTCCGAAACCGTCTGGCCTCCCACCTAGTGGTATGACTGCTGATGAAACCCCTGCCGATCAGGTCCCTTTATCGCCATTTCCTGATCGGCATGTCTTGGACGATTTCTTTTCTCCTGCGTCTCTGGTTTCTCGTCCGTCGGATCTTTCTACTCACCTTGGCGATTGTTTGGCCAGGCTATGTAATCTAATCGGCCGGCAATCTGACGTGGAATTCGTCAACCCTAAACCGATCCTTATTCTCTTGTCTCATCTTGAGCAACAATTTCATGACGAGATGGTATCTCTGAATCTGAATGGTACTCTTCAGATGATTACGAAGTCTGTCCTCTCAATGGATCAGGAACTCATGGCTCACTTAAAAATGCGACATAAGCTTGCCGCCGAACGTGAGGCCGCAGCCTCTTCACGAGCCATCTTTGACAATTATTCTGCAGAGTATCGGGCTCAAATGAGTAAGCTGTCCGAAGTGGAATCTCAGGAACTCAAACAGTCCGAGGATCTTTCTTTGATTCGGGCTGAGATAGCCAAGCTCCAGCGACAAGAGAAGGATTTGGAATTAACTTTGGCTCACACTAAGCGAAAATCGGCCGATCTGAAACAATCGATCAAAACCCTTCGTCAATCGGCCGAAGCTCCTAGGGCCACAATCTTGAATTCTCAGGAGGATGCTTCTTATTTGGCCATGCGGATAAGTTTCAACGATTTCATTCTTGGTACTTTCCAAGAAAAATGGGCCGAAACCCAGTCTTTAGTTGGTCAACTGGATTCGGCCATCAAGAGCCTTGGTGGGCAAAGTGTTGTTCACGTCTCTTCTCCACATGTCTTATTTCCTTTGGACCCTTCCGAGATAGAGTCCTCCCCTTCGGGCGATAACCCACTTTTGCCAATCATTCCTTCAGGTACCCTGTTCCCTTCCATTTCCTGTTGTGATTTCCTTCTTTTATGCTCTCTTACTTATTATTCCCCTTTTCCTTCTTCTCTTCTAGGGAAAACTGGCGCTTCCTGTGGTGCTGGTTCATCCACCGTTCACCTCCCACCTGGCGAAGTTGCTGGCCCTTCTTCTTCAGCAAGTCCGAATCTGATGACGTCTTCGGTTAATCCTACTTCCGCTACTTCGCGAGGCTTGGATGATGCTATTCCTTTTGACGATCAGGAAGACCACTAATTTGTCTTTGTATATCAGTTCTGTGTTTTGACTTGTCTTTTGTCAAGTGTAAATTTCGGTCACTCTTTTTCTCTTGACAGCTGTAATCGGCCTTTTTTAGACTATGTTGGCCGATACATTGTACTTGGATTCGTATCTTCTGTATCTTTTGTAATGCGATTCGTATCCCGTTAATTCCATTGTTTTCGGTCTCCTTTATTGCTGATTTCTGAATATTAGCAGCTTTTTCCGGGAATCAGCTGTAACATTTTCCCATAAATAACATTTACTATTGACCGTTTCTTCCGCCAAGCACTTATCTCTTCCTATAAATACCCGGCATTGTTGACACTTATCTATCACTTCCTTTTTTTTTCCTTTTTTCTATAACAATATGGATCTCCCTTCTCCCTTGTTCAACTTCCTGTCTCCAGTTCCTCCATGGCCTTTGGCAAGTATTCTTGTGCAAGGATTTCCAGACGTGGTACGAAAACCTTTTGCTTATGCAACACGAGTTCAACTAATGCCCTTTTCACCATGTTCGTATGGGCGAGGATCTTTATATGTTATTCCAAATGAAGGTCTCGACGGCTATGCTGGTGTGTCCCTTTTCGACTTTGCGGTTGCATATCCTGTCGGACCTTTTCTAATGGGGGACCCACTTCTTTCCCCCTTCCACCGTTTTTGGGTGACTGCCTCGCTGCACTCCTCCTTCTTCTGTCTGAGGTCGTGCGGATGCTGTACCCGAGTTTGACTTCTACCTCTGGGACGTTGTACTCTTCGTTCTATCGTATCCTAGAGTAGAAGTTCGGTGGTCGGACCTAAATCGGCAATACTGTTCTGGGGCAAGCAACTGTGCCCTGCTTCTGTGTTGCCGATAGTTTTAGCGGCATTTCTACAAGGCTGAATGTCTTTCGAGGACCTTTCCCTTGTATATGCCTGCTTAGTATAGGACGTTTCCCTTGTATATTGTAACTTTGGGCTATCGACGCCGCTTTCGGCCGAAGTAGCACCCTTTTTGTACTTATTCGTTCATGCAATAAAATCTTTACTTTTTCGCATCGCTTAACGTTTAATCCCATACTGATGGATAATATTTCTTCATGTATCTTGCATTAACTGGATTTGACATCTGCTCACCATTTTCGTCCACCAAAACGTACGCTCCATTCGGTAATCTCGTATGAACAATAAATGGTCCCTCCCAATTGGGACTCCACTTACCTAATCGGCCATCCTTCTGCTTAGGCGGCTATATAACTTTCCAAACTAAGTCTCCAACTTCAAACCGCTTAAGACGAATTCGCTTATTGTACCAATCGGCCACAATATCTTTATTTTTCTGCAAATTCTCAAAGGCTTGCACCCGATTGGAATTTATCTCCAATAACTCATCTTTCATCGCACGATCATACTGTTCGGCCGACATTGAATCCGCCTGGCTTGTTCTCAAAGTCGGCACTGTTATTTCGGCTGGCAATACTGCATCCATTCCATAAGTCAGCCGAAACGGTGTGAACCCAGTAGCTGAAGTTTTAGCATTTCGATAAGCCCACAATGCTTCAGATAACTTCTCATGCCATTTTCTTGGTTGATCTTCAATCATTTTCTTTATAATTCCTATTAGCTGTTTGTTTGTGGCCTCTGCTTGTCCATTTCCTTGCGGGTAATATGGTGACGAATGCACAATTTTTATCCCGTATTCGTCTGCAAAGGCCTTGACTTTTTCTCCCACAAATACAGTTCCTCTATCGGTTAGAATCGTCTGTGGGATCCCGAATCTATAAATCAACTGTCTCTTAATGAACTCAATCACTTCCTCTTGTGAAATGCTGACATACGCCTGAGCTTCGGCCCATTTTGTGAAGTAATCTGTTGCCACTAGCACGAACTCATGTCTTTTCGACGAAGAGGGATGAACTTTTCCTATGATGTCCATGGCCCATCCTCTGAATGGCCATGGTTTGATCATTATATGCAGTTCTTCGGCCGGTAACTTCTGAATCGGCCCATGTTTTTGACATTCGGTGCATCCACTTGCATATTTTTCACAATCAGGACCCATATTCGGCCAATAATATCCCAGCCGAATAATACTCCACTTCATCGATTTTCCTGCCCGATGCGCACCACATATTCCTTCATGAACCTCTCCCATTACCCTTCTAGCGTCCTCTTCTCCGACACATCTGAGCAATATTCCATCAATAGCACGCTTGAATAATAATCCTCCTATTATGACGTAGTCCATCGCTTTCCGTTTTTCGGCTGGATTAGCCTCCGAAGGATCTTCTAATGTCTGTGCTATCTTTTTTATCCATTCGGCCTTCTCTGTTTCGGCCAAACGTACTTCTACATTTCCTGCTATCGGCATCAACCGATATTTAGCTGCATGTTGAGCCAATTCATTGGCTACTTCGTTCTTTTCTCTCGGGATATATTCAATGTACACCTCATCAAATTTTTCTAACAAAGTAACCGCTTCTTCATACAATCTAATCAACTGAGAACTCTTAACCGAAAAATCGCCTAATAATTGCTGAACAACTACTTGCGAGTCTCCTTTGACAATGATTGCTCTGGCTCCTTCTTCCATCAACCGTTGTAATCCCGAAATTAACGCTTTATATTCAGCTTGGTTATTCGTATATGACTCTGGCAGTTGCACGAAATATTTGTATATTTTGCCCTCCGGTGTTTGTAGGGTAAACCCTGCTCCAACTCCTGAAGCGGCTTTAGAACCATCAAATGTCATTACCCATGGTTGCAAGTATACAATTCCTATCTCACCAATTTCTTTCGGCCGATCCTGATGATCGATGTCATCGGTTATCGGGTGTATCACATGATCAGCTAGAAAATCGGCTACAATCTGACCTTTCATAGCCTTCAAAGGTTGATATCTCAAATCGTATGCATTTAACTTCATGGCCCATTTGGCCATTCTTCGGCTACTGACCGGATCATTCATCATAATCTTAACTATGTCAACCGAAGCTACCACTATCACTTGCCTTGGCTGAATATAATATTCTAATTTCTGGCATGCATGATAAAGACTTAAACATAGTTTATGAATCGGCGAGTACCTTACTTCGGCGTCCCTTAGGATTCGGCTAAGATAGTAAATCGCCCGATCCCTTCCTTCATCGTCTTCTTGCGCCAGTAATGCTCCAATAGATTCTTCGGCCGCTGCTATATACAACTTCAATGGCCGTCCTAAAATTGGAGGAACCAACACAGGTGGATTCATCAAATCCTGCTTCAATTGTTCGAAGGCTTTTTGTTGGTCGACTCCCCATTTGAACTCCTCTTCCTTCTTCAACCTCAATAGATCGGTTAGTGGTTTCGACTTTCCAGCCGCATTTGCTAAGAATCGTCTCAGAAAACCGATCTTTCCAAGAAACTTCTGCAGACTCTTCTTATCATGTGGAGGTTTGGCTTCTTGGATAGCCCTGGTTTTGTTCGCATCAACTTCTATTCCTTTGTTATGTACCAGGAACCCGAGAAAATTTCCTGCCTGTACTCCAAAAGCACACTTGGCTGGATTCATCTTGACTCCATGCAGCCTCATTCTCATGAACACCTTCCGCAAATCGTTCAAGTGGCTTTCGATATCTTTGGATCTGACCATGACGTCGTCGATATAGACTTCAACACAATCCCCTATGAGGTCATGGAAAACATAGTTCATGGCTCTCTGGTATGTAGCTCCTGCATTTTTCAGTCCGAACGGCATCACCACCCATTCATATATCCCTATGGCACCAGGGCACCGAAATGCAGTCTTGTGAATGTCTTCTTCGGCCATAAAAATTTGGTTGTATCCTGAATATCCATCCATGAAAGATAGCATCCCCTGTTTTGCGGCCGAATCAATCAGCAAGACAACAATAGGCATCATATACTCATCTTTTGGAGTGGCTATATTAAGATTCCTGAAATCAATACAAACTCTCAATTTTCCATTCTTCTTTATTACAGGAACAATATTTGATAGCCATTCTACATATTTAGCTGGCCTAACAAACCCGGCCGCTAACAATTTCTCTATTTCTTCTTTTATTTTTGGGACTAATTCGGGCGCTGCCCTCCTGGCCGGCTGTTTATGCGGCCTGAATCCTTCTTTAATAGGCAGTCTGTGCTCTACAATTGACCGCTCCAATCCTGGCATCTCTGTATAGTCCCATGCGAAACAATCCTTGAATTCGACTAGAACCTCCTTGAATCGGCTTGTCATCTGCTGATCAAGATTTGCACTCAACGGGATCTCCCTCGGGTGTTCGTCTGTACCAACATTGACCATTTTCAAGGGGTCTTGAGCTTTGAAATCCGGCGTTCGCTTTGGAATTGCGTCTATTAAATCGCTCCATCCTGCTTTATCGTCTGAAACTCCGAGTTCGGCCGATTCGAACTCGGTCGCTTGATTCGGTTGTGCCTCCATCATTTACTTTATTCTTCGACTGGCCGTTCATCGGCCTGGTATCTGATTTCAAACCCCAAATCTGTCCAATCACACTCGATCACCTGCGGGTACTGATCCCCTACCACTGCTAGGAATGGTTGTATCGGTTCTTCATATAACACCGCATCAATTCGTCCGGCTGAGCTGACTGGAAATGGAGGTTGATCCCCATCTACTTCTTCTACTGTGCCATCCTTTTTCCAGAACCATACTTTCTGGTGAAGCGTTGATGGCAAACATCGGGATGTATGAATCCAGCATCGGCCTAATAGGGCCGCATACGGGACTTCTGCATCTACCACGAAGAACATGGTCGGAATTGATATTGTTCCGACCGTTACATCCACCAATATACATCCTTCAGCCGCAGTTTGAGCTCCCACAAAACTCATTACCTTCATTCTCGTAGGGAGTAAATCTTCCTTCGAACGGCCTATCTTCGTTAGCGTGGATAGCGGCATGATATTAACTGTGGCTCCACCGTCGATAAACATTCTTCTAAGTGGTCTCCCATTGACCCAACCTTTAACGTATAAAGGCCTCACATGCTGGGACATCTTCGCAGTTGGAGGCAAAATCGTACCTGGTTGAGCTTCTGGAACAAATGCTTTATATCCTTCCTCAAACGATTTCTCTATTTCGGCTTCCGGCCGAAATACCTCAAGTTTATCGAAACAAAAATCCACTATGGGTTCTTCATCACCATAGTATTCTCCATCCTTCTGACAGAAAACCACAGCTGGTTCGGAATCCGACCAGTACTCCTCTTTCTCTTCGGTGGTTACCGTCACCATATTCGCACTAGATCCGAAGTCGAACTTAAACTGCCCAACAGGGGGTGTATCACTATTCGGAATAATAGTTGTCTTTGGTTTCCATTCCCTGGTTCGGACTGGTCTAGGCTTCCATTCTTCTTTCGATTTCGGCTGCTCACTTTCAATTTTCGGCTGTATTACTTCTGGCCGAAATTCAGTTTTGTTCTTTAGCCGATCCTGTCCTTCTTTCGGCTTTCTCTCTTCTTTCGATTCGGACTTCAAACGAGCCGAAAATACCCTATTGAGTATTCGTCCTCCCGAGAACGAACAGTCATCAGGGAAGTCCTCTTCCATATGCATCATATCATACTCCTCCTGTTCAGAAACAGCAGCTGCTTTAAGCCGTTGCATTCTTCGTTTGAAAGTACGATATGATCCCTTTCCTTTTGGGACTTTTCTCTCCTCTGCCCTCCAAGCTGAGTGGTCCTACCGGCGTTGATCGAAATGCCTTCTTTCTGGAGAGTTTTGGACCCATCGGCCTACCTGAGTATTTGCTGGTGGCCTTCTAAGCTTCTTCATTTCGGGACTAACAGCTTCTTCAGGGACTGTGATCTGTATCACAGTCTTTCCATTCTGTTTATCGGCTGTTAACTTCATCTCTGAGTCCCATCCGTTGGTTATGATTTTCAACGTTGGTCTCTCACTCTTATCTCCGACCTCGATCTCCTGATGTCTCTCCGATTGCTTGATCCACTCTTTTACCTCATAATTCCCCAATCGGTCAAAAACATCTGTAACTTTCTCTTTTCCCTTTGGAGATCCTAATCTTTTCCATACTCATGACTTCTGAGCCGATGGCCGATCCCCAAGCCGATCGTGCACAGAACTCTTGCTAGATGATGTTTGATCCCCCAATCGGTCATGCACCGATTTATTCTGGTCGGGCTGCACCATCACCATGTTGGCAACTGGGAACGGATTCTTATCAATTGCCATAAGCCTTTCTGGGAACTTCAGCTTCCCATCATCGACATGCTTCTGAATCAGCTTCCTAAAATGCCCACAAATAGCCGTGGAATGAGTAGCTGACCCGTGGAATCTGCACCATCCGGCCTCCAACCGATCCTTGGTAGGCTGTGGATGGTTTCCTTTAAACTCTAGCAATCCGTTCTTCTGGCAATAATCAAATATTTCATCCATCTGTGACAAGTCGAAAGAGTAAAACCTTTGAGATTCATCTCCTCCTTCTTTCTCCTTGCCTCTGGCTGGCCGAAGTGCTGGACAAGTCATAGGCTTTTTTATGATTAACTCTGCCCTTGCGACTTCGGCTAATGCAGGAACGTCATCCGTATTGTACTCTTCCTGAATTTCACATCTATCCAGAGATTCAGCAAATGAGGCAGCTGACTGGATAGGTTGTGACCTTCCGCTTTGACTTCGGCTTGATTTGAAAGCCGCCTGTTCCGCCAAATATGTCTCCATCCTTATAGCTTCAGCCGTTAATTCGGCTACTGTCCTCGGTCTTGTTACCATCAATCTGTCCTTAATGGCAAACTTCAAATTCTGCTTTAAGATTTGAATATATTCATGCTCAGGCAGCATTGTCTTCATCTGAGCCTTTACTGCATAAAATCTTTCAATGAATTCAGTAACCGATTCAGACGCTTTCTGCTTGGTTGACGTGAGATCAACTACCGAGACTTCCGGACTGGTATTATAGAATCGGTCATGGAATAACCGCTCCATTTCGGCCCAAGTATTGACCGATCCCGCTGGCAAATTAATGTACCATTCGAATGCTGGGCCAGTTAATGACAAACTGAACAATATCAGCTTGTGAAAATCATTTTGCGCGATTCTGGTACATTGAGCTGTAAATCGGCCAATATGCTCGATGGTAGAGCGGCCGACTTCTCCAGAAAAAGTGTTAAAATCTGGAACCTTCACCCCTCTAGGCAGTGGATACTGCTCCTCAATGTAATCTGGATAAGGTTTCCGATACATCGGCCTATTCTCCTGGCCGATGAGATTCCCAAACTGTGTGCGAATAATCTCAGCAATAAGCTCTCTGTCAACCAGTTGTGGAGGATTCTGCTGAAGTGGTGTGTATTGTTGTTGAACCACTGGAGCAGGCGGTTGAACAGCTGGTTGAGGCGGTTGATTCTGTTGCTGATCGTACCTCTGCTGCGGAGGAACAAAAGGCCGAGCTCCATGCCCTCCTGGCGGCCTAAAGGCCTGCTGCTGAAAATTGTGAGGATTTTGCATCGCAGGTGGTGGATTTTGCGCCACTGGAGCTTGCTGCGCTCCCATCGGATACATACTCCTCGCGATTTCGGCTCTAAACATGGCTGGCATCGCTGCCAGGATATTTCCTTCGATTTGGCGAACCGAATTACTAACCGCCGCTTCCACCATAAATTGAACCTGATCTCGGAATCGCGGGGTTAAATCATCGTTTGAAAACTCCTGACTATGGAAATGTGATGGTCCGGGGAACCCTGGGGGGAATTCTCCGGCTTCTGGTGCGCGCTCTTCCTGAATCGGCGGCAAATCAGTCCTCGCCGCCGTGTTTGCTACTGGAGTTGCTTGTTCAAACGCCATTTCGTGTCCCACTGGGCGTGCCACTGTTTGGCTCGGGTGTAGCCAAGGACCTTTTTCTCCTCAAGGGAGGCTACCGGAAAAGGATCAAACCGATTACGGGTTCGGATTAACAATAATGCGCCCACAATTGACTGAATCTTCTTTGGATTGATCAAAAATAACAAGATACAACGGAGAATCTGCCTGTTGTTAAGAAACAACGGCGGAATTCACCAAAAACAGGGAACCAAACTACCAGCTGCTAAGGAGCAACGGTGGATTTGGGAATGGTAACCGCTACAAACTAGGCTAGATTCTAAGGAAAGCTGTAAAGGAAAGCTGTAAAGAAAGCAGTAAAGATAACAAGGAATTAAATTTGATAAAAGGAATTTGGGGGTTGGATTGATCTCTCCGATTTTGTGTGTGTCGACCCCTATTTATAGCCGGAGCTGGAATAACCGCTCTCCGGCTAACTCCTCTGAGCCGAATTCTTTCTCTCTTCAATTCGGTTGTTTTGGTTTCGGCTGTTTCTTCCTATTTCGGCCGAAATCTTTATCAGCCTCGATTCCCTCCCTTCGGTTTACTATGTACTTTCGGCCTTACTAATCTTGAGCCCATCTTCTTTTGGGACTTCCTCTTTCTTCCGGCCCATGTCTTATGGCCCAATAGCTCTTTCGCGGCTATTATTCCATATGGCCCCAACAGATAGTATGACATGATTGCTTAATTCACAATAATGGACTCTAGGGTGGTGGTGGCTAATGTGTTATGTTCCTTCCTTTTTAAAGAGGCAGAAAGGGTGAAACTGTCATTTAATTAAATTATCTAACAAGAAAAAAGATACTCCCTGATCAATTCCATTTAGTTGTCTCTTTTAGTTCAATTTCAATAATTAAGAATTGAATTAGTTATATCATAAACTTTTATTTTTTCCCTCCAACTACATTACTTTTTTTTTGGAAGAGCCATTGAAGGCCTGGGAAAGGGTGGTGGGAGCCCATGCCACACAAATTACAAATGGGGAATAAAAGGGAGGGATAGTGGGCTGGTGGGGATCGAACCTCCAACCTTCCGTTGGAAGTTTAGGGACTTAACCACTTGAGCTAAGTCCAACTACATTACTTTGTAATAAATATCAAGAAATAGCATTTATATAAAGTAAAGAGCAATATAGTAAAAACATAGCATAACTACCTATGAATAACAACTACTCCATTTTGTAAAACTTTTTAATCCCTAAAAATACTTCTAAAAAAGAATGGAGGGAGTATAAAAATAGTAGAATATTCACCGCACTATAATAAACACCATTTAAATATTCACCACCATTAATGCAACACAACAAGAAAAAATCAATTTAGCGACCTCAATCTGCGACCGCGCGAAAGAGGTCGCTAATCTGCGACCGCAAACTGTGGTCGCTAATCTGCGACCAATTTTGCGACCGGATTTCTTTTGTCGCAAAATGGCGACCTAAATTGCGACCCAGAAAGAAAATGACACCTTTTAGCGACTGCAAATTTGCGGTCGCAAATTTTCTCATTTTTCTATTTTTTTTAAAATGTTTTATAAAAAATAATACTCTAGCGACCGCACTAGCGACCTCAACGTGCGGTCGCTACATTTTTTTTTACCATTTTTAAATTTCTTTTTATTACTTTTAATATATATATCCTTTTATTTAATTTTTAAATTAAGTTTTTTAATTTAGTCAGAACCGGTTGTGGACAGGGTGGTGGATCCACAAGGCGATGTGGGCATGCCGGAAGCTACTGGCCACTCTCAGGATGGCTTGTGTACTCAGGGCTTGTCCAATGAACCCGAGTTTGGGGAGTGGTTAACGGTGGCACGTCGGGGGCCTCGCAAGCCTAGGCAACCACGTGCGCATGTTATGGGGGTTGGAGTGGACACGCCTCCTGTTACGGACAAGGCGAAGGGGCAAGTAGATAGAGGTAAGGAGGTGATTGTTGCGCATGAGGATGGGGTGACTAGGATATCTCGTGAGCCGATGGATGCGCATGAGGATGGGGTGGCTAGGGTTTCGTGTGAGCCGAAGGGTCCTGGACAGATGGATCATGAGACGGCTCCTAACAATAAACTACCTCTTGTTCCGTATGCTGGTGGGAACAGTCGGTCCCGTAGTGTCTCTCAGGGACATAAGCGTCCGAGGGTGGAGGAGGTTGGGGAGTCGTCGCGACAGCAAGCTGTCGAGGTAAGGCTCAATAATCAGTTTTTGCTTCTTCGTCGTCAGGAGGAGGAGCAGACTAATGATGGGGATGAGATGGATTCACGGGATGAGAAAAATTGGGCGGATGCAGAGGAGGATCGGTAGCTGTCGGTTGGGTTTTTGTGGTTTATATTTATTATGATGGAATTTAAAGATTATTCGATTATTGTGTGGAATGTATGTGGGTTGATGAGTCGGACTGCTCAGAGGTGGATGGGAGAACTGATTCGGGATCATAAACCGAAAGTGCTTTGTATTTTGGAGCCCAGGGGTATGTTTGAGCGTTTACGTGGATTTTTCCTTCGACATGGTTACTGTTCGGTTGATATACTTGAAGCGCAAGGCATGGGAGGGGGTATTTGGGTGCTTAAGCAGATGTCTATTGACTGTCAGGTGAATGTATTTGACCTCCGGGATAGGATGATCACTGTTGAACTACTTAAAGGGGACGTACGGTGGTTGGTGACGGCATTTTATGCATTCCCTAACTACCAGCGTAGGAGGGGTAATGGGCGAGTCTTCTCCAGTTGGCAGGGTTAATTGATGGCCCTTGGATTATCATGGGCGACTGGAATGAGATATTAACGGAAGATGAGGTTCAGGGAGGTGATTTCCTCGCTGACAGAGCTGCGGAATTGAGGGATACTATTGACACTTGCCACTTATTAAGTGTTGTTACGGGTGGTATGGCCTTCACTTGGTCAAGAATGGCGGGTGGGGGCCGACGCATTAGTAAGCGGTTAGATCGTGGGCTTGCTAATCTGGCTTGGATCAATTTATTTGAAGAAGGCCGAATTGTTCATTTGCAGCGGATGGGGTCGGATCACTGTCCCCTCCAGTTGGTTTGTGGGGAACGCGTGCGAACCTCGGTCAGTCGGCCTTTTCGTTGGGAGGCTGCATGGGGGTTGCATGGCGAGTATAAAGGAGTGGTGACGCGCAGTCGCGAGCAAGGGGGGTTGGAACTCACTAATTTACTAGATCAAGTTCGGTCTAATTCTGTAGAGTTCAATCAGAATGTGTTTGGCAACATTCGAGATCGGAAACGAAAGCTCAAGAATCGAATTTTGGGGCTCCAGAAGCGAATGGTGCATGTTGACTCGGCATGGATGCAACGGCTTGAAGGAGAGCTTAAACTGGAATTAGAGACTATTCTCCAACAAGAGGAAATATTATGGTACCAAAAATCCCGTGATCAGTGGGTCAAGTTGGGCGACCGTAATACGAAATACTTTCATGCTAAGACCCAGGTGCATCGCCGTCGGGGTCGTATTCATGGTCTTCAAATAAATGATGATTGGGTGACGGATCAGGCTATTATTCACGACCATGCTATTACCTATTTCACGCACATGTTCGCGCGATCTACGGAGCCGGGGATAGGGGAAGATTTGCCGCCGCTTCCGCCATTGTTGGATATGCACAAGGGGGAGCTCGATAAGGCTGTGACAGATGAGGAGGTGCACAGGTCTATCTTCTCTATGAGATCGTTTGCTGCACCCGGGCCCGATGGCTTTCCGGCAGGCTTCTATAAAAATTATTGGGAGGAGATGCGGGGGCCGATAGAGAGGATGGTTCGTCAGGTGATGGCCGAGAGGAAATTGCCGGAGGGGTTATCTCATGCTTTCATGTGCTTGCTTCCTAAAGTCGAGGTGCCAGCGACCATTCAACAATATCGACCTTTAATGCTGTGTAATGTGGCTTTCAAAGTGATTACCAAAATCCTTGTGCAGCGTTTCAGGCCTATTCTTCAGGAGGTGATTAGTCCATTCCAATCAGCCTTTCTTCCGGGAAGGGGCACGGCGGATAATGCTTTATTGCTGCAGGAACTGGTTTCTTCGCTGGAACAACCGAGGTCTACTTGTCGAGGGACCATTCTGAAAATTGATCTAGCAAAGGCGTATGATTCAGTCCGGTGGGATTTCTTGGATGCCTGTTTGAGGGACTTGGAGTTGCCTGTGGGTTGTCGTGAATTAATTATGGAGTGTGTTCAGTCTTCCAGCTTTTCCATTCTTTGGAATGGTTATCCTATTGGAAATGTTCAAGTGGGTAGGGGGTTACGACAAGGTGATCCATTGTCACCTTACTTGTTCGTTATAGTTATGGAAAAATTTTCTAACACCATCTTGGAGGAAGTACAGGAAGGCCGTTGGAAACCTCTTCGGTTGAGGCCGGAGGGAGTGGGGATATCGCACTTGATGTTCGCAGATGATTTGATCTTCTGTTCAGAACTCCTGGAGGGAAGTATTATGTGCATGGCTGGGGTGTTGGAACGTTTTGGCACTCGATCAGGATTAAAGATGAATGCCGCCAAGTCTGTGGCGATTGCATCTCCTAATGTAACGGCTGTAGAGAGGAGTTGGCTTGATCAGTACTTGGGCATACAAGTGGGATCCGCGATTGGTAAGTATTTGGGGTTTCCGATTATTCAGGGTCGTTTAAAGCTGGCGCATTTTGATTTTTTGATCCGGAAGTTGGAAAGTAGGTTATGTTCTTGGTCGGGTTTTTTGCTCAACAAAGCCGCTCGTGTGACGAAGGCACGAGCGGTGCTTGCGGCCCTCCCTATGTACACCATGCAAATTCATTTGCTTCCTCAAGGGGTGTGTAATGCGATAGATAAAATCATTCGGCGCTGGATTTGGAAGGGGTCGGAGGGGCGAGGTATACACCTGGTGAATTGGACTAGGATCACGACCTCCAAGAGAAGTGGCGGATTAGGATTACGGGCTGCTAGACCGATGAATGTTGCCTTGCTTGGTCGGTTGCTGTGGGATATATTATTTGATTCGACTAAATTATGGGTGCGGGTGTTGAGAGATAAATATGGCCTTGCTGAAGGAGTGTTTCCGAGTTCGCATTATAAGGGAACTAAGGTTTGGAAAATGTTGGTTAAAGTGGGGGAATTGTTTAAGAATGGCTATGGTGTGCGCATTGGGAATGGACAGAGCTCGTTATGGTATGCTCCGTGGTGGAAAGGTGAACCATTAGCAGACTTGGTCCCTTTCGTTCATTTCAATGATGTTCAAATTCGCATCAAGGACGTCATTCATGAAGGCAGGTGGAAGCTGGATGAGATTTACACCATCCTCCCTGTAGAGGTTCGACAGGAGCTGCTTGCGGCTCCGGCGCCGATCCTGTCTCCTCCAGTGGCCGACGTGCTACATTGGCGGGGGGATCTCAGTGGTCGTTACTCGGTTAGATCAGGTTACTTGTGAGTGACTGGCGGAGTTGATAGGGGTGCGGGTTGGCATTGGATGTGGCAGGTGGGCATTCCGGAAAAGATTGGATTTTTGTTATGGATGATTGGTCAGGGGGTTGTTCCCTGCAATTCCCTCCGCTTTCGACGAGGTATGGCGTCCTCCCCTCTTTGTTCCATTTGTGGTGTTGTTGTGGATGATTGGAAGCACGCACTATTTGAGTGTCATTGGGTTCGTGAGGTGTGGAAGTTGTGTGGCTTTGGTCGTCTGGAGTTCTTACATGCGTTGAGGGATGAAGATGCTCGACATTGGCTTGAATGGATGTTCCGTACCCGCGGCGGGGTCTTTCTTGCTATTTTGTGGACGGTTTGGAAGGATAGGAATGCTCAGCTCCTTCGTGGCTCTAGGTGTGTGCCTCGGGCCCTTGTTGCTCAGGCTCGGCATTTGGCGGAGGTGCTCAAGGTTGGCCTCAATTCGGTGGTTCAGGTGAGGGCTGGTCGGGAGGTTTGCTGGCGTCAATCGGATGATGCGGGATGGATTCTCCATTCCGATGGATGCGTGTTGTTGGAAAGTGGAGCTGCAGGATTCGGGGCTGTGATCCGAGGGGGGGATGGTGCTTGGCGGATGGGTTGTTGTGGGCGGCTGGATGGCCGGGACATCTTGGAGGTCGAATTGCTAGCGCTTCGTTTTGGTATGGAAATGGCGAGGAGTAATGGCTTGGAGCTTCAGTGTTGCTATGTGGATTCGTTGGAGGTGGTTAGGTTGGTGACGGGAGGTGGCAATATATGGCATAAGTATTGGCATATTATTGAGGTTATTCGTCGGGAACTTCGTGCATTGGTGAGATGTCCGCTGCGGCATGTGTATCGTGAGGGTAACCAGGTAGCAGATGCGTTTGCATGTCGGGCAACAAGCTTGGAGCATTTCTACACGACTTGGGCTTTCCCCCCGGATGAAGTTAAGGCTTTACTGGATCTTGATGCTTCGGGCATGGTCTACTTACGTAGATAGGTTTTTTGCGGTCTTCCTTTCTAGTTTTGTTTTTCTTTGCTCGCCTTTTCAGGCTGTGTCACCAAAAAAAAAAAAAAAAATTTCTTTAAGCTTTTCAGTTATTATATTTTATTTTTCTTTAAATACTCCATTTATTTTAATTAACTTAATTATAAATAATTATTTTATATAGTATATACAACATTATAATGAATAATTAAATTAACTTTATAATTATTAAATAATATTAATTATATATTGAAATTTATTATTTTTAATTAAAATATCTTTTAATAATTTCATTATTTTCTAATAATTATATATTATAATATAATTAAATAATTATTACAATTTCATTATTTATAATAATTATCTTTTAATAATAATATCATAGTATAATTGAATAATTATTTTTTATTATTTTATAATTATATTATATCTTTGAATCTTCTCTTTATGTTTAAATTTGATCGTGTAATTTATTATTTTAATTGAAATACTTATTTTATTTAATCTTATATATATATATTCCATATTTATTTTATTTTGAATTTATTATTGAATTTATTTTTATAAAATTTATTTTATTAAATTAATAATTAATTTTAGTTAATTTTATTAAAGAATAAAAATAAGTTAATTAATTATGAAACTATATTAAGTAAATCAATTAATTATGAATAACGTATATAATAATTAATTAAAGAATAAAAAGAAATTTATAACGTATATAATAAAAATAAATTAATTAATTATGAAACTATATTAAGTATTAATTAAATTAAATTAAAAAATTAAATTTACTTAAAATTTATTAAATTAATAATTAATATAATTTATTAAATAAATCAACACTAAATTTATTTTATTATTTATCAAATTTATTTTATTTAGTTTATTATGTTTTAAATAAATATATAGTATGCCTTACAATATAAAACATGAAACATGACTTAGTACAATGGCACAAATGCATGCATTCCTCTCTTTCACCAGGGTTCGAGGCTTCTTGCCTATAATTTGGAATTGAAATTGTGGAATTAATGGGATGTGAGAGGGTGTGGGTTCGAGCCTGAGGGCCATCCAAAATTTTTCTTATTCTGAGTTTTTTAGCGACCGCAATTTGCAGTCGCTAACGCGGTCGTGATACAAAAAAAATAAAAAAATATTAAAAAAAAAAGCCCTATAGCGACCTCCTTCCTAGGTCGCTGCGTGGGTCGCATGAGTTTTGCGATCTATCCCTAGGTCGCTAATGAGGTCGCAGAGTCTTTCGACCTCATAAATCCGGGGTCGCTGGCCAATTTGTAACCAGCTTTATAGCAACCTCATCTCTGAGGTCGCTAACGAGGTCGCTGGAGCTGATACCAACTCCATTCAGCCTGCTTGCAACTCTAAGTGCAGGTCGCTATATGATCTTTTTCTTGTAGTGCAAGATTTCAAGTGATTTCAAGTTTATGCCTCTTGTAAATGCAAAAAGAAAAATACTATTTTGGTATGTCTTTTCAAACTCACCAATGCTATAATAAATTACTTTCGAAAAGGCTTAAGAAATTCCTTTACTCTATAAAAAAAAAGAGTATAATAAACACTACTACAATTTAAGAACACCAATTAACTATAAGATCTAATAATATACTCCCTCCGTTTTGGTTAAAGGTTACACTTCATGTTTTCACGCAATCGAATACACATTTTAATGCTTAATATCTCAATTTGTATAATAAAGTAAAAATTATAAAAATTTGATATTATAAATCTATGCGATTAGACGAATCCAACAAGATCTCTTGACTATATTTTATTTTATATAATTGTGTTAAAAAGTTGAATTAAAGCTACTCAATGAATAGTAATTACTATGCAAACGTAACATTTAAAAAAAAAAACGGAGGGAGTACTTATTAAATCAATTATCAATACGAGTATTTTTCGGTGCTCTTTAGGAAAAGAGGTGTCTTATTTACCTTTTGGCGCTGAATATCGATCCCATAATTTGCTGTGAAATTTTTAAGAGAGTTACTCATCGTGCAATTATTCTAACGTATATACCCTTAACTTTGAAGTTTTTATCAGATATATAAACTCAAAAAGATTTTTTTAAAAAAATATTCACCTAAAAAGGAAATTAAAAATAATATAATAAAATAAAATAATACAACTGATTAAAATGAATAGTCTATCCCTACTTTTAAAAATGGGAATGGTTATGGTACTACCAATGTGAATGGTAGTACATTAAGACAAATCATCTCAACCATACAAAAATATCCAATGGCTATAAAATAAAAAGAGTAGAATTGTCAAACATAAATAATTATATTTTTAGTAATAAAATCATTCACAAAATAAATTTAGTGCTTTCTATCCTTAAATAAAGATCATATAAAAATTTGCATAAATTAGCTCTCTTTTGACACAATTCATGGCATAATAATAGACAAATTATCTTTATTCATCTCTTGCACTCGTCAGTCTTTCATTCCTCTTAATTTTCTATTTTTCTATTTTTAATTTCTAAAATATGATAGGATATTTAGATTCCTTGTATCGAGTGGATAAATTTTCATATAAAGAACGTCCAAATCCGAGCTCATTTGAGAAAGTTAGAGCCATTTGAAGTTTGTAATATAAATTTTGTTGTATATACTACGTCGCTGAAATGTATAGGCTATGTCGCTGAATTGTAATATCTCCGTCGCTGAATTGTAAAGGCTCCGTCGCTGAATTACATAGCCACCGTCACTGAAATGTAAAGACTGTGTTTTTTAAAATCGTAATGCACTTCAAATGACTCTAACTTTCTCAAACGAACTCGGATTTTGACGTTCTTTATATGAAAGTCTACCTAATCAATGCAATGAATCTAAATTTTCCATCAAAATTTGGAAATTACAAATAGATAAATACCAGATTTTCAAAAGAAAAGATATCTTATGCTCATTGTCTTAAAAATATAATATTTATATGTTTAGACTTTCTAAAATCTGAGAGGATATTTAAATTCCTTGCATTGAGTAGATAAATTTTCATATAAACAACGTCCAAATCAGAGGTCATTTGAGAAAATTAGAGCCATTTGAAGTTGTCACATAAATTTTGTTGTATTGGCTACGTCGCTGAAATGTAAAGGCTCCGTCGCTGAATTGTAAAGCCTCCGTCGCTGAATTCTAAAGCCACTGTCGCTGAATTACATAAGCCACCGTCGCTGAAATATAAAGGCTGTGTTTCTGAAAATGACAATGAACTTCAAATGGCTCTAACTTTCTCAAATAAACTCGGATTTTGACATTCTTTATATGAAAATCTATGTACTCGGTGCAAGGAATTTAAATTTCCTATCAAATTTTTGAAATTATAAATAGATAAATACCAAATTTTCAAAGCAAATGATACCTTATTCTCGTTATTTTAAAAATATGATATTTATCTGGTTAGACTTTTTAAAATTTGGTAGGATATTTATATTCCTTGTGTTGAGTAGATAGATTTTCATATAAAGAACGTCCAAATCTGAGCTCATTTGAAAAAGTTAGAGCCATTTGAAGTTTATCATAAAAAAAACTATGTTGTATAGGCTATGTCGCTGAATTGTAAAGCTCCCGTCGCTGAATTGCAAAGCCACCGTCGCTGAAATGTAAATGTTACGTTTCTGAAAATCGCAATTAACTTCAAATAACTCTAACTTTCTCAAACGAACTCGGATTTTGACGTTCTTTTATGAAAATTTACCTACTCGTTACAAGTAATCTAAATACTCTATCAAATTTTAGAAATTCCAAAAAGAAAAAGTAGATTATGAGGAAGAGAGAAGTATGAGCATGAGAATTGAAAAAATGAATAGAGATTATTTGGATCTTATTGAAATTACAATAGTACCCTTTGTATTAATCTTAGCCATTGATTTCAATATTTCATCAATGGCCTGGATTTGCCACAGTACATCAAGAGACATAGGTCCCTCCACCCTAACCAAAGCCTTTAAAAATGTCTTCATCAAAACTCCATTAAGGGGTATTATATTACAATAATAGCCATGGAAGATAATATATTATAAAAATGGTCCTTCCACTAAAAAATTAGGCCGGACTTACAAGACACAAATAGACAATTGACACGTCATGTAAAGCCACACTCATTGAGAAAAGCCAACCATTGTTGTGATAATCCTTCTTAAAATTAAAGCAGGGGCAGAGACAAGATTAGGTACTCGGTACAAGGAGCAACCACTCACTGAGGAGTCATGAGATGATTAGAGAGCTCTGAGATTTGCTCACTTACAAACCCCAGTCTATAATGGGGCATGAATCAACTTGAGAAGAAATGAATTCGATTACCTTTATCAAAGTACACCAAATGTTCCAAAATACACATCTCTATAATAATCAAAAAAAATGATCACCTTCAATCTGATGATGGTAAGGCTTCACCAAACCCCCGGACCACTTCAATCCTTCCCAATTATTTAATTTGTTCACTGATGCTGAAGGCTTAGATTAATGGATGAAGCCACACAGTGCTGCTTCCGCGCTGCAATTATTATCCTTTTTCTAAACAAAAAAGCTTCAATCATTAATAATCAAGATATAGACCACAACACTGCATCATTCGAACAATATGGTAGCTGAGATGCTGTCGTATTCTTCAGTATTTGCTTATAAAACTTCAGTTAGTTGTTATGCTAAATTGATACCTAGACACTGATTTCCAGTGGATACCTGGCTAAAATCTGATGACAATTTTTCTAAGCATAACCGTCCTCCTTGTCCCTCTGTTCTTGTATCTCCTCCTATCCATAGTTGGATTGCTGAAGAAAGTATGGCTGAATCCAATGCGTGTAGAGTCCTTGATGAGATCGCATGGCATCCGTGGACCATCTTACAAATTCCTGCACGGAAACACAAAGGAGATTATGAGCATGAGGAGAGAGGCCATGGCAAAACCCATGGATGGCATATCACACGACATATTTCCCAGAATACTCCCTCATCTGCATGTCTGGACACAACTCTATGGTAAGTCATTAGGACATCCATCTTGCCTTTGTTGTCATTAATAATCATCTTCCACTAATATACTCTTTACCCATAGGTGCAAACTTCCTCAACTGGTATGGTCTTCAAGCCCAACTCGTCATCACAGAAGCAGAACTTGTTAAGGAAATTCTAAGCAACAGAGATGGGAGCTACCCAAAGATAGTTCTTGAAGGGCATGCCAAGAAGCTACTAGGTGATGGGCTCTCATCATCAGAAGGTGGAAAGTGGGCAAAGATGAGGAAACTCGCCAACAATGTTTTCCACGGGGAGAGCCTCAAAGTAAGATAGACACTCTAACATGCTTAAGCCAGCATGTCACACAAAGATTGTTCTAAATCCAGTGAGATAAAGTAATTTATTGATGCAGAATATGATTCCAGAAATGGTGACAAGTGTTGAAACAATGCTGGAGAAATGGAAGGAGTATGAAGATAAAGAGATTGAGGTTTTTGAAGAGTTCAGAGTATTGACATCTGAGATCATTTCCAGGACAGCTTTTGGCAGCAGTTATATTGAAGGGAAGAACATATTTGATATGTTGATGAAGCTAACATTAATAGTGTCAAGAAATGCTCATAAAATTAGGTTCCCCGGGATCAGGTCCGCAAATTATCTAAATCTAAATCTAGGAATGGTGTTTAAAAGTAGGATTTAATTTCTGCACACTATTATTATTTTATTAACCTAAAACTATTAAGGCACAAAAATTTAATCTGTTATTTACGCAGTCAATTCCTGACCAGCATCGACGACCTGGAATCTGAGAAACTTCAACAAGGAATCCAGGATTGCATTGTTCAGATAATAAACAAAAGAGAGAATGAACAAAGCATCAAAACTGATTTTCTTGGGAAACTCTTGGAAGCGAGTAAGAACACCCACAATGACAAGAATATTCCAGTTGAAGACATAGTTGATGAATGCAAGACATTCTATTTCGCCGGACATGAAACTACAACATCATTACTCAGCTGGACTGTTCTTCTTCTAGCAGTCAATCAAGAATGGCAAGAAAAAGCAAGGCAAGAGGTGATCCAATTGTTTGGGCACAAGAACCCTAATGCAAATGCCCTGGCAAAAATGACAATTGTAAGGACAAAAATCACGAATTCCCTCAATAACTTTTGTTTGTATTCTACATCTATTTTGTGATTCCCATTGCAGATGAACATGGTTATCGAAGAATCGCTGAGATTATACCCACCAGTGCCGGCAATTAAACGCAGGGTTGATAAGCAAATGAAATTGGGGAAACTAACCGTAATCCCCAAAACAGAGCTATACATTTCGCCACTGGCGATTCATCACGATCCCAAGATTTGGGGAGAAGACGCTCAGCTATTCAAACCAGAGCGATTCGCGGAAGGCATTTGGAAGGCGACCAATGGAAACCCCAGTGCGTTTCTGCCGTTCGGGTTGGGACCGAGAACCTGCGTGGGATTGAATTTTGCGACGACGGAGACGAAAATCGCACTGTCGATGATCCTGCAGCGGTACAGAATGGTGATTTCAGCGGGTTACATTCACTCCCCGATTCAAGTGTTCATGATTCGTCCACAGCACGGCGTTCGGGTGATCCTCCATAGAGTTACTGAATGAGCTCTGCAAGACATGGTGATTTTTTCTTTTTTTAGCTCAACAGCCTAAGGCTAGGAATGTGACATGGTGATATTTTGAAATTGCATTTCTGAATTTGTCCTAGTAAAATAGTAAATCTGTAATCTCGTTTCTTTTGCTCATCTACCTGCATATAAAACATTATTGATATACAAAATCTGTTCATAAGCTGTGAATCAGCCTTATGAACATTGTTCTCACAGAAACTCACTATAAACATAACTCCAGAATCCAGATCGTGCCCTCCTGCTGAAAATTGGGGTTTAGGGTAAACTAGTATTTACTCAGCTCATTCCGGCGGTGATATGATAACGATAAATGAAATATAATTTAAGTAATTAAATATTGAAAGATAATACTGAAAAATTTAAACATTCAACTTTAAAAAAATGGCTGCAAAAATTGGCTACAATTTATTTGGAAAGCAGTCTTTAAGCACAATCAGCTCCATCCTTTCAAAAATATAACCCTTCATTCTTCATCTTCACTCTCCATCTGATATCGATAGCAGTAAAACCCATAATAGCCATTGTTATGATAAAAGGTCAGTTCCAATTATTTATTGTGTGTTTAAATATTGAAATTTTTATCTCTAAAAAAATTATATTTAAAAATACCCTTTCAATTTGTACGCGGAAATTCCAAAAGAATGGTGCAATGAAAAAATTTCAATCATAAAAAAGCAAAGGATGTCATGGTGGGTGTAAAAGTCAGTTGCATTCTAATGTATAGCATCAATTCAGCCACAAATCCACTGGATATCTGAACTTTGATGCAATCTTTCATGATGAGCTATGAGAGTTGCCACTGGATATCTGAACTTGATGCAATCTTTCATGATGAGCTATGAGAGTTGTAGACGCATGTGTTGTCCGGCATCCCCGGGCGGGTGGCCTTGGACTCTTGGGGACATATGGACCTAGGCTTAGGCAAGGTGGGGCTCTAGCCCTACCTGAAATTTAGAAAACTATATGGACAGTATTAGATTATTGCCTGCAGTAACATAATACTACATATCTTGGTATTAGAATTAGTATTATGTTCGGAGTCCATTGATGTGGATTTCTAGAATTGGGAGTTCATGATTTGTTGATTAAAATGTGGGCCTACCTACTACTCCTAAGAATCAAGCCATATATCATTAGATTGTATTTGTACCATACGTAGTATTCTGTTAATAAAATGTTACAGGAGGTAATAGCCTAATATTATCGGAAAAAAGGATAAATAGGTCATTTTTCTTTTCAAAAAATTCAAATCAGTCCTTTTTTCTATTTTATTACCAAAACAGTCCTCTACAAATGCTAATTATGTCCAAATCAGTCCTTTTTTCACTAATTATATTCTAATTGCTGACGTGGCAAGAGTTTTAATTTAAACCTGACACGTGTGCATAATATTAGTCCTTTTTCTTTTATCTTTTGCCAATTCAGTCCTAAACTTTTATTTTGTTCTATTTAGTCCTCTACCCCAATCACTCATTTTTATATTAATCGGCCTCAAACCTTTCAAAATTATTTCATTTTAGGCCCAGAACCTTAAATTTTTTATTATTACTAATACATTTATCAAATAAATGCCCAACATACTTCCGTAAATAAAATTAAATACCAAACCTCATACATTGGGTTTGACCGCCTTGTTACCGGGTCTTCGAAGTTCCGAATTTTACGGACTCTCTCTAACCACCCGACCGTAACGATGGTTCATTGGTTCTGGTTTCCTTCAGCAACAATCAGCACAATCATACTTTGTGGACAATAAAATTCAGGCTATTTTTTTAATATTTTAATAATATTAATATTTTTCAATAAAACCAAGGCTTCCTGTATCCATAACCTTCCAAAAGTTCAAGTTAAATCATTTACTCAAATATTGCTACATCCTAAGGTAGGACGCAAAGTAAGATTCTGTTGATTGTTACTGAAGGAAACCAAAACCAATGAACAATCGGTTGCGGTCGAGTGGTTATTAGAGAGAGTCCGTAAAATTCCGGTACTTGAAAGACCCGATAACAAAGCAGTCGAACCCAATATATGAGGTTTGGTGTTTAATTTTATTTATGGAAGTATGTTGTGCATTTATTTGATAAATGGATTAATAATAATAAAAAATTTAAGGTTCTGGGCCTAAAATGAAATAATTTGAAAGGTTTGAGGCCAATTAATATAAAAATGAGTGATTGGGGTAGAGGACTAAATAGAACAAATAAAAGTTTAGGACTGAATTGACAAAAGATAAAAGAAAAAGGACTAATATTATGCACACGTGTCAGGTTTAAATTAAAACCCTTGCCACGTCAGCAATTAGAATATAATTAGTGAAAAAAGGACTGATTTGAACATAATTAGCATTTGTAGAGGACTGTTTTGATAATAAAATAGAAAAAGGACTGATTTGAATTTTTTGAAAAGAAAAAGGACATTTTTATCCTTTTTTCCTAATATTATCCATGTAGTTTTCTAAATTTGAGGTAGGGCTAGAGCCCCACCTAGCCTAAGGCTAGGTCCGCCTCTGTCCCCAAGAGTCCAAGTTCACCCGTTCGGGGACATGGGGCAACACGTGCAACTACAACTCTCATAGCTTATCATGAAAGATTGCATCAAGTTCAGTGATATCCAGTGGGTGCACTGATGCTATACTTTCGAATGCAACGGACTTTTACACCCATCATGAAATCCTTTGGTTTTAGATCATTGAAATTTTTCGAAAGCACTAGTTATTTTGGAATTCCTGCATACAGATGGAAAGGGTATTTTTAAATATAATTTTTTTTAGAGATAAAAATTTCAGTAATGTAAGCACCATTTATCATAGCAATGGCTGTTATGGATTTTACTACTGTAGATATCAGATGGAGAGTGAAGATGAAGAATGAAGGTTTGTATTTCTGAAAGGATGGAGCTGACTATACTTATAGACTGTCGTCCAAAAAATTGGAACCAGTTTTTACAGCCATCTTTTCTAAAAGTTGAATGTTTAAATTTTTGAGCACAAAAATTTCCACAAATTTTATGAATAAGTAGAGAGGACACGTGTCAATAGGAGTGCATGATCTGGAGTTACTGTTGATAGTAGAATTTACGTGAGAATATTTTTCATAAGGCTTGTTTACTATTAATTGGCAGATTTTGTATATCAAAGTTGAATGTTTAAAATTTTTAGCACACATTTTTTGGCCAATTTTAAGTTAAGAGGACACGTGTTAGCTGTAGGGCATAGAGCTGTCAACATGGGCTTGACCCTTGGGCCAGTCAGCCCCCGCCGCCCCAAAGGGTGGGTTGGGCTGAATAAATAAAGCCCCATTTGGAAGCGGGCCTAAATGGGCTAACCTGCCTGAACCCGACGTCGCTTGGGCTGGCCCGCGGCGGGTACGGGCCAGCCCGCGGGCTAAGCCAAAATTTTAATTTATTTAAATTTTTGTTAAGTTTGTTATGAAAATCTAAATGACATATGTATTTGTAAGAATATTGATTAGTTTAATATTATTTGAAATCATATATTTTAATTTGATATTAGTTAATATAATTCAATTTATAATTTTTTAAAAAAATTATAAATTGAATTATATTAAGTAAATTAAATTAAAATAATTTTAAAGCTCACTTTATATGACATGAGTTACTTAACATTACTTTTTCAGCTAATTTTTTTTCAAAAGAATACTATACAAAATTAAACTAAATTATTTTAGATTTTATTAAAAATATATTTAATTTTAAAATTAGATACTAATATATTTAGTTTTGGATAATATTACATAATTTATTATATTATTAAAAATTTATTTCTTAATTAGATAAAAAGCTGCCGGCTAGCCCGCCTGGCCCGCAACCTGCTGGTGGGTTGGTCTGGACTGAGGTTATTCTAGCCCGCCCTACCGTGGGCTGGAGTGGGCTTGGCCCGTATCGCCCCGCCAGCCCGTCTTGACATCTCTAGTAGGGCAGTATCTAGAGTTACTGTTCATAATTGGATTTATGTGACTGCACTATTCATAAGCAGATTTTGTATGTGAATACTGTTCAAATGGGTTTATTCATTGTTCATAGTGGGATTTATGTTACAACACTGTTCACAAGGCTTATTCATTGTTCATAGGACTTATTTACTGTTCATAGGCTTATTCACTAGACAATTAAGTTATTGTACATTCGTTACATATGAGTGTGTTGGGACTAGATTTTGTTGTCTGTGTTCGACCCGATGTTCGAACACCAGATTGAACTCCACGGCAAATCTTATCCAGAGGTAAAGTATTTATGGAAATGACAGCTACTGATTTCTGGAGATTCTCCCAACTGATCTTAACGGATTTACAGGGATATGGATGGTCAAATATGGCAAGAAGATTTGATATCCTTGGAAACTTTGGACTAAGGAAGGTTTGTGTTATATGGAAAGAATCTTCACCTTCCTTAGCAGACATTTGGCTGTCTATATCAACCATTGACTTGAGAGATTGCTGGGTGGGAGAGTGGACGAGAATTCATAAGAAAAATATCCACAAAAAAAAAACGTCCAAGATGTGAGGAAGAATATATGGGTTCTTCAACCATGAATTAGTCGAGTAAAAATTATTTGGTTGAAGAACTCACAAGGAATGACATTCCGATTCTCAGGCTATATATCATTTGAATGTCATTCTGACTTGGGTGAATCGAAGAGGAGTAGGATTTCACAAGCCCTTTGTTTGGAGTTGACGAATACAACCAAAGGACCATCCAAGGCATTCTTCATGTTGACACGACGCTTTCAAAGAAGAGGAGGAGAAGATTAAGGAGGATCGCATCACAGGCTTCGTTCGAGGGAAACTTGAAGCGGGGAGCTTTGAGGGGTTCGAGAATGGTTTTGGAGGGATCTTCACCAAAACGGGGATGTTTTAGTCAATACAACTTTCTGCTTGGCGATTGGAGTGGTGGCAGATTTACGTTCGCTAATGTTCAGGTCGGAACCCGGTGTTGGAACATTTAGTGGAACTCTCCTGGATTGGTATCCACCAGACGTAGGCCTTGGGCCGAACTGGGTCAACAACTTTCTGTTTGTTCATTTATACTTTCACGTATTTTATTCCGCTGTGCTTGATTTAGTACTAACCTACTAATAGTATTCGAAGCGTGTGTTGTTGAACAAACAGATTTAATAAGTTACACATCTCGACAAGAAAAAGGGACCCTACAATTGGTATCAGAGCTACACACCTTCGGGTGAGATCCATCTTAGCGAGATGAGTAAAGGAGAAAGATTGCGTGGTGTTGAGGGGGAGTTACTCAAGCCGAATCACCCTATTGGAAAATCAAACAGAAGGTATAAAATCGTAACCCTGTCAATTTGATTTCACTAATCTCGTGTGTTATTTTCTTAACAGGAATCAAATTCGGGGGAGTTTAAGTGATGTTTGATTTGAGGGGGAGTTTTTGTTTGTTAGGATATCATTGTACATGCTCCATATTTTTAACGTTGTATTTTGATGTACGGAGCATTAGATTTGTTGGGGTTTATGTTTGGGTGTTTTTCTTTGCTTTATTCTTTTATGTTCAACATCGGGTTGCATTTGTAATTGGCCCTCATCCTGCCAAAAAGGGGGGATTGTTGGGACCAGATTTTGTTGTATGTGTTCCACCCGATGTTCGAACACCGGATTGAACTCCACGGCAAATCTTATCCAATGTTTTTTCCAAAGTTAATATTATAATTAATAAACTTATTGCTATAATTAGCCAATTGATATAATAAAAAATTTGTTAGAATTTAAATATAATATTTTAATTTAAAGCAATGATAATTCAACATTGTCATATTTAACTTGAGAATAGAATTAATTTGATATTAATCAATCATTGAATGGAGTAATTGATAATAGAACATGGATAAAAATGATATAGACAAATTCGAAACTCTCTTATTGAATAAAATACAAATGATTCTGAGAGAATAATACTATAACAAATAAACTCATTCAATTATTTACACTAGGTGGAACAAATCTTTCCACAAAAAGAACAACCAAACAATTGATTTATTCTTTTATGATTATGGATATTCATTAGCTCTTCATCCATTCAAAATGCTCTTCGTCATTTGAGTTTGTACTATCGTTGTTTCAATAACTGTCACCAAAACAACAACAAAAGAAAATAAAAATATTAGCAAAAAAGGGAGAAAGAGGCGTGAAATTGAATAATAAAAGCTATAAAATGTTGGGAAGATATATTTGTCATAGAAGAAGACGTCGCAACAATTGATTTAATCTTTTATGATTATGAATATTCCTTAGCTCTTCATCCATTCAAAATGTTCTTCGTCACTTGAGTTTGTACTCTCGTTGCTCCAATAACTGTCACAAAAACAATAACAAAAGAAAACAAAGATATTAGCAAAAGAGGGAGAAAGAGACATGAAATTGAATAACAAAAGCTATAAAATGGTGGGAGATGTATTTGTTAAATGGAAGAATATTGAGAGAAATGTTAGATGAAGATGTAAGGATATGATTTTGAGGTGGGTTATAATACAAATATTTATAGGATGAAGGGAATAAATGAGATGCAGGTTTAGTATAGAAAGATTATTAGAGTACGGTCCATGGCAAATTTGTAATTATCATCGATGTGGAACACGGTCCAGTGGCAGAACCGTAAATAAGTTAGTGTGTGAGAGAGGGTGTAAAAAAATGGATTTTGTGAGGGGAAAAGGTTTGGGCGGGAAAGTGTGTGTTACACTATTTTGTTTTATATTATTATATAGAATATAGATAGCATATATGCGAGCTATATATAGCACGTCCGAATCATCATTGTTACTGGACAAATACTATAAACACATTCCGTTTTGACATTACCATTTATATCATCGTCTACCAGCTACAATTAATTATTTTCTTTCCAAATACATGATGGCACCAAACATGGCAACAAAACAACACAATTTTCAACCATCATATCTTATATATATGTGTAGCATGTTCTGGATATCCAGAATTTATATATTCTGGACATAAACCGAATTGCAATCAGGATACTAACTTAGAGTGTGCCTTGTGTGCTGTCAATAGCACATACTGTCAAAAATGGAATGATGGATACGAATAAAAAAATGATGTCAGAGCAATGAAAAATGATGACTGTGTGAAATGATGTGCGAGCATGAAAAAATGATGATATTGAAGTATAAAATAAGCAATATCATTTTTCATAAAGCTAACATCATTTTTCATAGTGTGAACATCATTTAGCATGTACAGACAAATTAATTGCCAGTATAGAAACCTGACTGACTAACTTAATCCTGCAGTGTACAAAATACATGGAGAACCGGAGATATAGAAATGGCTGTAATATATATGGACACAAACAATTTTAGGGTAACTCTGAGGTACAAATTATAAACATTTAAATATTAAAGACACACACTTAAAATATTTATTTAAGTAAAGAATTTGTCTTCTTCCGGTTACATGAAAGATTAGATCTTCCTTTTGCTTAAGTTCTTAAAACTCGAGGAAGGTTTTTATATATAAATTCAATAACAATTAAACCAATATGTTTTAATTAGAAATAATTATACTATAATACTGCATCACATCTGGAGAGGTTTACAACGCCTCCAACAAATGGGGATTACGCAGGCTTGCTACTCTTCGGATTCGTCGGAAGCATTGAGGATTATCCGCATGGACATTTGTCGTGATCATGGTTCCTTTCCTTTGATCCGGAATATCGTCAATATATTTGAGCAAAATCCTGGCTTTCATTGGTTTCATTTATTTCGTGAAGAAATTTTCAAACTTTCTTGCTGGGGCCTTGACTAAACGGGGAGCGAGATCACTTGAATTCTTCACCAGTGGGCCTTTCATCCGGATGAAGTGAAGCCGCTTCTTGCTAATGATGGGGTCTGGTTGCCACAGCACTAGCTCTTCCTATGCGATATGTTTTTTATTATCTATTTAATTTTTGCCTCTCCTTCCCCTTGCTGTAGTTTTTTTAGTTTTTTTCCATAACCGACAAATGCGCATCACATGTTAAAAATATATATATATATATATATATATATATTTTATTAATAATTTATATTTCGTGATGAGTCTTTTTTCTCTAATTAATATTCCCGTCATTGTTTACTTCAATTAATATTAAATAAATTATGGTCTATTTTTGTTTTAGACCACATGCTAAAATAGGTCACTACAAAGTAGTTTTGTATATTTTACAATATCTCACCGTTATAGTAATTTATTTTAGAATTTTTTTAAAAAAATATTGACACTCGTGTGTTGACAAAGATATGTGGAAGCCAAAGCCACACAAATTACAAAGGAGATAAAGAGGAGGAATAAAGGGTTGGGTGAGAATCGAATCCTCAATTATAAGATTAAAGGTCAGCGGACCTAACTACTAGACCAAGTATCTATTCCCAATTTATTTTAAAAATTAGTATTTGTAATGACCTAAAGTAAAATATAGATCACTTTAGTGACATATTTTAAGAATAATTTCTTGTTTACTTCAGTTTAAAACTAATTAATGGTACTACTAAGATACCGACAGAAGTCCAATCCGAACGTCAAATTTGGAAGGCTGGAAGAGTCTTTGGAAACTCTGGCCCAATTAATGCAGTGTATGGCACTCATCCATTTAAGAGTTCTTTTTTTTTTTTACACTTTTTTTTGGGCTCGTACTAGGGAAAAGATGACAGGGCTCATCCCACATAAATTACAAGAGGATAAAAGGGGAGGAGGCCAGTGGGGAATTGAATCCCCAACCTATAAGTTAGGTGTTGGGGGACTTGACTACTAGGATAAGTTAGACACTCATCTAGTATTTAAGAGATGATTAGTATATACCCCGCCCACTTCAAAAAATTGTACAAAAATACATTAAGTGACATTGAGTGTCTAAGAGTTAATTAGACGGGGATGAGACCATCGACTCTCAACCTATAGGTTGAGGATTTGATTCTCCCACCAGTCTTCTATTCTTTCCCTTTATTCTTTTATAATTTGTGTGGCATGAACTTCCACCACTCTTTCTCTTGACTTCGGCTCGTCCAAAAAGAAAAAAGGTTAATTAGACTCCTTAATAATTAAATCCCAACCTTAAAATTAAAATTTAGTGACTTTACGTACCATTTTGTACTTCCCATCATCAATATCCAAAAATACTTTTGAAAATACATCCAAACGCACAAAACAAATCCCAAATTTTTCAATGACTGCGAAATTGTCCAATTTTCCGCCGGTCCAACGTGGGTGATGTTAATTTGACCTCCGCCAATTTTGAAGAAAACTAATACTATAATATACTTTGAGTATGTTTGGAAGACAGCATATTGACCAACATATAGCATATTGAAAGAGCATATCCTCTCACATTTCTCTCTCCGAATCTGCTAGCGGATCCGCTGACTCCCAAACATTCCCTTTATTTATTACTCCCTCCGTCCCACCCCAAGTGTCCTGTTACTGTTGGGCACGAGAATTAAGGTAGAGTTGGTTTGTGAGTATATAGTGGGGTCCACATAGTTGTTGGAGGGGAAAATTATTTCTATTTATAGAAAGAAGACATTTGTAATGGGACATCCAAAAATAGTAAGTAAGACATTTGAAGTGGGACGGAGGGAGTACATTTGTAGATATGCTACTGTTCCCAGAAATACTTTGGACTTAAAGTTTTATTATAGTTATATAAGTTAAAATATATATAGCCAAGTGAGATCTTGTTTGATTCGTCTCGTATTATAGATTTTAAATCAAACTTTTAGAATATTTACTTATAACGAACTTGAGTTATTAATAATTTAAAATGTGAATGAGACTGCACGCACTGTGTGGACCCGTAGCAAAAACAAAAACGGAGGTAGTATATTTGTAGAAATTAATTAATAATAATCAGGTCAGAACATTCTTTACGAGTGGCAGTTGCAGACATCCAACATGTGGCAAAACACATTGACTAAACTGACCATTTTTTTACCTAATGAACGCTTAAACTGCAGGTTGCAAAATGCCAATATAAGAAAAGTAAAATAAACAAGAGGCCCAGATTCCTTAACTTGACCAATATATATATATATATATATATATATATCATGTCGTCTATGTATAATGTATCCTGTATCCACTCCAGACTCCACCACAAATCCCTTCACAATACAGATTTAAAGCTTTCTGGTTGTTCAGTAACATTAATGGAGGAGATGCAAGTGCCCAGAGTGAAATTAGGTTCCCAAGGCCTAGAGGTATGTACTATGTAGTACTATATACTACTAGTATTTACATACTTACTTGCTGCTGTACAACATATATATATTAATGATCAGTCCCATGATATTGTCTTTCTTATAGTATTTACCATTAATGATTGAAAATGCATGGATGGATATCATGTCATCAGGTTTCCAGGCTGGGGTTTGGGTGTGCTGGCCTATCAGGGGTAATGAATGCCCCATTGACCCATGAAGAAGGAGCTTCAGTTTTGCAGCAAGCTTTCCAAAGAGGGATTACATTATTTGACACTGCCAATGTCTATGGAAATGGAGATAATGAGGTTATGCTTGGCAAGGTATTCTTTTTTTCTTTTTTTTTTTTTTAAAAAAAAAAAATTAATCTAATGGCACTTGGCATCCATTTAATTTTGTCCATGACTTTTAACACTGTTCATTAATCACAGGCATTGAAAAGTTTGCCCCGCGAGCAAGTTCAGATTGCGACTAAATTTGGCGTTGTAATAACCAACATAAATGATGTCCGGGTGAATGGAAGTCCTGAATATGTGCGCGAATGCCTGGAGGCCAGTCTCAAGCGCCTTGATGTTGAATACATTGATATATACTACCAGCATCGTGTCGATTCCTCCATACCTATAGAGGAAACGGTAGTATATCATATCATATCATACTTTTTGTACTTGATCAAATTGGTCATGTCAAAATCTAATGTATGGATGGCTCCACAACTTTGTCTTTAATAATCATACACATGTTTTTTTTGGGTGTTCCATGGTGAAGATGGGAGAGCTCAAGAAGCTTGTGGAAGAGGGAAAAATTAAATATGTCGGATTGTCCGAAGCTAGTGTAGATACGATCAAGAGGGCGCACGCGGTGCATCCTGTCACGGCCGTGCAAATGGAGTATTCCTTGTGGAGTCGCGAAATTGAGGAGGATATAATTCCTCTTTGTAGGTTAGTTCCAAATATAAATTTAACTTAATCCGACCCTGATTAGCTATAAAGTTGGAGGTTGAAGATTTGACCACTTTGTAGTACGTAGCTAATTAATTAAATTAGAGTTTTGAAATGAAAGTAATGATGTCATGATTGGAATTAATGTAGGGAACTGGGCATTGGGATAGTGGCATATAGCCCTCTCGGTCATGGATTCTTTGGCGGGAAGGGTGTCATCGAGTCTTTTCCTTCGGACAGCTTCATGGTAAGCTTTAAAGTACACTACCTTCGGACTACTATTCCTATATGATTATGTATGTGCAGACATCATAAATAACATATCAGGCATCATTTTTTTCATTACATATTCTCTCATCACACAAAACATTTCTCGCATCACACAAAACACACTATTTCATCCATCATCCATCATACAACATACTAATACACATCATAGAAAGGGTGAGTGCCTGCATCTCAGGCAACTGCACCCCATCTTCATCCGTCGTGAAAACCATCGATCTGGTTTAATTTGTTGTTATTGTTGTCGTCTTGTCTTTACTACAGACGCTCCATCCAAGGTTCATGGGGGAGAACTTGGAAAACAATAAGGTTTTATATTCCAAGTTTGAGAGTTTGGCTACCAAGCATTCGTGCACGCCTCCTCAACTGGCCTTAGCATGGCTTTTCCACCAAGGCCAAGACATTATTCCTATCCCGGGTAAGTATATATACACCATTCTTCTTCTAAGGGGCTAATTTTTTAGCCCGATTCAAACACAAAATAACCCCTGAATCAGAGACTTACATCTCCTTGGATTTTTAGTGAATTTCTAATAAGAAAAAAAAAGTGGATTTTATAATATTCATTCAAAATAGAGGATTTTGTTCCCAGGCCTTCTCCTCCAAAAAAAATAGAGGATTGTAATGACATTACTTAGGCTTTGTTGGTGGATTTGAAAGGGTTCTTAACTTGTAAAAATAAATCTTTCTATATCCTCCACTCTTTTGGAGTACTATTGTAGAGATTCATGGATGGGAGACCCACACCTAAAACCAATTGGTGTTAGGTAGAGTGGCCCTTGTCGATATAAATAGGGGATAATCCAACATATAACCGATGTGAGACTTTTAACAAATATGGCCAAGATTGGTGTTTACATATGTGTATGATGTGATTAATTAATTTTAGTTTTGTGAAACGTGTTTAGGGACTACAAAGATCAAGAACCTTGAAAGTAACATCAGATCAATGGCGGTGAAGCTGACAGAGGACGACTTGAAAGAGATTTCCGACACGATTCGTAGTTTTGAAGTTGTGGGTGAAAGAGATCTCGAAATCTTTATGCAGTACTCTTACAAGTTGACAGACACGCCCAAGAAGTGAACTTTAGTTTAATTTCGATGTCTTTTGCACCTTTGTGAATTGTGACTTAAATTCACAGGAAATAAAATTGTATGGAACTCCATTTCACTAATAATGTGCTCTTTCAGTTCTTCCTCCATGCTACTTTTATAGTAGTGTTATCTCCGAGAAGATAATTATCCAAATTAAACGAAAAGAACATAACAAATATTTTATAAAAAATTTATTTAATACATTAAGATATTAATGGTTAAACGAATGTAGAAGTATTAGACTAGAATGAGTGTTATTTTAAGTTTTGGGAAAATTGATAGAATGAGTGTTATTTTAATTAAGTCTCTGTGCCTTTGCAACTTTCAAAATCAAAAACTAAACTTTCAACGTTATTATTGAAGGAATGTGTTCAATCCAGAGCCTTAAAAATTTGAGATATTTAAAATAACATCTTTATGTATCCAACGTGTATAGATTTTTATACTTTAGATTTTAATGAATTATCTAAAAAAAATATAAATAATTTCTTTATACAAAATATCACTTAATAACCAAAAAATGATATACATGAATAATACTACATACAAAATCAGCCAAATTTTATAAGGAATTTATAGGGTGTATACAAAAGTTAGCCTACTTCACATAGAGTGTATAGAGTGTATTTTCTAATTTCCCGTACTTTTTAAAGTTGAAACAAGTCTCAATTTAGGTGTGTAAATGCTAATGTTTTACCCGTTCTTCGTCCATCCATGGGCCTTGTGTGTGTTGGGCTTCCGCGGGGCCTTGTGTTAGGATTAGTGTTTAGATAGCCGAACAAATTACTTCTACGTACTACTTCAGACAAGTATAATTAATAGTAAATGTCTTTTAGTGCTTTTTTTTAGAGGAGCCATATATAAATTATAAAGAGATAAAGAGGAGACATAGGGGTCGAATAGGGAATCGAACCATCAACCATAAGATTAGAAGATATGAACTTGGCCGCTTGGATAAGTTCTCATTCCAATACTACAAGTATTTTGATTTACTGTATCATTGAATGTTAAAAATAAAAATTAAAAAAGACCTGACTGGTATAGATGAAGTTACTTAATGTTGAAGAAATGAATTCAACGACGACTTATTTTAAAGATAGCTATATCCATGACATAAAAAAAAATAAATAAAAAAGAAAAAGTTAGAGGCGGTGAAAAATATTAGTGATAAAAATAAAGCAGCAGTAGCAGCATCAAGTTTTGTTTGAAAATAACAGGTGGTGATCTCATTGGATGGAAAAAAAAGGGGAAAGGGATAACAAAAAATAATTAGTTGATCGAGCCCAAAATACTCCTTCTCTCCCATTTAAGATGTCTTGTTTCATTTCTGCACACAATCCAATGTACTTTTTCAATCGTTAATATCTCAAAAAATATACAACAAAAATTTATGTAAAATATATATATTATAAAATTACATTATTATACGATTCTAAGAAGACCCAACTCGATTATTTTTTTTAAATATATATTTGGAATAATATTGAGTCAAAGTTAAAGAATAAACAGTGCCAAAAAGTCAAACCAGACATTTTGTCTGGGACGGAGGGAGTAATAGGTTCATCATCGTCAAAACATGTAATGATCACATTGAATTTGTCAGAACTGGCGCGCGAAAGAAGATTGCATATACTTATTAAACAATTGTGATCCAAGAATGTTGAATTTCTATATGTCTCTCTAATGAGTATAAATTCCTCTTCCTCATCCATCTTGCTTCTCATTTTTCTAAATCTTCCATAATAATATCCCACAAACTGCAGAAGCAGCCATGGCTGGTGTAGTAGCAATCTGTGCATGCCTCGCAGTGCTATTGCTACCTCCTGCTTTAATCTTTCTATACAAGTATTGGTGGTACCCTCTTCATATCCAGAAGCTCATTCACTCCCAAGGAATCAAAGGCCCATCTTACAGATTCCTTCATGGCACCAACAAAGAGGCCTTGGAGATGAGGAAGCAAGCAAGCAACACTCCCATGGATTTGTCTCATGACATATTCCCCAAAACCCAGCCTCATTTTTATACTTGGATCCAATTATATGGTATGTCTTCAAATCCCACATCGAATATTTTGTGGATTGGATGGGATATGACCCAATTTATTCACAGTCAATTGGTTTTGAGTTAAAAGCACATAACTGAACATGGCATCAGAGCCATGGTTTTTTTTTTTTTTTTTTATTTTTTTATTTTTTTTATCCTTCAAGTTTTCTTAGATTCTGGTGAGACATGAATTCTGATAATTTGAATCAGGAGGTGTTTTTCTAAACTGGTTTGGTCCTCAGCCCCAAATTGTTGTGACTGACCCCGAAATGATTAGAGAAATCCTCATCAACAAACAAGCTACATATCCAAAGCCAAAGCCAAGATTTTACTTCAAGAAATTGCTGGGGGAAGGGATTGTTATGACTGATGGTGAAAAATGGATGAAGCTTAGGAAATTGTCAAACCATTCCTTCCATGGAGAATCCTTGAAGGTACTAGTCGATTTTTTCACCTGTTTTTGTGGATTTTAAGATAAGAATGGAATTGACTGAAACATGTAGTCTATATTGTCATCTAATTTGTTTTTTGCATTGCATTTTAGGATATGTTTCCAGCAATGGTCACCAGCGTCGAATGTATGTTGGAAGAGTGGAAGCAATATGCCGGCAGGGAGATCGAGGTTTCCAGACACTTCAGGTTTCTAACATCTGAAGTGATTTCCAGGACAGCTTTCGGAAGCAGTTACTTGGAAGGCAGGGCGATATTTGATTTGTTGACAAAGCTGTGCGCCTTAATTTCGAATAACTTGTATTCGATCAGGTATATACTCGATCATTCACTAAAGTACTCGGCAATTTTGATGTACTTTAAAACATAACCAATATTAGACAAGGGTAGGAACCTGTGACTCAAAATCAATACAACAATTTTCATGTTCTAGGAAATTTGTAAGAACAGAGAATGAAACGGAAGCAGACAGAATGGAGAAGTTACTTCATGACATGATCATGAAAATTGTCAAGAAAAGAGAAGACGAACTGGCGACAGGCAAAGCAAGCGGTCTTGGGGATGATTTTTTGGGATCACTCCTGAAAGGCCACAACACCAACGACAAGAAAAACCAGATATCGTTACAAGAAATCATCGACGAATGCAAGACCTTCTATTTTGCAGGACAAGAAACGACGTCCAGCTTGCTCTGCTGGAGCGCGCTTCTCCTTGCAATCAACATTGATTGGCAAGAGAGAGCGCGGCAAGAGGTGCTCGAAATATTTGGTCAAGAAAACCCAACAATAGATGGCGTATTGAGATTGAAGACCATAAACATGATTATATACGAAACTCTTAGGCTATACAGTCCCATTATTGCCATTACAAGAAGGATCGCGAGCAAGGTCAAGTTAGGGAAGTACGAGTTACCTGCAAATATTGATCTGTATATACTGCCTCAGGCAGTTCATCGGAATCCTGACATATGGGGACACGACGCTCACCTTTTCAAACCGGAGAGATTTGCTGAAGGATTGGTGAAAGCTACAGATGGGAACCCAACAGCCTTCCTTGGATTTGGGTTTGGACCGCGGATGTGTGTGGGAAATAACTTTGCGATTAATGAGGCGAAGATAGCGCTGTCTATGATTCTCCAACGCTATAAGTTGGCGCTATCGCCAACGTATGTTCACGCACCTCATATAGTTCTCACTGCTCAGCCTAAACATGGAGTCCAGCTTTTGTTACATTCACTGTCTAGCATCTGAGGATGCAAATCAGTTCATATATTGTAACATTGGACACATTGTTCATGGTATTTTAAAACTGTTAACTGGATTGGTATGTCATTGATTATCCAACAAGCAAGCTTCCAAATCCATCCATGCACCTTTACTCTACATATGTATGCCTAACAATACTCAAAATAAAAAGACTTGACATTAGCTTAAGAAGAAGACCAGACAGGATCCCTAAGTAGATTATATTCTTATTGTTATCATTATACTCCTTCCATCCCATTCAATATATCTTGTTACTGTTGGACATGAGAATTAAGATAGAGTTAATTTTAAAGTATATAATGGGATCCACATAGTTGTTAGTGAGGAAAATCATCTCTATTTATAGAAAGAAAGACATTTGTGATGGAACATCTAAAAATCGTAAGTAAGACATTTCAGTTGGGATAGAGGGAGTAATAATCATTCATCCATACTGAAGTGGATGGAGTACACCAAACCATAATACTTTATGATGGAATTTGTATGAGATTGAGACCCTTAATTGGATCCTATATTCCTAGCTATTCCTACACATTCACATATGAACATAAAAAGAATATTTATGTCAGTTTGATGATGGCAAAAACATGGCAAAGGCCACTTATTATCTAATAACTCTCACTCACTCACTTGATATGATTCTCAGCTATCCCTAATCCATACACATTAAAGCAGAATCCTTAACATATGGCAAGCAAGCAACCTAGCTAGCTAGGGCACAACAATAATGGTTTCAAAACCTTAGCCGGAAGGAAGTTCGCCGTCCTGTCTCCCGTGCACACTGCTCTCATGGGTCGTCAACTCTTTCTTTTCACATCCTACCTTCTTCCCAGAATCACCGGCCACATAAGTCCTCGCAAACAAATTACTACTCCCTCCGTCCCGCGAATTGTGACTCGTTTCTTTTGGGCACGGTAATTTATGTGGTGGGGTGTGATTAGGTTTAGTGGTTAAAGTGATTTGGGTATTTGTATTTAAAATTTTAATAAATTTTGACTTTCTTTATTGTTTAACTTTGATAAAATATTATTGTTATGATTCAATTAGAGAAAAATATTCAAGTGTGGTCTTGTTAGAATCGTCTAGGCGTCTAGATTTAGAATATATATTTTATATAATTTTTTATTTATATCAATTTTAAAATATTAAGAATTAAAGAAATGCAAGGGACTTTGTGTAGAAAAATAAAAGTATATTGGGAGTTGTACAGAATAGTAAAAGTGATTTCTTATAGGGTCTGTTCTGCACGCAGAGCTGTAGCTGCAAGCTGGAGCCGTAGGGAGCTGGAGCTGTAAGGAGCTGTGGTAGCTGTAGCTGTCAGTTCTATTTAAGTGTTTTGTACAACTAGCTGTAGCTGTGAAAAAATGTATGAAATGACATGAAAGGACAAATATTTATGTAGAGTATTGGGTAGTGGGTTGGTTATTGGGTTAAAATTGTGATTGCTCAAAAATAAGCTCCTAGCTTATTTTTTAACGCTACTAGCTTCTAAAAAGAAGCTTCCAAAAGCTCCCAAAAGCTAATGTGCAGAACGGGCTTTTGTTTTGAAATAAAAGCTAAAGTTACCAAAAGCTCCCAAAAGCTGCGTGCAGAACAGACCCTTAATGGGATTTAGAAATCACTAAGATTCTAATTATATTTATATTAATTAAATTTATCTAAAAAGGAAAAGTGACCACAATTCGTGGGACAGCCCAAAGAGGAATACGAGCCATAATTCGTGAGACGGAGGAGTATAAGATACTACCTCCGTTCCTTTTTAAACGCACGTTTTGACTTTTGGTAATGTTCATTGAGTAACTTTGACTTGGCTTTTTAATACAATTATATAAGATAACATATAGTCAAGTGGGATCTTGTTGGATTCGTCTAATCGCATAGATTTAGAATATCAATTTTTCATAAATTTTACTTGTATGCGATTTGAGTTATGAAGCATTAAAAATGTGTATTGGATTACGTGAAATGTGGGTCCGTAGCATTTAAAAAGGAACGGAGGAAGTATTTTATTATAATTTAAAATTGTTGTTAAAAAAACTTTATGTTCACGTCCACCAATTAAAAGATGACAGCCAGCAGAGTAGATAATTTGCTGTCAATTAAATATAGTACTATATAATTATCAGTCAAGATATTGTAGTAGTTGAAATGAGAGTCCCAATTAAATCGCTGAAGAGTTCATTGTTAGGACGCAAAATGGAAGAAATTAAGATAGATTGAAACATTTAACGCAAACAATTAAGCAATATAGTCCCAAAACAGGATTGGATTTGCGTGACAGAATCTAATTGGATCATTGTGGATAGTGATGTGAGTGGATGCACCAATTAACGCAAACATTTAAGCAATATAGAGTTACGGTAAAGTCAAACATATTTGCCAGGTAATGAAATGGCGTCTAGACCTGGTACAGTGATGTCTAATTAAGCCTTATATAAATGGATGTATAGATGGTAGATTATTTTTTTTTATTATTTCTTTGTTTATAACCTACCTCCAACACTTTTTCATAATCACCTTCATCACGGCAGCTGCACCTAAACCCCTCCCCCAATCTAAGATTATATTGGATGGACGATGGATTGATTGCCTATATATTTTCAACTGCCGTGTTGCCACAGATTACGCCACTAACCAAAAAACAAAAAAGTTAACTTGCTTGCCATTTTTCTGAATCAATCCCACAAACTGAAGCCATGATTGGTGTAGTTTTGGTGATGTGTGCATGCGTCCTTGCAGTGTTATTGCTGCTACCTGCTGCTTTGTCTTTTCTGTACAAGTATTGGTGGTACCCTCTTCATATTCAGAAGCTACTAAACTCCCAAGGAATCAAAGGCCCATCTTACAGATTCCTTCATGGCACCAACAAAGAGGCCATTGAAATGAAGGAGCAAGCAACCAAAACTGCCATGGATTTGTCTCATGACATATTCCCCAAAATCCAGCCTCATTATTACACCTGGCTCCAATTATATGGTATGTTGTTTGATTTATCTAACTATGTAGTTTAAAATATCGACTTTTTTTTTTTTTTTTTTTTTTTTCTGTATAGTTTTTATTAATGCATAATTTTAAGTTTTTAGTTGTTGAAAATATGTATTGAATTTAGAGGCGTTAGCTTATTATTAAGCTGAGCCGAGTTTGGGCCGTTTATCAAATGAATATCAAAATAAGCTTGTTTTTGACTCGTTAAGTTTTATCAAATAAGCTGAGCTCGAGTTTTTACTGAGTCGAACTTAGCTCAAATTCGAAACTAACTCATTTTATGACTCTTATAAACAATTTAATACTGTATATTTATCAAAAAAAATAATAAACATCTAAGAAATATATATATAATTCAAAATTATTACAGTTTCATAAATTTTAACGATTTGAGCCGACTGGTTTATTTTTCGAGTACTAAAATGTGTTCAAGCTTGACTCGTTTATTAAACAAACGATCTGAACTCGAGTCGAACCCAAACCAGCTCATTTTATATTAAAAATTCTATTTAGATTGTTTTTTAAGAAATAAAAATAATATTGTTTGTAAATTTTACCAAATAAAGAAACATGATAAAGGTTGTGTTTGAGAAATAATTAGAGTTAAATTTTTGAATTTGAAATTAATGGTGAAAAATATTTTTCAATTGAGATTGATTTGAGTAATGGTGTTTAGTATTTAAAATTAGAGTTTAGATTTTTGAGTTTTAAAAGCTAAATATTAAGGAGAAAAGCGCTCGGAGTTTAGAGTTTAGATGTTGAAATTACAGTTACTAGTGATTATTATTATATACCCCCTCTGTTTAGAAAAGATAGCTACATTGGTAAAATTGACACTATTCACCTAAACACTTTGATTTGAAGTTTTATCATAGATATACAAGTTAAAATATAGCCATGTGAGATCTTGTTAGATTCGTCTCATTTTGTAGTTTTTAAATACCGAAGTTTTTTAGAATTTTTACTTCTACCGAATTTGAGTTATTAATGGTTTAAATTGTGCATTGGACTGCGTGCTGGTTTGGTCAGTAGCTATCTTTAAAAAACGGAGAGAGTATAAGCTATTTTCTCCCAAAAGCAGCCAAAGTAGGCTCGAAAATCAAATAAGACAAGTGCAATAGAATAAGACAAGTTTGTTAAAGATATGCATGTAATTAATGCATATATATGAATGTCATAAAAGGAAGCTGCCATATTTGTTGACTTTGAAATGATACTCCGCCACCTATATTGAGTTAGGTACTAGTCATTGTATCATATTGTAAAATAGCAGCCCATATGTACTATAAATACATCAGTAGTGATGAAATGAATGGGGATATCTTTTGATCAATATTATTACTCTCTTCCATCATTCTCTGTCCAGTGCACTATATATACTTATTCCTATATTTAGTTTTCTTACTCCCGTTTCATTATCTTTACTTATTATTTGAATAATACCATTACACTAGTATTATATAAATTTTACAACATGTTATCAGTACAAGTTGACTCTGCCCGGGTTACAAGAATTTGAGGTATAATTTCTTATTCCAAAACTTTCAATAAGATTATGGCTAACCTTGCAAAGCAGGAATTTGCTCCCTTAACCGTTGAAGGAAGCAATTATTTGTCCTGGGCCCGAGATGTGAAAATGCATCTTACTTCAATGGGTCTGGAAGATACTATTGCTGAAGGGAAAAATCCAAGCCATCAGAATAAGGCAAAAGCCATGATTTTCTTGTGCCATCATATCGAAGAGCACTTAAAATGGAGTACGTGACTGTGGAATCCCCACTGGCATTGTGGGAAAAGTTGAAAGAAAGACATGATAATCTTAAAAAGACGGTGCTTCCAAAAGCCCTTGATGACTGGACAAACCTGAGACTTCAGGACTTCAAAACAGTCCGGGAATATAATTCCGCCGTGTTCAAAATTACGGCCCAATTGCAATTATGTGGGCAAAAGATATCTGAAGAAGAAATGCTTGAAAAAACGTATTCTACGTTTCATGCTAAAAACTCAGTATTGAGTGAGACATACCGTCAAAAAGGTTTTCAGAGATATTCTGATCTTATCACCTGCTTATTATTGGCTGAACAAAACAGCCTATTACTGTTGAGAAATCATGAATATAGGCCCGCAGGTGCAAAACCGTTCCCTGAGGTGAACGCGGCTCAATCATCGAAATATGTGCGTGATCGTGGGCACTTTAAAAATCAAAATGATGATCGTGGCCAAAATCGATATCAAAATCGAGGCAGAGGTGAATCATCTCGTCAAAATAATTATCGAAATAAGCCTCGATTTGAGCAAAATCGCAGATATGTTACCAGAAGGCCTTACAAACCACAACAAAGAAATTATGCAAGAAAGCATAAACAAAATGATGAAATTTGTGATCGTTGTGGAATTAAAGGCCATATGACTCAAACATGCCACACAGCTAAACACTTAGCTGAACTGTATCAGGCCTCGAAACGAAAAGAAAGACCAGGTGTTGAAGCACACCATAATGCCCACGATGATACTTATGATGATATATTAAATGATAATATCACGCACCTGGAAGCTGATGATTTTGTTGAGCCAGATATTGTTACTAAATAATATATTATATAACTATATATATTTTGTACTTGTCTTTTATAATTCCTGTTTAATATAAATAATGATATCTTGTACTTCCCTTTTATTATCCATGTATAATATAAATATGTTTTTGCATTAATAATATTTATATTGCTGATGTTTAATAATTTTCTTATATTCTTGTAAAGAAATGGATGCTGGAAATTCAAAAGTCGGAGATGATATCTGCCTCATTGACAGTGCAACAACGCATATCATTTTTAAAAGCAAAAGCTATTTCTCCAATTTAAAATTGGAAAAGACCGTGGTGAAAACTATAAGCGGTAATGCAAAATGCATTGAAGGCTCCGGTAGAGCTGTTATATTTCTCCCTGAAGGGACAAAATTGGCAATTGAAAATGCCTTGTTCTCACGGAAAGCTCGAAGAAATTTACTGAGCTTCAATGATATTCGAAAAAATGGATATCACATTGAAACTTCAAAAGAGGCAGATCACGAGTATCTTTTGATAACTAGAATTGAAAATGGCAAAAAATTTGTGAATGAAAAATTGCCATGTTATTCCTCTGGCTTATACTACAGAAAAATATGTGCCGCAGAAATACATAACCTAGTAGGCTTTAAAGCTACTAGTGAATTTATTACCTGGCACGATAGACTGGGGCATCCTGGTAGTGTAATGCTGAGGCGAATTATTGAAAATTCAAATGGCCATACATTGAAAAGGCAAATGATATTGAACCCAAATGAGTTCAATTGTGCAGCCTGTTCACAAGGGAAATTGATAACCAGACCATCTCCAGTAAAAGTGAGAATTGAATCCCCTACATTCCTAGAAAGAATTCAAGGCGATATATGTGGACCTATTGATCCACTGTGTGGACCTTTCGAGTACTTTATGGTATTAATTGATGCGTCATCACGCTGGTCACACGTTTGTATATTATCAACTCGCAATTTGGCATTCGCAAGATTACTTGCACAAATTATAAAATTGCGAGCACAGTTTCCAGATCATCCGATAAAGAAAATACGCCTTGATAATGCTGGAGAATATACATCACATGCATTTGATGATTTCTGCATGTCGATTGGAATTACTGTTGAACATCCTGTGCCTCATGTGCACACGCAAAATGGTCTGGCAGAATCATTTATTAAGCGATTGCAATTAATTGCAAGACCCTTGTTAATGAAATCAAAACTCCCTGTTTCTGCTTTGGGACATGCTATATTGCATGCAGCAGCACTTGTGAAAATAAGGCCGACAAGCTATCATAGCTACTCCCCTACACAAATTGTGTTTGGAAAGGAGCCCAATATATCCCACTTGCGAACTTTTGGGTGTGCGGTTTATGTACAGATTGCGCCACCACAACGCACAAAAATGGGACCTCAAAGAAGGTTGGGCATATATGTCGGGTATGAATCACCCTCGATTATTAAATATCTTGAGCAAAAAATGGGTGATTTATTTACTGCAAGATTTGCAGACTGTCATTTTGATGAAACTCAATTCCCGACATTAGGGGGAGAAAATGATCAACTGAAAAAGAAAATATCTTGGCAAAGTCCATTTGATTTCCTTGATCCTCGTACAAGGCAATGCAAACTTGAAGTTCAAAGAATTGTGCATTTGCAGGGAATTGCAAATCAATTACCCGATGCTTTTAATGATGCTGCTAAAGTTACAAAATCATATATAAATGATGCAGCAAATGCACCAGCCAATATAAATGTCCCAGAAGGGCATATTCCGAGTGCAAATGAACCTACTGCACGCTTGAAGCGTGGTAGGCCTTTGGGTTCCAAGGATAAAAATCCACGAAAGAAGAAAATTATCCATATGGGTGATAAATCAATCACAGATGATACTCCCGAAGGAGGAATTGATTCAACCTCCGAAAAGGTTGAACCTGAAAATATTCACCCAGATGAAAATGAAGTTATTGAAACTTCTTTCAATAATATCAATACTGGGAAAAGTTGGAACCGAAAAGAAACAAACATTGATAATGCTTTTGCATACAACGTTGCACTCGATGTAATGGAAAATAACGAGGATCCTGAACCAAGATCAGTTGAAGAATGTCGGAAAAGAAATGATTGGCCAAAATGGAAAGATGCGATACTAGATTCACTGAATAAACGAAAAGTATTCGGCCCTATTGTCCAAACACAAAAAAATGTGAAGCCTGTTGGCTACAGATGGGTGTTTGTGAGAAAAAGAAATGAAAATAATGAAATTGCCAAATATAAGGCAAGGCTTGTAGCCCAAGGTTTTTCACAACGACCGGGAATTCATTTTGAGGAAACATATTCCCCAGTTATGGATGGAATAACATTCAAGTATCTAATGAGCCTAGCAGTACGAGAAAATCTCGAAATGAGGCTGATGGATGTTGTTACTGCATATTTATATGGCTCATTGGAAAATGATATTTATATGAAAATACCTGAAGGGTTTAAATTTCATGAGTCTTGCAACTCAAAACCCAGAGAAACTTATTCCATCAAATTACAAAAATCGTTGTATGGGCTCAAGCAATCTGGCCGAATGTGGTATAACCGTCTCAGTGAAAGTTTGATAAAGGAAGGTTATACAAATGACCCTATCAGTCCTTGTGTATTTATAAAGAAGAATGGGTCAGAATTTGTGATCGTCGCAGTCTATGTTGACGATTTAAATCTAATTGGAACTCCTGAAGAGTTGAAAAAGGCAGTCGAATATCTGAAAAAGGAGTTCGAAATCAAAGATTTCGGGAAAACGAAATTTTGCCTTGGCCTACAAATTGAGCATTTGGAAAATGGCATATTTGTTCATCAATCAGCTTATACCCAAAAGGTATTGAAGCAATTTCGAATGGATTATGCTCATTTGCTAAATAATCCAATGATCATTCGGGCACTTGATCCTGCAAAGGATCCATTTAGGCCAAAAGAAGATAATGAAGAGCAACTTGGCCCAGAAATCCCATATTTAAGCGCAATTGGTGCGTTAATGTATCTTGCAAACAGCACGCGACCTGATATCGCGTTTGCAGTCAATCTACTCGCAAGATTCAGTTCTTGCCCTACTCAACGACATTGGAAAGGCATAAAGCATGTTTTTCGCTATCTCCAAGGAACAATTGATCTTGGGTTATTTTACCCAAAAGACTCTCGACATGAGTTAATTGGCTATGCCGATGCAGGTTATTTATCAGATCCACACAAAGCCAAATCTCAAACAGGCTATATCTTCACATGTGGTGGAACTGCTATCTCTTGGAGGTCAATGAAGCAGACTCTAACTGCTACTTCTTCTAATCATGCCGAAATATTAGCAATCCATGAAGCAAGTCGAGAATGTGTTTGGTTGAGGTCAATGACTCAACATATATTGAAGAGTTGTGGTTTAATCATTGAACCACAAATGCCCCCAACAATTTTATTTGAAGATAATTCGGCTTGTGTAGCCCAGTTGAAAGGGGGTTATATCAAAGGAGATAGAACGAAACATATTTCACCAAAATTCTTCTACACTCATGATCTTCAAAAGAATGGTGAAGTTGATGTGCAACAAATTCGATCAGAAAATAATTTAGCGGATCTATTTACCAAGGCATTGCCGACTGCAACATTCGAGAAGCTCGTGAAGAAAATTAGAATGCGGCGGCTTCGAAATTTAAAATGATGTCCAAATCAGGGGGAGCACCGGATACAAGAATATTGTACTCTTTTTCCTTTACTAGGATTTTTTCCCACTGGGTTTTTTCCTAGTAAGGTTTTAACGAGGCACATTCTTTGTATTGATGACATTCAAGGGGGAGTGTTAAAGATATGCATGTAATTAATGCATATATATGAATGTCATAAAAGGAAGCTGCCATATTTGTTGACTTTGAATTGATACTCCGTCACCTATATTGAGTTAGGTACTAGTCATTGTATCATATTGTAAAATGGCAGCCCATATGTACTATAAATACATCAGTAGTGATGAAATGAATGGGGATATCTTTTGATCAATATTATTACTCTCTTCCATCATTCTCTGTCCAGTGCACTATATATACTTATTCCTATATTTAGTTTTCTTACTCCCGTTTCGTTATCTTTACCTATTATTTGAATAATACCATTACACTAGTATTATATAAATTTTACAACAAAGTTGTAGTATTTATGTTTGTGGTAATGACAATTGAGAAAACACTGATGATGACTGAATATCAGGGAGTATCTTCCTCAACTGGTTTGGTGCTCAGCCACAAATTGTAGTAACTGATCCTGAAATCATTAGAGAAATACTCATGAACAAGGAAGGTACATATCCCAAGACGAAACCTAGATTTTACATCAGAAAACTGTTGGGAGAAGGGATTCTTATAACAGAAGGTGAAAAATGGATGAAGCTTAGGAAATTGTCCAACCATGCCTTCCATGGAGACTCCTTGAAGGTACCAGTCGATTTTTTTTTCTTTCAGCATTTCTTGTGAATTTTGAGATAAGAATGGAACTGAGTGAAACATGTAACGTGTATATTGTCTGTTTTTTTTTTTTTTTTTTTTTTGCATTTAGGATATGTTTCCAGCGATGGTCACTAGCGTCGAATGTATGCTGGAAGAGTGGAGGAACTATGCAGGCAAGGAGATTGAGGTGTGCAGACATTTCAGGTTTCTAACATCGGACATTATTTCCAGGACAGCTTTTGGAAGCAGTTATTTGGAAGGCCGGGCGATTTTTGATTTGTTGACGGAGCTGTGCGCCTTAATTTCCAGGAATGCGTATTCAATGAGGTTCGCGTGCGAAATTTGGGTTTGGCGACACTTTTGGCGACAACTCTGTAGACATTTATTGCAGCTAACCGGTCGTGCACATTTCATGTGGTAGGAAATTCGTTAAAACAGAGGATGAAATCGAAGTAGGCAGAATGGAGAAGAGACTTAGTGACATGATCATGAAAATAGTGAAGAAGCGAGAGGATGATGTGGCGACGTGCAAAAGCAGCAGCACCTTCGGGAGTGATTTTCTGGGATCGCTCCTGAACGGGCACCACAGCAGCGACAAGAAAAACCAGTTATCAGCAGGGGAAATCATCGACGAATGCAAAACCTTCTATTTTGCAGGACAAGAAACGACGTCCAGCTTACTCTCCTGGAGCGTACTTCTTCTGTCAATCAACACGGACTGGCAAGAGAACGCAAGAAAAGAGGTGCAAGAAATATTTCATCAGGAAAATCCAAACATAGAAGGCATATCAAGATTGAAGACCATAGGAATGATTCTATACGAAACTCTCAGGCTATACAGCCCCGTGAATGCTATTACAAGAAGGATTGCGAAAAAGGTAAAGTTTGGGAAGTATGAGTTACCCGCAAGTGTTGATCTGTACATACTGCCTCAGGCAGTTCATCGGAATCCTGACATATGGGGACACGACGCCCACCTTTTCAAACCGGAGAGATTTGCTGAAGGATTGGCGAAAGCTACGGATGGGAACCCAACAGCCTTCCTTGGATTTGGGTTTGGACCGCGGATGTGTGTGGGAAATAACTTTGCTATTAATGAGGCGAAGATAGCGCTGTCTATGATTCTCCAACGCTACAAGTTTGCGCTGTCGCCAAAGTATGTTCACGCACCCCATATAGTTCTCACTACTCAGCCTCAACATGGAGTCCAGCTGCTGTTACATTCATTGTCTTAGCAATGGAAGATCCTATTATCCTAATCAGTTGAGACAGATAAACCAGAACTTACTCTGTAGTAGTAAAAAGAATTCAGTTCTCTGTACGGACCACGGACACTGTAGCATTAGAGACATATCTACATGTACTGTTGCATTCCTACCACACAAACTTATGTAGCACATTCATAGTCATTGGAACTCTACAGTTCACTGCCCTTTGAATTGCTATCTTAATCAAATCTAAACTTACATTTAAATCAATTTGAATATCTTTTGAACCAATTTTAATTTCTTTTTTTTTTCATTTTTTTTTGGATGTGATCGTCTTCTTCATCATTATCACTTTGATCTATTTAGGTTATTAATATCGTTATGTTTTTATCTCTTTAAAATTTAACTTATTGTTGACTTCATAGCTGAAGGATAGTGTAACAAATGCAATGTATATACTTGATGAAGTCATTTGTATGGAGTGGTGGTGTTCACTATAAAACAATTTTTTTTTAAAAAAATTCCATTTTAGTGACCGTAAAATTGAAAAATTCAAACATTAAAAGCTTCAAAATTCAGTCCCTAAGAATTCTTGAGCGCGCTCATGAGTCATGAGTGCAGTCAGTAATGCGATGACTAAAACATGCAGTGTACTTGATCAACTTCTTGCCCTTGCTTTGAACATTTAGTATGTCCTCCCTCCCTTTTATATCGGTCGACCCACTGAAACCTGATCCAGACAAGTTAGTCTCATTATTTTTGTACTAAAACTTTTGGGCACGCTGTCCAATTAATTTGTTTAAAATTATATTCTAATATTATGCGATTAGGAAAATCTAATAAGATCAAAAATTGAGTATATTTTTATATATATATATATATAATTGCAATGAAATTGAGTTAAAGTTAAGAATTAAGATATGAACAGTGTCCTATAATAGGATGGATGAGGGTGTATACCTTAAGTAGTCCGAACTTGTTTGTTGAACCTTCCAGCCGGAGCAAAGTGACATCAAGAATTTCTAGCCTATTAGTGGTTGCAATGACAATTACTAAGCTGTTTCCAGCAAATCCATCCATTTCGGTTAGCAACTCATTCAGCAGTTGCTCCCTTACATCACTGCCTCCCCACAGCGTCTACCTCATCAACGAAAATGAGAGGAACCAAAAAAGTCCCTCTAAGCTCCAACACTAACAAACATCTCGATGAACTCTGTGTTGAATAATAAACTCACCCGACAACGCATGCTCCCGCCGTCGTCAAAAAGAGATGCGCACGCCGTCGTCAAAAAGAGATGCGCACGCCGTCGTCAAAGTAGCCGCCTTGTTTGATTGCCATTGTCAAAACTTGCGGATTGCATATCCGTAGTTGTCAAAAATATCGTATTTTATATCTTTACATTTGTAATCCTTCCGGCTATAAATAGCCGTGTAATGTTAGCGAAAAAAATGCAGAACGAGATTTAGAACAATAACATCTACACTCTCTTCTCCCCAATTCAAAATTCCAACAGAATTGGTATCAGAGCCTGAGATCTAAACTCAGAGCAAATATAACTTGAGTATAAACACTCAAACTTAAAAGACTTAAACTTGCCATCGTCGTAGCGCCGCCATCAGCGACCACCAGCCCGGCACACTTCCGGCGAACCACCACCGCCACAGTGTTGCTTCTGCTGCCCCTCCAGCACCACCACAGCGCTGCTCCTCCCACCGAGTTGTTCCAGTCTCCACCGGTCACCGTCCATCTTCTCCGGTGGTCCCTCCGACGCAATCTGTCGATCCGCCTCCGGCCCGATCTCCTGAGCTGTCAACCAGCACTGTAGCCGCCAGCAGTAACAACGCCGGAACCCTTCCGAGCCGCTGCCCTCTGTCGCGCTCTCTCACAAATCGACGCTGCCAGATCCTCGCACAGCCGCTTCTGAGTCTTCCTGTTGCTGCCATCGCTCTGTTCCGATCTGTTGCTGCGTCCCTTTCTAAAAGATAGTGCATTGAAGTGGGAAATTGAAGGAGAGTGCGGTGGTGAAGTGGGGTGATTAAAAAGGGAGATAGTGGGTGATTAAAACAAAAAAAAAAGAGAGTCGGTATAATTTAAAAAAAGGGGAGATAGTGGATGATTAAAAAAAAGAAAAAAAGGTGCTTTGAAAAGTAAATGCAACAGTTGAGAATTAAAGTTAGTGGTTGGAATATTAATTAAAAAATCAAAGGGAAAACAAGGTGTAGTGCGGCTGTCCCAAAAAAAAAAAAATGGAAAAGAATTTGTCAAATTGAAAATTTTAGAGAAGGAAGCTGCGCAACAGAAAGGAGATATTGTTCACAATGGCGTCAACCAGTTCTCTTCAATCACAGGTGCCCAAATTGACAAAAGAAAATTACAGGATGTGGAGTATCCAAATGGAAGCCTTGCTCGGATCCCTTGATGTCTGGGATATGGTCGAAGCAGATTTTGCAGAGTTGACATCAACAATAGAAGATGACGATCAATTGAAGGAGATAAAGAAAAAGGAGAAAAAAGCCTTGTTCACAATATACCAAGGCGTAGATGAAGCCACATTTGAGTTGATTTTTACAGCAAAAACATCGAATGATGCATGGAAAATTTTAAAGAAAGCCCACGATGAAGTAGATAAAGTGAAGAAAATCCGGCTCCAATCCTTGAGAGCCAAATTTGAAACTCTACAACAAAGCAGATCAGAAGCCGTCTCAGATTACTTCTCCCGAGTAATTTCCGTTGTTCATCAAATGAGACAGAATGGCGAAGAGATCAAAGATGTTCGTGTTGTGGAGAAGATCTTGAGGTCCCTAGACCCAAAATTCAACTTTATCGTTGTTGCCATCGAAGAATAAAAAAATCTCGAGGCAATGACAATTGAAGAATTAATGGGCTCTTTACAAGCCCATGAGCATCGACTCTTCAAAAAGGGAGACGAACAATCCTTGGAGCAAGCACTGCAAACGAAATTGTCGTTTAAAAGAAATAATGCTGTGAGAGGAAGTCCACAACGTGGACGTGATCAAGCACAAAGAGGAAGAGATGGCCGAGTTAACAATCGCTATGATCAGAATCGAATCAATAATGGCGAAAATAATGGAGGAAATGAACGTGGCCAGAATACCTATCGAGGTCGAGGACAATTCCGAGTCCGTGGTCGCGGACATGGCAGAAACTTTGGAAGATTTGACAAATCAGAAGTTCAATGCCGAGTATGTAAGAAATTTGGTCACTTTGCTAATGACTGTTGGTACAATGCAGACAATAATAAAGATGAGAAGGCGAATCTCATTGACAAAGAAGAGAAGGATGGTCCAGTAGTACTAATGTCTTGCAAAGAACTAGAGCCACCTCATACGGTCACATGGTACATGGATACAGGTGCATCAAACCATATGTGGGGAAGAAATGAATTCTTTTCCAAACTTGATGAAAGACGAATGGGCAATATCACATTCGGTGACCTGTCGAAAAGGCCAATTGAAGGTAAAGGAGATATTACCTTTGAGTTACATAATGGAAAACATCTATGCATTTCTGATGTTTATTATGTACCTGAAATTAAAAGTAATCTGCTGAGTGTTGGCCAATTGTTGGAAAAAGGATATGAAATCCAAATGAAAAATTTGGCTCTTAGTTTGCGAGATAAGAATAACAGGTTGATCACACATGTCAAGATGACGACGAACAAAATGTTTCCTCTGAAGCTCACTATAGATGACTCAAAATGCTTGAAGGCAACCACTGTTGATAGCGGCAAGTTATGGCATCTCCGGTATGGGCATCTTAACTTTGATGCATTGAAATTGTTACAGAAAAAGAATATTGTAACAGGACTGCCGCAGATTGAATCCTCCAACAATGTTTGTGAGGTTTGTGTCATGGGAAAACAACATTGACACACCTTCAAGAAGTATGGCGCGAGGAGAGCTAGATCGCGACTTGAGCTGGTACATTCTGATGTTTGTGGACCAATTACTCCAGTTTCAATTGGTGGAAACAGGTATTTTCTTACCTTTACAGATGACTACAGTGGAAAAACATGGATCTACATGATGAAAGAAAAAAGTGAAGTTTTCTCTAAATTCAAGGAATTTAAAAACCTTGTTGAGAAACAAAGTGGGTGCCAATTAAAGTGCCTACGGACAGATCATGGTGGAGAATACACATCTCGAGAATTTGATCATTTTTGCAGAGAGCATGGGATATTAACCAACTCACGATGCCATATACAACACAACAAAATGGTCTTTCAGAAAGAAAGAACCGAACAATTTTGAATATGGTTCGATGTATGCTGAAAGAGAAAAATGTTCCCAAAGAATTTTGGGGTGATGCTGTAAATTGCTCTGTCTATCTGTTGAACAGGTTCCTAACAAGGAGTATTGGAGACATAACTCCCGAAGAAGCCTGGAGTGGGAAAAAGCCAAAAGTTGATCATCTGAGAATATTTGGAAGCATTTGTTTTGCAAAAGTGCCAGAAGAAAAGCGTACAAAGCTCAAAGATAAAAGCCAAAAATGCATTTTTCTTGGCTATGGTAAAAATTGCAGCGGGTACAAACTGTACAATCCTGTAACCCGCAAAGTGGTGATGTCAAGAGATGTTATCTTTAATGAGGATCAAACTTGGAGATGGAATGAAGATGAGCAGACCAAGCATGTTCCTTTTGATGATGAACATGAAAAGCAAAAGGAACAACAACAACAAATGAAGGACATGGTACCTGATCATGTTGAAGTTGAAAGCCAATCCTCTGATGTTAGTCCTCTTGTGAGAAGAACAAGAAGTGTCCAGGACATATATGACTCCAGTGAGCAAATTGATGATGAATTCAATAATTTCTGTCTATTTGCAGGTCTTGACCCATTGACATTTCAAGAAGCCTCTAAAGAAGTTAAGTGACAAAAAGCTATGGAGGAAGAAATTCAAGCCATTGAAAAGAATAATACATGGGAGCTCACATCACTTCCTGACAAACATCGAGCAATTGGAGTCAAATGGGTGTTCAAGACGAAAAGAAATGCAAAAGGAGAAATTGAAAGGCACAAAGCCCGTCTTGTTGCAAAGGGGTACAATCAAAGATATGGAATTGATTGTGAAGAAGTCTTTGCCCCAGTTGCCCGACTTGAAACAGTGAGGCTGCTCATTTCACTAGCAGCTCAAAAGAAGTGGCAGATACATCAAATGGATGTTAAATCCGCATTTCTAAATGGAAATCTTGAAGAGGTTGTCTATGTTGAACAACCACCTGGATTCATAATTGAAGGCAAAGAAGACAAGGTGTACAGGTTGAAGAAAGTGCTCTATGGATTGAAGCAGTCACCAAGAGCTTGGAATTCAAGAATCGATAAATACTTTATTGAAAATGGATTTGTAAAGTGCCCATATGAGCACTCCCTATATGCGAAAAGAAACCTGTCAGGAGAATTTTAATTGATATATCTATATGTTGATGACATTATCTTTACAGGTAATGATAAGGCCTTGATCCAGGAGTTCAAGAAATCAATGGAAAAGGAGTTTGAAATGTCCGACCTGGGGTTGATGCAATACTTCCTAGGCATTGAAGTCAAGCAAGATGAAGAAGGAATTTTTATCTCACAAGAAAAATATACAAAGGAGATCTTGAAAAAATTCTCAATGGAAGATTGTTGCAGTGTCGACACACCGCTGGAAGTTGGCACCAGATTGACTAAAGAAGGAGAAGGAAACCCAGTAAATCCAACCTACTACAAAAGTCTTGTGGGATGCTTGAGGTACTTAACCTGCACACGACCTGATATCTTGTGTGGAGTTGGTTTTGTTAGCAGGTACATGGAAACACCAAAAACTTCACACTTGAAAGTTGCGAAAAGAATTTTGAAGTACATCCAAGGGACAATCAATTATGGCATGCTATATTCTACAAATCAAAGCACTGAATTGGTTGGATTCAGTGATAGTGATTGGGCTGGAAGTAAAGAAGATCGAAAAAGCACATCAGGGTTCGTGTTCTACCTCGGTAGAAATGCATTCACTTGGTCATCAAAGAAGCAACCCATTATCGCGTTATCGACTTGTGAAGCAGAATACATTGCTGCTGCTGCATGCGTCTGTCATGCAATTTGGCTGAAGAAATTGCTTGGAGATTTGAAGATACAACAAGATAGTGCAATCAAGATTCATGTCGACAACAAGTCTGCCATTGCCCTTGCAAAAAACCCAGTCCATCATGAACGCTCGAAACACATTGATACCCGTTTTCACTTCATACGGGAACATGTAAAATCAAAACAAGTGGAGCTGAAGTATGTCAGCTCAAGTGAACAAGTTGCAGACATTTTTACAAAAGCATTGAAAGTTGAAACCTTCCAGTATTTGCGAAAGAAGCTGGGAATCCAAGATTTCAAGAGGATGAGTTTAAGGGGGAAAATGTTGAATAATAAACTCACCCGACAACGCATGCTCCCGCCGTCGTCAAAAAGAGATGCGCACGCCGTCGTCAAATTAGCCGCCTTGTTTGATTGCCATTGTCAAAACTTGCGGATTGCATATCCGTAGTTGTCAAAAATATCGTATTTTATATCTTTACATTTGTAATCCTTCCGGCTATAAATAGCCGTGTAATGTTTGCGAAAAAAATGCAGAACGAGATTTAGAACAATAACATCTAAACTCTCTTCTCCCCAATTCAAAATTCCAACACTCTGACCCCAACAGGGAAAAGAACGGGATGCAAACTTTACTAGCTATGGCCCTGGCCAGGAGCGTCTTTCCTGTCCCGGTGGCCTGTGGGCCAACTAACAGCACCCCTTTTGAGTATTTTTGCTCCCACTGCACAGCAACAAACTTTTCCAGTGTCCTGAGAAACTCCACAATCTCTTGAAAATCAAGCTTTGCTTCATCCATGCCGGGTACTTCATGGAATGTCACCCCTCTGTTTGGCTCCATATAGAAGTTAGCTTTACTCCTGCAATTGTAGACAGCATTGAGAAAGATATCGTTTAACAAGAAGAAAATCACAAGAAAATCTGGAGTGGATAGCATGTTGAATCCATACATGATGGAGGTAGAAAGCTAGATGCATTGACCATACTGAGTCAGGATGACATATATAGGACCTACTCTATATAACATAACACACATCAAATATATATACGACCAAGATAATACAAGAACTAAATATTGGCTAAAAAAAAATGTTCAATGACTCAATATCTTAAACTAACCAACTTGTGAACCAATTTAAAGGAAACTATTCCACAAACTTCTGAAAACAACAAATCCGTTGGATATCAGAATTTGTTTGTCAAATTTTATTTTCACTTGCCGCAATAAAACCTTATTTTTGGTTATCAAATAGTTACAATGGGAGAAAATTTTGGTAGGATATGTTCAACGACTTTAACGTCACATAACTTCAACATGCTAAGTAATTGGGATAAAATCAGAATTCTATAATCGATTAGAAAGATAGACATGCCATATTAAACAGATTCTATCATTTCCCAATTCCTGATTTAAAAATTCTTGATTCTAGCATACCATCGGGCCAAGAATGGTGACACCATGCCTTAAAATTCCACATCAACACACAGATGTTTAACTTCGAGCCAAGAACAGATCCCTTCCAGGGGTTGTTGAGATTTGAGAACGGCAACAATGTTTTAACATATGGCTGTAATAATTTTGGTAATCAAAATGTGTTAGGGTTGGATGGGGTGGGGTTGAGGTTGAGCTCGATAGGGATAATGGGAAAAAATAGCCCATTTCATCCTTTATGTTTAACTTTTTCCAAATCCATCCATTTTGTTATTTTAGCCCATTTACATCCTCAATATTTCTTAATCAAATCCCAATTCATCCTATCCCCTTTTAATTAATTTAAGTTTCCACATGGAAGGTAATTAGGAGAAAGGGTTCCACGGTATACACCAAATGGACTTCAAGCAGACGAATTGGAGTGGGTACACCCGAAACCCATTGCGAGAGAAAGAGAAAAAAAACACGTCCTGCCCTATTTCCTTCTTCTCCACCGCCTCGTGTTCAAAGGAAGAACCTGGGTTTGCCACTTCGTCTACATCTAGACTCTCCTCCTTATTGGAACCTCCTCAAATCTCTCATCTCCTGGTACCAAAATCGAGTCCTCCTCCCGTTCCCTCTCCTCCGTAGGCCCTGTCGCCGCACGCAAGAAATTGATGGTTGAATTATTGGTTTTTCGTTAGGGTTTTGATAGAAAGAAAAAGGGCGGGGGGGGGGGGGGGGGGGTATATATATGTTGTATCATAATTTGATTGAGGCAAAATAGCAACTTGTGTTTACTGTAAATGTGTTTGGAGTTTTCTGATTTAAGTTTTTCTCTTACAAGATGATGTATGAGGCGGCGGAGAATAAGGAAATATGGCCGGGGAATTGTGTCTATTGTAAATGTGTTTCTGATATAATCCCTCCATTTTTTTAATAACTACATTGTCTAATTTGCTACTATTCACACACTTGTTTTGACTTAAATTTTAAAAATAGATATACAAATTAAAATGAGCTAAGTAGAATCTTATTAGATTCGTCTCGTCGTGTAGTTTATAAATATCGGAATTTTAGAATTTTTACTTATACCAAATTTGAGTTATTAGTGGTTTGAAATGTGCATTGGACTGCATGGAAGGGGGCACAAATTAATAACGGATCAATTTAGATTTTTGAAAAAAAAGGACTGATTTGGCCAAAAATATGTAATTAGAGCATAATTAGTGGATGGAGGACCGATTGTGACGTAATTAGTATATGTAGCGGACCAATTGAGCCAAAAAATAAAAAAAATGACTGATTTAGCTTTTTTGTAAAAATAAAGGACCATATTGGCCTTTTTTTCCAATATGAGAAAGTTAGAATCCACTCCCCCTCTCAATTAATTTCGATTTTAAAAATACCCTTCCACCAAAACTTAGAGTTTACTCCCCCTTTCAAGTTTTGACTTATAATTTACCACCCCTTAATCCCCCAAAAGTTAAACATTTTTTAAATCATTCCTAATAAAAGTCATTGATGAAAAATGAGGCAACACATGTTACCACACTAACGCTCACATCATTACCACACAAATACACCCCTCATTACCACACCAACACACGGTCACCACACAAACAACTTTACAACACAAACATTTATAAACCACCACACTTATTCTATAGTATGAATTACCACACCAAACTTAACCTATTACCAAAACTCTTTTTAAACTGTTACCACACTAGGGCACCAAAAATTAGCTTTACCAAACACAATACCACTCATTTACCAAAATACACCACCAATCAGGCACAGAACACACAACTCGCACCATCTCCCTGAAACCCCAAACAACGATCGGAAGAGAGAAAGTGAAAGGTTAAAATAGCAAGCAATCAAGAACCTTCAACCACCGTGAATGAAGGCAAGGAGGAGGAAGTACCGGTGGGGAGGAGGCGATCCAAAAAGAGGAGCAAAGGGAAGGAAGATGCCACGATGACGACGGTGGGCTTCGTTCTGTCCGTTCTTCTTCTTCTTCTTCTTTTTTTTTTTGCAATATGTTGTTCTGCATTGTGTTGGGCTTTTGTAGTGGCTTGTGATTTTGATATGAAAATTGTGTGAGTTTGATTTGTGTTAAGTGTTTGATAATATGAGGCTTGATTTGTATGTTGAAATGGGTGAATTTGGGGGATAATTGTTGATAAAATGTTACTACTTTGAATGTGCAAGCAAGGTGTTTGATTAAATGCCCGAATGGATTGGTTTTTTTATTTTATTTTTACCACAATTTTGAGTTACAAGACTTGTAGGTTGGTTTTGGATGTGTAGATCCTTGGCATTGCCCGAGATTAATGTACCTTTGTTGATTACATTGAAAAAGTAGCTTTGATTGTGTTTTTGTTGATTTGAGTTGGGATTTTTCTTAAAGTTTGAAATGGGTGAAGGGCGATGGGTTTGGCATATAAATTGGGGAGGTTTTTTTTTTGGTTGATTTAAACTTAAATTCATATTATTGGGAAGCTATTGGTGGATTGCACGCTCTTTTAAAATTAATTGAGTGAAAGTTTTGGATTTGTGGAGAAGGGGGTGGTGACCGACCGGTGGTGTTGGATTTTTTGGAACTTTTGTGTTATTGTAGGATATTGTTAATTGTTGAATAATTTTGGTCTTTTTGTTGCATAGATTGGTTCGATTGTAGATGTTTCTCAAAATTTTGATTCTTTGATAAATGTTAGTAATATAATTGTGCAAGCAAAGTGTTCGATGAAATGGTGTGTATGGAATAATGATGGTGTTTATAATGTATAGGGGTGAGGAAGGATATGAATTTCGGGCTCTCCGGTGCTCGGCTAAATACCTTGGAGATTTTGTGGACAATGTGGATATAAGGTGGTCGGATGGGCACAGAGAAGCAATTGAAGCCTCTCAATTGAAGCTTGTTGTTAAGAGATAGATCCCATACATTGTAAAACCGAATTATTGATGTAGAATGAAATGTTTAGTGATGATAGATTTGAATTGTTGGGTTTGGGTTATTGCAATTGGTTGTCCATTTGAATTGGTGTTTTTTGGTGTTACAGATTATTGGTGGTATTGTATATTGAATTATATATTTATGAATCGTAATCGTTGTATGAATTTGATATTATGTGATTTCATATTAATTGGTATTTTTAAATGAAATTTCATGTTAGATGTGCATTTGTGCTTGTTAAACAAACATTCGGAACTCTTTGGAATGGACAAAACCATTGGGAAGGACCGTCCCACGACCGTCCAGAACTCTCTGGAATGGACAAAACATTGGGTCGGTCCGACGGTCCTGGAGGACCGTCCTAAGACCGTCCCGTGACCGTCCGGAACTCTCTGAAATGGACAAAATATTTGGAAGGTTCACCAGGACCGTCCCAAGACCGTCCCATTGGTTACCACACTTTGAAGTTTTCATTTACCACGATGCTCATTACTTGATTACCATAATATGAAATAATTGGTTACCATTTCTTTAAATTATTGGATACCACCTTATAGTAAGTTGGTTACCACAAATTTTATTACTCAATCCACATAAAATCTTAATTTATTTCAACTCACATATTTAGTTAGCACACTACTAAATACGTGGTTACCACACTTATATTAATTCGGTCACCACCTTCCTCATTACTTGGTTACCACAATTCACCTCGCTATGTTATTACGCTCTGCCTCACTATGTTACCATGTTCCAAAATGTGATTTTACCACAATATATATATTATTGACGGTTACCATGTTTGTACTCGGTCGATTACAATTTTTTTATTATCTCAATTCCCATAATTTAATATTTTTAATGTTATTTCAATCCAAAAAATATTGGTTACCACACTTCTCAATGGAATTTTACCACAATCCGTCTCTTTGTTACCATGTTTCTAAAAGTGATTTACCACACAATACTATTGAAGGTTACCATGTTTGTACTTGGTCGGTTACCTTTTTTTTTTATCTCAATCCCCATATTTTAATATTTTAATGTTATTTCAATCAAAAAATATTGGTTACCACACTTCTCAATGGAATTTTACCACAATCCGCCTATCTTTGTTACCACGTTCGTAAATTTGATTTTACCATACTACACTATTGATGGTTACCACAATCTTCCTCGCTAGGTTACCACGTTCCTAAATATGATTTTACCACACTTTATTATTAACGATTGCCACATCCACAAACCCTAGTTGACCGTCCCCAATACCGCCCTTATGTTCATTTTTTCTTACCACACATTAATCGTTTGTTACCACACTCCTTAATCACTAGTTACCACACCTTTTATGAATTGCTTACCACACTCATGAGTATTGGGTTACCACACACCGTTTGTCGTGTTTTTCATACATACCGTATTCATGTTTCCTCATTTAGTGCCTCCAATCTTGAAGACCTATCCATTGCATCATTTTCCCAGCATTGTATCGATCAATTAATCCTACAAACCACGATGACTCGGTTATATGTCACATTACCACATTGCTTTTTCATACATTACCACCACTTATAAAGATTTGTTACCGCAACGCCATTCATATGGTTACCATATTAACGTATTTTTAATTACCGCATTACCATACATGTAAGAAAACAATGACTACCACACTGTGCTTTATTAGTTACCAGACACTACAATCATTTGTTACGTCTTTGCCATGTATTTGGGTACCACGAATTAGGTTATGTGGTTACTACATTCAAAAACCACATGGAACATTACTGTACACCAATATATTGTTGTTGACGCGTTACCACAAACTCTTCAAATGGGTGACCACATCAATTCGATACAACTTACCATCTTATCATAATTCATGAACCACACATATTGGCAGGTTACCACACATTTTCAAATTTATTACTACGTTTCTCATCGGGACATTACTATATCCGAGCAAATTTTGTTATCGTGTTATGGCAAGGATTATTGAGTACCACGTTTTCGTTGGGACATAACCACACTTATTCGGTTATGATTACCACCGTCAACCTCGTTCTCTTACCACGTCTCTAGTTATGGCTTTACCACACTTGTATATTGAAAATTACCACGTTTCTATAATAAACGTCCTCCTATTACCACATTCTTAAGTATGGCTTTACCACACCTTTATATTAAAGTTTACCACATATGTCCTTGGTCCGTTACCACTTGTTTTATTACCCTAATCCCCATAAGTTATTTGAACCCCAACAAAATTGGTTACCACACTTCTTCGGTTATGGTTACCACAGTCAACCTCGTACTTTTACCAAGTTTTTAAGTATGGGGTTACCACACTTTTATATTGACGGTTACCACGTTTATGCTTGGTTTGCTACCTTTTGTTTTATTACCCCAATCCGCATAAATTAATGTCATTTCAACCCCAACAAAATTGGTTACCACACTTCTTCATTAGGGTTACCACAGTCAATCTCGTTCTTTTACCAAGTTTCTAAGTATGTCTTTACCTCACTTTTATATTGACAACTACTATGTTTGTGCTAGGTCTGTTACCACTTATTTTATCACCCCAATCCCTATCAATTAATGCCATTTCAACCCCAACAAAATTGGTTACCATACTTTTTCACTTATAGTTACCACATTCAACCTCATTCTTTTACCAAGTTTGTAAGTATGACTTTACCAAACTTTTATATTGACGGTTACCACGTTTTTACTTGGTCCGTTACCACTTATTTTATTGCCCCAATATCCGTAATTTAATATCATTTAAAAACCAAAAAAATTGATTAACACACTTCTTCGGTTATGGTTACCACATTCAACCTTATTCTTTACCAATTTTCTAAGTATGACTTTACTACACTTTCATATTGACGATTACCATGTTTCTGCTTGGTCCTTTACCATGTTAGGGGCATTTTTATTATTTTACAATTGGGAGATTAGTAAACCAACTTAGTTAACTTGTTAAACATTATTAGAGATTTAAACTTTTAGGGGTGTGAACTCTAAAGTTTTCAAGTGGGGGTGGTTGACTCTAAAAATATGTTTGGGAGGGGGCTAACTCTAAAGACCCCAAAAAATAATGGTCCTAGCCAGCTACCCCAATCCAACCCACCTATTCTAATCATTCTACCAAAAGCCGTATCAACTAGTAATTCCCTAGTTGTAGGCCACCCCAACCCACCGCCCACCCATGACTGGGGTGGACACAATATTCGAACCGATTCATTGAATCATTGAATCGAGTCGAAATCAAACTGAATTCCCGGTTAACCGATGACCCCGGAGCAAACACAAATATTATATTTCACTATTTTTCCGGCTCAAATACAAATACAAATACTTTAAATTTTTTCCCGATTAACCGAACCGAACCGAATATATTTTATTATCTTTTTAAAAAACTCTATATATTGTACTTTATATTATAGATAAATATAATTATATCAATATTATATATCATTATTTATTTAATTATTTGAGTATATAATAAAATAAATATTAAAAAATAAATAGTTAATTATCAAAATATGTCACCATAATAAGCCTATATTGATTTTTTGTCTTTAAGAACACCCCATTATTAAAATATATCACTACACTAAAATTCATTACATGGAGTAACATATTTTGAGAATACTAAAAAGAATCACTGATTCACTACACTAAGGGGGGTGTATTCGTTTGAGATTTTAATAGATTTTTATGAACATTAAAAAGTCGGTGGATTTAGAAAGTCTATAGACTCCACGTAGAGTTGACCGATTTGTATAGAGTCTATGAAGATTCTGGCTGATTTTAGAGAGATTTCGTGTAGTTATAATTTTTTAGAGAATCCATTAAAATCTATAAAGAATTAAAATCCATAGAGTGTTGAATACCTCTAGATTTTTAAAGACTTTTTAAAATCTGTATTGAATACCTCTAGATTTTTAAAGACTTTTTAAAATCTGTATTGAATACCTCTAGATTTTTAAAGACTTTTTAAAATCTGTATTGAATACATCTAGATTTTTAAAGACTTTTTAAAATCTAGATTGAATACACCCCAACTTTGAAAGTCCAAAAAAATCCTGTAGAGTCTCAATCCAATACACCCCTATAAGATTCATTACATAGAGTGACATTTTTCTTGTAGTATAATAACTTTAAAATTAAAATTTACGAAACTTAAAAATTAAGAAATGAAAACTTGATTACATATTTTTAGAAGGCCGAACAAAATATTCGAACCGATTCACTTAACTGTTGAATTGAATCGAAACCGAACCCCCGGTTAACCGAGGACTCCGGTTACAAATATAAATACTTAAATGAAGTACTCGTCCGGTTCAAATACAAATACAAATATCTGAAAAATCCAAGTTAACCGAACTGTGCCCAGACCTACCCATGAGGCCATGACCCAAGTGCCAACCCCAATACATTCATGCGAAATCAAATTTCGACCCGCAAGATCTTAAAGAGCCGTTCTCAACCCCCGATCTAGTCTTGGCACGAAAAAAGTTATGCGGGCTTGCTTCTGTATGTGTAATTTCTGAAATCAGGATTTGAGAATAGATAAAATATGTTTTATTACTGCTTTGGAGTGATATTATTGACCTCAAGATACGTGATGTTCATAATCTGGGAATTGGGATTGTATTTTTGGGTACTTCTTGTAAAAAAACTAAATGAGAAATAGATTACTTTAATATACAAACCTAGATTCCTACAAATTTTACTATCAAATTTTGTCCAAGATTTGTTGTTTTTTTGGAAGTATATGGAATGGTTTCCTTTAAGTGTATGGAACTGTGGAGTCTCCATGAATAAGATAATTCAAATGGTCTTGTTATCACTAAAATAATATATCCCAAATTCAGGAGGTTTTTGGACCTAAAATAATAGTATTAAGCTATCTGAATGTTTGCTAGGTGCTAAACACATTCCCCTAGGGTTCCTAGAGGTCATCATAGCCATAGGCCTTTCAGAGGCCATCAGGGGCCTATTAGAGGCCGTCATGGCCTCTGAGGCTTTCCAGAGGTCGCCACAGCCTCTAAACTTCCCAGAGGCCGCCATAGACCTCTTAAAAGCCATCATGACCTCCAAGGCCGCCATGGCCTCTAGACCTCCCAGAAGCCATCCAGGGCCTCCCAGAGGCCGTCATGGCTTCTAAGGCTTCCCAGAGGCCGTCATGGCCTCTAAGCTTCCCAGTGGCCGCCATAGGCCTCTTAAAGGCCATCATGGCCTCCAAGGCCTCCAGAGACCGCCATGGCCTCTAGACCTCCCAGAGGCCATCCCAGAGGCCATCATGGGCCTCCCAGAGGCTGTCATAGCCTCTAAGGCTTCCCAGAGGCCTCCATGGCCTCTGAGCTTCCCAGAGGCCGCCATAGGACTCTTAAAGGCCATTATAACCTCCAAGGTCTCCAGAGGCTGCCATGGCCTCTAGACCTCCCAGAGGCCATCCAGGGTCTCCTAGAGGCCATTTGGGGCTTCCCAGAGGCCGCCATGGCCTCTAAGCTTCCCAGAGGCCGCCATAGGCCTCTTAAAGGCCATAATTACCTCCAAGGTCTCCAGAGGCTGCCGTGGCTTCTAGACCTCCAGAGGCCATCTAGGGCCTCCCAAAGGCCATTTGGGGCCTCCCAGAGGCCGTCATGGCCTCTAAGGCTTCCCGGAGGCCGCCATCGCCTCTAAGCTTCCCAGAGACCGCCATAGGCCTCTTAAAGGACATCATGGCCTCCAAGGCCTCCAGAGGCCTCCATGGCCTCTAGACCTCCCAGAGGCCATCCAGGGCCTCCCAAAGACCGTCATGGCCTCTAAGGCTTCCCAGAGGCCGCCATGGCCTCTAAGCTTCCCAGAGGCCGCCATAGTCCTCTTAAAGGCAATCATGGCCTCCAAGGCCTCCAGAGGCCGCCATGGCCTCTAGACCTCCCGGAGGCCATCAGGGGCCTCATAGAGGCCGTCATGGCCTCCAAGGCTTCTAGAGGCCACCAGGGCCTCTAGACCTCCCAGAGGCCATCAGGGGCGTCACAGCCTCTAAAGCTTCCAAGAGGCCACCATGGCCTCTATGCCTTCACTGCCCTGGCCTCCAAAAGTCCATCAAGGCCTCTAAGGCTTCCAGCCTCAGTGGCACCAAGCCAGTCGTCATCTCACCAGCCGCCATCACCACCTTTGCACGTTCTCCAGCCGCCATCACCCTTACCAAACCATCTCGCCAGCCGCCATCATGCTTGCTGCCAACACCTTGCTGCCATCACCTTACCTGGCCGCCATCATGCTTGCTGCTTGGAACATCACAACGGTTAGCGTATTCTTGGAGCGTTACCACATCGTGGGCTGGCACGATCTCACAAGACGATTACATTTACGCCTATAAATAGAAAGGAACTGAGCGGGAGAAGAGGATGGATAGACACACAACTCATCCTCCTCAGGAGATTTTTATCTTTCCATAGTTCATAACTTTTAGTTCTGTAGTTTAGTTCGTAGTTTTACTTAGCAAGTTTCTTGTAACTCGCAGTGGGCAAGGAATTATTTCTTGTTCATTGTTCTTTATGATTGAAAGGCGCAATCTTACGGTAGAGTTTATTCAAATTCAACCGTCTTAGCCTGCAAATGCTTACTTTTTGTTGTTCGCCGCATTCCAGCGATAACAATTTGGCGACCACAGTGGGAGTCGATTGAATCGGTTACAATAGATCAAATGTCAGACTTGGCAAGTTTGGATTCCTTGGTGTTAAGATCAAGAGTTATATCCCGGATAAACATGTCCACGCCAAGAACATCCACTAGCACTACTACTGGCGGAACTCCGCTACCACCAGTGCCGCCCACGACAGGGCATAATACTACCAGTGTTAACGCTACACCTATGGACTTAATACCAAATCTAATCAAATTACTGAATAATTGGACAGCCGTCTGGCTGCTATGCGGAATGAGTTATCCGCACAAGTCTCACCCCATTATCAAGGATTCTTTGCCCAAGGGCCGTCTGCGGCCAACTTAGGCAATTTCCCACCGAGGACAGCAAGTGGCCTACCCTCAGGGCAAGGCCAGATGCTCACTCCCCTCTCAGTTATGCCAACTTTTGGCACGGGAGAGGTGCAGTCACAGAACTATGATTGGCCAGAAGCCAGTAATAACAGGGGCAAGCGGCCGGTGGCGACCTACCCTAACAATATTCCATTGGGAGGACAACATGCCTTTGTCCCTACCAGTGTGGAGAATTATCCTGTGGATACCTCTCCAATCAGGCCAATGGGAGAACTAGGTGGAAACTAGGAGCCATGGAGGCCACCTATGGCCAATCCGCCTGGTCCCAACAACCATTACGCACCTCCCATTGTGCATACTCCCCAAAACCTAGGAATGCCAGTGGATGGCTATAATCCCAACCTTAATATGCCAGCCCCTCCACAAGGTTCCATCATCGATCCTGAGATCTTAGCAGATATGTTACGGGATCAATTTGGCTTCACTGTGAGGCCAACCGTTCGAATGGCATATCAGAAGCCTTACCCAGAGGCTATAACGCGTGACTACCCACTTCCTAGAGGATTCAGGGTACCTGATTTCTCAACCTTTTCTGGTGAAGATGATGCATCCACCATCGAACATATAGGGCGTTTCACCGCCCAACTCGGAGAGAATGCCCGCAATCTTTATTATAAAATGCAGTTGTTTTCTTTATCCCTAACCAAAACTGCCTTTTCGTGGTTTGCTAATCTTCCCCTTGGCCACATTAGGACGTGGGAGGACATGGAGGCGGCATTCCATACACGCTTTTTCAATCCCGTACCAACAGTGTCAGTAACTGACATAGTGGATGCCAAACAACTTCCAAAAGAGTCAGTGATTGCGTTCATCGAACGTGTGAGACGGTTAAAGTCACGCGGCTCAACCGCCTTAAGTGACTCTGAATTGACCAAGATTCTGGTCAGGAATATGGCTCCCACGTTTAGGGCACAATTAACTGCCCACGACATCCCAGACCTCTCTGCATTGGCTTCTAAAGCCATTAGACATGAAACTCTATTTAAGGATGAAGGCTCTGGAAGTAATCCTAAGAAATACCGTCCTATCACTAGCATAGAGATGAATGATTACGAATACTCTGATATGGAGATTGATAGTGAGGTTGCATGTATGGAGGTTCTCAACGGCGGAGCTGCTGCCGAGCAGGCTGTGGCAGAGTTGGTGAAAGGGAAACCGTTCCCTTGCCCTAAGCTGCAACCTAACGCCGTCAGGAGGGTTGTAACTAATAGTAAAACACCCCAAAAGACGGGGGCCGACGAAGAACCACTTTTTGATGTTAGCAAGGCGGATGAGATCTTTGATGTCTTCCTGAAGGAATGACAATTGAGACTACCAAAAGGCCAGCAATTGGCCACCGCTGAGGAAGTGAAGGGTCAGAATTATTGCAAAATGCATAATTCTTTTATCCACGCGACATCCCAGTGTCGCCACTTCAAACTCGAAATTAACAAGGCCTTGCGTACTGGCCGACTGAAGTTTTTCCAGATGGGAGTGGACGAGGAACCTTTTCCGCCAATCACCACAGCAATGGTGCAAGCAGGGTCATCTGAAGCTGCCAGGCCTGAACAAAGGCCATCAGGCTCGAAACAAACTCGCCCACAACAGGGTGAGACTGATACACAGCCTTCGGGATACACCAGAAGATTCCCACCGCTAAATAATGTGGCAGGAAGAGACACCCATGGGAATGAGCGAAATACTTGTCAATACCATGGGACATCTAGATGGCATGATCGCGGTCGTTCCGATAATAGAAGCAGGGGAAGGTACGACTGGTCACACAGGTCTACCAGAAGCCGAACTCCACCTACCCTCCAGCCACATCATGGACAAATTGCTCAGACATGGACATACCCTGATGGAACTTACGAGGTTCAAATCAGGAATGGGTCAATGGTTTGGAAAAAGCCAACACGAAGGCCACCTGTGGCCTATGACAATACCTGGATACACATTGCCCCTCCTCTGCCAGTAGATGTGGATCCCCGGTTCCCAGGGATGACGCGGACACAGATACGCGGGGCCAAAAGGCAGTATGCTGCAACCCATAGGGTTGGTAGCAGTTCGACAAAGAGTGCACCCATACTGCCCACAAAGGCCCCTTTGTCAATGTGGGGCCCCGATGGCCCGTGTCGCAAGACAAAGGGTGTAGGGGAAGAAGAAAGGGCTCCCAACAAAGGGAAATCTATTGTTGTAAATGAATCTGATGGGGCAGATGTCCAAGCCAAACCTCAAACGGGTGATACTACTGTCTCTGATCCATCGAATGAACTGAAAGAAGGGATTTGGGTAACAGAGGGTCTCCAATGTGCATATTGCCAAAGGGTGAACAAAGTCACATATGATTTTGAGGATGACCTCGCTCCAACCAAGTTTGGAGATTTCACCCCGGAAGAATTAGATGCCTTGATGAATGAAGAAGGGCAGATTGACGACACTGTGACGCTGGAAGGCCACGAGTCTCCTAAAAAACAAAAGTGCGACGAGCCTGTACCAAATGCAGTGGCGCAGGAGAATGAGACATCAAAGGAAGACACTGTTGTTGCCATGACTATTAACATGGCACAAGTTGATGTGCCAGAACTAGAAGTTGAACAAGACGACACTAGTGTCAAGTCTTCAGAAAAACCTGTGTGGGCCTACATCCATGCTGCATATGATGATGAAGAACCAGAGATAATGTTCTGAACGTTCCTCCCATAATCTTTGAACCAATGCCTGTAGATGCTCCATGACACCTCAAGCCATTGTACGTCCAAGCCCACATTAATGAAAAGAGATTCAACAGAGTATTTGTGGATAATGGGGCGGTTTACAATATCATTCCACTTACGACGCTCAAGAAGATCGGAAAGACCAAAGACGACCTAGTGGAAGCCAATTTAGAGCTGGCAGGATTCAACGGCCACACCACCAAACCATTGGGAATGCTGACTACACAAATTAGTGTTGGGCCCAAGGTCGTATCAACTGTCCTCTTCGTGGTAGATACCCCACCACATATTCTGCACTACTTGGTCGTGACTGGATTCACACTGCTAAATGTGTTCCCTCCACCCTACACCAAAAGCTCTTGTTCTGGGATGGCTCGGAAGTGGTCACAGTCAATGCTCATCAGAATCCATTCCAGGGATATATCGGTGCCAGTCAAAGTGATGTTGTACTCTATGAATCTGCCATACCGCCAATTAGCATGAGCAGTATCGTCAGTGCATGCCCCATGCCTAACTGCAAGTTAACAAGGCAGTGGTAAGTCTTCTATTAGTTAGTCTAATCTCTAGATGGCTCGATAGCCAGAAATATTAGTTTTTGCAAAAAATAATTGTATTTATATCTGACTAATGAAATTACCATTTCTGATTCCTTGCTAGTTATTTCTGTTAATTCGTGCCAAGAAGGGACTGAACCTAAAAATTATGTCTATGAATGGCCAGAGTTATTAGAAAAGCCTGAGCCAACAGTGTACGCGCAAGACCCATTGGTAGAATTTAACATTGGCAATGAGGAGAAACAAAGACCAATAATGGTTAGTGGTTTATTGACAATAGACCAGCAAAATGAGTTGGCACAATTAGTGGCAAAATATCAGGATTGTCTTGCTTGGGATTACGCTGATATGCTAGGGCTAGATAGGAGATTAATAGAATATCGTCTCCCTATTAAGCCCAATTATCGGCCAGTAAAACAAGCCCCAAGATGTTTTAACTCAGAATTGATGCCTAAGATTACTGAAGAAATTAAGACGTTATTGGATGCGAAATTCATCCGACCTTGTAGATATGCCGAGTGGCTGTCTAATATCATCCCTGTTACCAAGAAGAATGGTAAAGTGAGAGTTTATATAGACTTTAGGGACCTGAACTTGGCCACACCCAAGGATGAGTACACCATGCCTATTGCCGACATGTTGGTTGATGCAGCGGCCGGACATAAGATCCTATCCCTAATGGATGGCTACGCTGGATATAATCAGATCAACGTGGCTGAAGAGGACACTGCCATGACGACATTCAGATGTCCTGGGGCTATAGGAATATATGAGTGGGTGGTGATGCCCTTTGGTTTGAAAAATGCCGGAGCCACCTATCAAAGGGCAATGAACACCATATTCCACGATTTAATTGGAAAAACGTGGGAAGTATATATTGATGATGTAATCATCAAATCATCAGAGTTCATCCAACATTTAATAGACTTAGAGCAAACGTTTGTTAGAATGAGGAAATATCACATTAAAATGAACCCCACGAAATGTGCTTTCGGGGTGTCAGCTGGCAATTTCTTGGGTTTCCTCATTCATCAGCGAGGGATAGAGGTCGATGCCAATAAACCAAGGCTATCATCAACATTCCTCCACCACGTACAGTTAAAGAGGTGCAAAGCTTATTAGGCAAGGTTAATTACCTTAGGAGGTTCATAACCAACGCAGCTGGTAAAATGAAACCTCTAACAAAATTGCTTAAAGGTAAAACCGGACCTAACATCGAATGGGGTCCTAAGCAAGATGAAGCCCTAGAGATTATCAAGACATCACTCATCAATCCTCATGTTCTTGTACCGCCTAGGCCAGACAAAAGACTAAAACTTTATTTGGCTTCGTCTGATGTAGCCATTGGCTGTTTATTGGCACAAGATTGGGATGATGGAAAAGAAAAGACCATATATTATCTGAGCAAGACATTAGCAGGGCCCAAGTTGAATTATCATTTTGTGGAGAAACTATGTTTCTCCTTGGTGTATGCTTGCACAAAACTCGAACACTATATCCTGCCCAGGGACACTGATGTGGTGACTAAACACAACATTATTAAGTTTTTACTTAAGAGACCTTGAATGAAAGGTCGATTGTTGGATTGGGCAGTGAAATTAACTCCATTTTCTTTAAATCACGTTCCTATCATGGCTGTAAAGGGACATGTGGTAGCGGACTTCTTGGCCGACCATTCTGTTGACCTGGATGAGGAATGGGATCTGGAAATAGAGAGTGTGGGCGTAGCACTTTGGATCCTGTACTTCGATGGCTCTGCAACCAGTACCCGAGCAAGGGCCGGTGTTAGCATCAAGGGTCCCAGTGGACAAAAAATCAAAGTCTATATAGAACTGGGACCAATGACTAACAATTCGCAGAGTATGAGGCCCTCATTTTAGGTTTAGAAACTTTGGTTATGAGAAAGGCCCAGGCCGTGATTATTAGGGAAGATTCACAACTAGTGATTAACCAAGTACTCAGGGCCTATGACTGTAAGAACACTACCCTGATGGGCTATCAAAATCGGGTTCATGACTTATTAACCAAAATAGCCGACATTACGTTTCATCAAATCCCACGTGATGAAAATGAAGAAGCCAACCAACTGGCTCAGCTTGCCTCTAGGTATCGCCCCAAGAGGGAGATCAATGAAATAACAACCCTCATTCCTGGTGGTGGGAACCCCCACGAAGGGAACGAGGAACTTTACGTAGAGGGAAGCCAAAGGAAAGCGGATAGTCCTATACCCGACGAATCGGTAGATGCGGCACCCGGGGGGCAACCCCGCTATCGCCACCAAGGAATGACATTATGGTGTTGCCACCATCTGACTGGTGATCTAAGATCATTGCATATTTTAGAACCCTCGGTCTGATGATAGGAAGCTTAAAGCCAAGGCTTTAAGGTTTATCTTGATGGGGGATGATCTGTATAAGCGAACAATTGAAGATTTTCTCTTACTGTGTTTGGGACCGACAGAAGCCAAAAAAGTTATGGCTGAGGTCCATGAGGGCATCTGCGGAGCCCATAGAGCAGGCTTGAATATGCGGTGGAGTATCCATCGATATGGGTACTATTGGTCTACGATATATGAGGATTGCATTAAATATGCCCAAGGTTGTGAGGCATGTCAGAGGCATGCCAACCTTAGGCACGTCCCAGTGTGTGACCTGAACTACATGATCAAACCATGGCCTTTTAAATCTTGGGCCATGGATGTCATAGGAATGATCCATCAGTCTTCAAGCAAATGGCATAAGTTCATTATTGTGGCGGTTGATTACTTTACTAAGTGGGTGGAGGCTATTCCCTTGAAGTCAGTTGCTCAAAAGGATGTTATTGATTTCATCGATTCACATATTATTCATCGATATGGGATACCTCACTCCATCACCACAGATAGGGGGACAGTGTTTGTTGGGGAGCAATTCACTGATTATGTAGCCTCATTTAAGATCAAGCTTTACCACTCATCCCCTTACTATCCTCAGGCAAATGGCCAGGCTGAGTCGGCCAATAAAATTTTAATTAATATTGTCAAGAAAATGATTGAAGACAAGCCTAGGAAATGGCATGAGAATTTGTCCACGGCATTATGGGCTTGCCGGAATACCAAAAGTACTGCCACGGGATTCACCCCATATTGGCTAACTTATGGCCAAGACGCAGTGCTACCAATGGAAGTCACAGTGCCCAGTAGTCGTACCATGAATGTGGGAACGATTCCCAACGATGTTCATGAGACTATGCTTATGACGGAACTAGAACAAAGTAGCTCTGACCGATTAAGAGCAATTGATAACATGGAAAGGGAAGCACAAAGAAGGGCTCGGTATTACAACAAGTGGATTAGAGCCAATCCATTTCATGTTGGCGATTTAGTTTGGAAGACTATTTTGCCATTACATAAGAAAAATGATGAGTTGGGAAATGGTCTCCCAACTGGGAAGGACCGTACATTGTCCAAACTGATCTTGGAAATGGAGCATTTACACTTATTAACAAAGACGGGAAACAAAAACATGAGAGTGTAAATGCTCGTTATTTGAAAAAAAATACTTCCCATCATATTGGGAAGACAATGCAGAATGACGACGATTAGCGAAACCGGCGAACAACCCTGGGAGTGGGATTTCGTCGGTCAGGGCTTGAAGCTGCGGAAGCAAGTCCTCCCAGCTTATTTGGAATTCTTTAACCTCTCTCTGGTATACATGACGTTGTTGGATGAGGTTCTCAAGCGCCTCATCAAGGGTGTTTTGAAAGTCCAAGAAGGGTCGTAAATGGATGCCCAAGTCTTCGTGCTCGTCAAGGTAGCCTATGATATCCTCTAATTGGCGCCTCTGACGACGGAGCAGATCCTCAGCCTCTCCACATCTATCAACGTCTTCCACTGCACGAGTATAGTCTAGTTGAAGCCGCTCCAAGTAGTCCAAACATCGGTCCAGGGTTCGCTTCCCTCGGATGGAAAATGACAGACTGGTAACCATATCGGAGAGAAGGATTTCTAGGTTATCTGCGTTATCTCCATCAGGGTGATTACCCACAAGGAATGGTTGGAGGTGCTCCAACCAATTATCAGGGGTAACCTCTGTCGGCACCGTAGACATGACCGTAAAGGTAGTGGGAAGACGATAAAGTGGGATGATGCCGCTAGGCAAGATGGGACACTTTTTATAAGGGAATTACAGCAAGACAATGCCGAGATCCCTTCAAACTCTAGATACTTTGTTGACTAAAACATGGTCAAGTGCAAAGTTAGAGAGTGAAATATGGTTCTGGAGGCTAATACATGTGTGGCTGATGGTAATGTAATTTTGTCAAGCCAAGATATATTTTTCATTAATGGATTTTGTTCTATTTCCAGAATTCGTCAAAGCTAAAAATGGCCGCTTACGCATTTTTCGATTAATGGAACAGTGATAATAAATGAAAATGATCCTGTCTTATTGCCAAAAGTCGGATTACAAAAGGAGACCACGGAAAGACAAGCAAAAAGCAATGAAAATGAGGCCTAGTGGTGTGGCCTAAAACTTTTCTTCATGGTAGGGTCTTTTTCAAGTAAATCATCCAGGCGGCGGAGTAATTTCTCCCAGGTGGTTTGGTACACCTTTTCGTTTGCTTCTCCATCCTCTATAGCGGTGGTGACCTTCTGGAGATCCTTTTCGATGTAGGACATAATAAGGGTGGTATAAGAGTCAAGATCGAGACCCAATTTATTATCCCTCCAATCTATGATTTGAACAAAACGATTCAGAGTGGCGGCTGACTTCTTTAACTCTTCCTCGGCCTCTATGTAATGGGTTAATGCTGCTTCGAGGAATGGATAATCATCGTACACCCTGGTTAAGAAATCAATCGCCCTTTCCAGAGTTCTCTTTCCCCTTAGTGAAAATTTCAAGGTAGCGTCAATGTCCATGAGTAGGACTTCAAGACGTCGCGCATCATCACCACGAGGATGTCGGTTCACTAAAAGGGGCTGGAGAGCCTCCTCCCAATTGTCCACTCTGATTCTGCCTGACATAGTGAAAAGGTGGAACGGAGAGACATGTGAAAGTGTTTGAAATAGTGGCCTACGTTGAGAGCTTATATAGGGACTAGAGAATGAGCTCAGTGAAACTTGTTTAGCAGAATGTGGAGTGTATGGTTGGAACTGTATGAGAAATATCCGGCCAAAACAAAAATTAAGGATTTTATGGAGAACAAGAAGAGTTTTGGGCCTGAACCCGTAGGGTTAAACTTCAAACGTCTTCGCTTTTTCTCATCATGGCTGCATATGTGATTCAAACATTTAAAATTAATTCAAATGTTTAAATCGGGGGGGGGGGGGGGGGGGGGCAAATTGTTATCACTAAATAATGTATCCCAAATTCAGGAGGTTTTTGGACCTAAAATAATAGTATTACTATTAAGCTACCTGAATATCTGCTGGGTGCTAAACCCATTCCCCTTGGGTTCCTAGAGGTCATCATAGCCTTAGGCCTTTCAGAGGCCATCAGGGGCCTCTTAGAGGCCGACATGGCCTCTGAGGCTTTCCAGAGGTCGCCACGGCCTCTAAGTATCCCAGAGGCCGCCATAGGCCTCTTAAAGGCCATCATGACCTCCAAGGCCGCTGTAATACCCGAGAATTTTGCAACATAAAATAAATAAATAAATAAACATGATAAATAGATAAAGAATCATAAGAGATGAGAAATGGAATTTAAATTAAAAAGGAATCAAAATTCCGAGAACCCGGGAAGCCGAAGATAGTTTAATCAAATAAATGGTTACACGGAAACCCAACACCGATGGACTCCATAACTCGAGTCCAAATGTAAATTTAGATCCGAATAAAATTAAGATAGGAAATTGGAGCCCGAAAATATCCCGGAAATCCGAATCCGAGAACATAGAGGGATAGAAGTCCGAAAGAGAGGAGAAAATGCCCGACGGATCGCACGACCTGCCCGGACCGAAGTCCAGGCGTGGGCCGCGCGGTGGCCGCGCAGTTTTTGGCTAAACGGCGCGCCAAGGCCGCGCCATCGGACAAATTCGCCCGTTGCGAGATTTACTCGCCCGAATCCGGATTTTTCGACTTCGGTTGCACACCTTGCGACTCAAGACATCCTAGGGCTGCCTTTGGACGTCCTTTAGGTCCTTTACATCTATAAATAACCATCCTATTCAGCCCCAAACACTTTTCAAAACCCTACGAAAAATCTCTATACATCAAACCCTAATCCCGGAGTCGTCGGAGGCACGAAGGCAAGAAAGGAGACTGAGTTGGACGAAAATCCAAGACTCCCGTCGTCGTGGTAAAATCTTGTCCATTCTTTTCCATTCAAGATTCGAAAACGAATCTTAATTAAACCTCTTTTCGATTCTAAATCCCAATTCGGACGCGTTGAGGAAAAACGAAGGATCTCGGAGGGAGAACGAAGGACTGGAAGCCACGCCTCCGAATCAACGAGCCGGAACGACCATAAATCAGTAAGTTAATCTTACTATGGTTTTGGGAGGATTTAAAATACACTTGATCTAACGATTTGAATCAAGAACGTAAAATCTGTCACAACTAAAATCCTTACGGCGCAGCGTTTTTGCACGATTTTTCCGAACACTTAAAACTGTTCAAACGAGAAAACCTAAAACACAAAAAACGTTCCTAAGATTAGATCTATCTGCTATAAAAATTTCATAATTTTTCATCATGTTTTGTTATCCAAAAATGACCGTGAACAGACCTGCCTTTGATTTAGATATTGAAACGGTGATAGATTCTTTATCCGAAATTGAGGTTGATTTTTACCTTAGATCTAGACCTATTTAGGATTGGTGCTAAACAGAAGAGTTGTAGATCTATACGTTAAGAATACCTCCGTAAATTTTTGAAATTTTTTGTTGAGGTTTGATATCGGAATTCGACTCCAAACCGAACTGTTCTAAATTTAGAACTTGAAATCTTGACAGATTCTTGGCCCGAACTTGTTGGCATTTTTGACAATAGATATAGGATGAATTAGATCTTTTGTTGAACATGAAACTTGTACATATATATCTTAAGAATTCCCCTGTAAAATTTCATCAATTTTGGAGTTGGTTTGCTAAGGTAGATCTCGAAATTTAGGAACTGCTGTCGTAAAGATTCGAACAGATTTGTAACCTGATAGAAATCTACGTTTTTGACTTATTTCCTTAACCCGGATCGAAAAAGTTAAAACACAAAACTTGTTCGTCTCTGTATTTTCAAGTCACTGGTCAAATTTCAGAATATTCTGACTTAAAACCGATTTTTAATTAATTTTAGAGTAAACAGTGGTTTTGACCAAGTCAAATCTTGAAAATCTTGTTGAAAAAGGATTTTAAATGATATCGGAGCGGATAGCGTCCTGAAATAGTATATTTTGAGAAACTTACTAAATTTGGTAAATTGGTCTTTTTAAACAAAGAGAAGATTAAAACATTGGGGTTTATGACTAAGCTGGATACTGTCAATTTTGTCTACGGCTTGGGACATAAGAGCCCAAGTGTATGGCTAGTGGACATAAGAGCCCTAGCGACATATTGATTGTATGGTCAGTTGACGTAATGAACCTATTAAAAGATTGACCATGATACTCGTGGACATAAGAGCCCGAGCGTAAGGCTGGCGGACATAAGAGCCCTGGTGATGGTGATCTGTGAAAGAAACGAAGCGAGACATTTGTTTAAATTAAATTTCGGTTAAATTGTGTTTTTAAATTTATGTCAACTCATTTAATTACTTGCAAGCTATATTTACGATCTTATGAAATCCCTGTCTTTTAAATTAAGCAATTAAATTATTATTAGATAAATAAATTAAATTATGGGGTGTTATGCACATGTTTTCTTTAAATCTAATTAATGGCTTTGAAACCCCATAATAATGTCTGTGTTAACTTACTCAGCAAGTCTTTGCTGACCAAACCATGTTTTTCCCCTTTTTCTTTCAGAGCTGAAGAATATGCAGCATCATATGCATTCAAGGGAATCTTGGCGAAATACTTTATTTTTTTTTTAATTTTGCATTAGACTAGAAATTGCATGAACGGGCCTGTTTAACCCGTATTTTGGCCGTGTTGGCCCAACTTTAAATTCCACTGCAACTTTGATATATATTATTTTTAAATTATATTACAATGGGCTGTTTGAATGTTTTAAATTCTGAAAAACCATAGCCTTGCATCTCTTTAGCAAGCTCGGAGAAACCGTGTCTTGCTAGGGAGGTGTGGCGGTGACATCCCGACCTGGGTGACCAAAAACCGGGGTGTTACAAGTTGGTATCAGAGCCCAGACTATTTTAAAGCTATTTATTTTAAAGAAAATATCTAATACCAGAGTGGTATCAGAGCCCGGATATTTTTATATCCTTATTTTTAAACTATTATTTTTTTAAACCGTTATTACTATTACTTTAAAGCTATTATTTTTAGAAGCCTAAATTATTATTTGTAAAAAATTTTCTAGCCCAAATTATTTTTAGCCCAAATATTTTTGAGCCCAAATGTTAATTATTTTTGACCCAATATAGAGGTCCAAGAATTCTAACTATTATTTTAAGTTTTAAAGCATTATTTCCATGGAAACGAATTTTTATTTTAAAACCTATGGGGAAAAAAAAACATATAGTGCATGAATTATTTTCGGGGGGAAATCATCATTTGCATGTGCATACCACATTTTTTCCTATACCTTAGAGAACCTAGAAGCGATACATTCTAACTTAGATCTCTTGCTACACCTAGATAACTTAGAGGCTTGACATCAAATTAGAAACGCTCACTAGAGACTGATCTTGCCGTAGTTCTAGATCTCATTCATCTATGCGCTCGCCTAAGCATAACAAATCTCGGCCTTAGTCATTCCTATCCTCGTACGAAACAACTTCCTCATGTTGAGTAATAAAAATCAAGTTTTTATTAAAACACTCTCTATTCCAAAAATTTTGTTGGATTCCCAAACAACAAATCCATTTCAAACGCACGGCTCATTTAAACCTTGACCCAAAACCTCTTGAGAATACTGAATAGGCAGTTATGGGGACATAACTGAAGTCCTAAGGGGGAGAGGATGTGATACCCCGTAGTAATTTATTTTTGGAGTTCGACTCGATATGATGTATCCTAAATCATAATCAAACAAATTCAAATTGTTTTGAACTACGTTATGGCTTGATCCCTTCACAGGGTGCGTAGGCAGTTTAGAAGTTTTAATTCTAAGTTCAGTCACACAATAATAAAACAAACAAAAGCATTCGTTCCTAACACGAGAAAAGCCAAAACACAACTTCGGGGACGAAGTTGATTCTTAAGGAGGGTAGACTGTAATACCCGAGAATTTTGCAACATAAAATAAAAAAATAAATAAACATGATAAATAGATAAAGAATCATAAGAGAGGAGAAATGGAATTTAAATTAAAAAGGAATCAAAATTCCGAGAACCCGGGAAGCCGAAGACAATTTAATCAAATAAATGGTTACACGGAAACCCAACACCGATGGACTCCATAACTCGAGTCCAAATGTAAATTTAGATCCGAATAAAATTAAGATAGGAAATCGGAGCCCGAAAATATCCCGGAAATCCGAATCCGAGAACATAGAGGGATAGAAGTCCGAAAGAGAGGAGGAAATGCCCGACGGATCGCACGACCCGCCCGGATCGAAGTCCAGGCGTGGGCCGTGCGGTGGCCGCGCGGTTTTTTGGCTAAACGGCGCGCCAAGGCCGTGCAATCGGACAGATTCGCCCGTTGCGAGATTTACTCGCCCGAATCCGGATTTTTCGACTTCGGTTGCACACCTTGCGACTCAAGACATCCTAGGGCTGCCTTTGGACGTCCTTTAGGTCCTTTACATCTATAAATAACCATCCTAATCAGCCCCAAACACTTTTCAAAACCCTACGAAAAATCTCTACACATCAAACCCTAATCCCGGAGTCGTCGGAGGCACGAAGGCAAGAAAGGAGACTGAGTTGGACAAAAATCCAAGACTCCCGTCGTCGTGGTAAGATCTTGTCCATTCTTTTCCATTCAAGATTCGAAAACGAATCCTAATTAAACCTCTTTTCGATTCTACACCCCAATCCGGACGCGTTGAGGAAAAACGAAGGATCTCGGAGGGAGAACGAAGGACTGGAAGCCACGCCTCCGAATCGACGAGCCGGAACGATCATAAATCAGTAAGTTAAGAACGTAAAATCTGTCACAACTAAAATTTTTACGGCGCAGCGTTTTTGCACGATTTTTCTGAACCCTTAAAACTGTTCAAACGAGAAAACCTAAAACACAAAAAACGTTCTTAAGACATAGATCTATCTTCTATAAAAATTTCATAATTTTTCATCATGTTTTGTTATCCAAAAATGACCGTGAACAGACCTGCCTTTGATTTAGATATTGAAACGGTGATAGATTCTTTATCCGAAATTGAGGTTGATTTTTACCTTAGATCTAGACCTATTTAGGATTGGTGCTAAACATAAGAGTTGTAGATCTATACGTTAAGAATACCTCCGTAAATTTTTGGAATTTTTTGTTGAGGTTTGATAGCGGAATTCGACTCCAAACCGAACTGTTCTAAATTTAGAACTTGAAATCTTGACAGATTCTTGGCCCAAACTTGTTGGCATTTTTGACAATAGATATAGGATGAATTAGATCTTTTGTTGAACATGAAACTTGTACATATATATCTTAAGAATTCCCCTGTAAAATTTCATCAATTTTGGAGTTGGTTTGCTAAGGTAGATCTCGAAATTTAGGAACTGCTGTTGTAAAGATTCGAACAGATTTGTAATCTGATAGAAATCTATGTTTTTGGCTTATTTCCTTAACCCGGATCGAAAAAGTTAAAACACGAAACTTGTTCGTCTCTGTGTTTTCAAGTCACTGGTCAAATTTCAGAATATTCCGACTTAAAACCGATTTTAATTAATTTTAGAGTAAACAGTGGTTTTGACCAAGTCAAATCTTGAAAATCTTGTTGAAAAAGGATTTTAAATGATATCGGAGCGGATAGCGTCCTGAAATAGTATATTTTGAGAAACTTACTAAATTTGGTAAATTGGTCTTTCTAAACAAAGAGAAGATTAAAACATTGGGGTTTATGACTAAGCTGGATACTGTCAATTTTGTCTACGGCTTGGGACATAAGAGCCCAAGTGTATGGCTAGTGGACATAAGAGCCCTAGCGACATATTGATTGTATGGTCAGTTGACGTAATGAACCTATTAAAAGATTGACCATGATACTCGTGGACATAAGAGCCCGAACGTAAGGCTGGCGGACATAAGAGCCCTGGTGATGGTGATCTGTGAAAGAAACGAAGCGAGACATTTGTTTAAATTAAATTTCGGTTAAATTGTGTTTTTAAATTTATGTCAACTCATTTAATTACTTGCAAGCTATATTTACGATCTTATGAAATCCCTGTCTTTTAAATTAAGCAATTAAATTATTATTAGATAAATAAATTAAATTATGGGGTGTTATGCACATGTTTTCTTTAAATCAAATTAATGGCTTTGAAACCCCATAATAATGTCTGTGTTAACTTACTCAGCAAGTCTTTGCTGACCAAAGCATATTTTTCCCCTTTTTCTTTCAGAGCTGAAGAATATGCATCATCATATGCATTCATGGGAATTTTGGGGAAATACTTTATTTTTTTTAAATTTTGCGCTAGACTAGAAATTGCATGAACGGGCCTCTTTAACCCGTATTTTGGCCGTGTTGGCCCAACTTTAAATTCCGCTGCATTATACATATGTAAATATTACTTTCCGCTGCAACTTTGATATATATTATTTTTAAATTATATTACAATGGACTGTTTGAATGTTTTAAATTCTGAAAAACCATAGCCTTGCATCTCTTTAGCAAGCTCGGAGAAACCGTGTCTTGCTAAGGAGGTGTGGCGGTGACATCCCGACCAGGGTGACCAAAAACCGGGGTGTTACAGCCGTCATGGCTTCTAGACCTCCCAGAGGCCATCGAGGGCCTCCCAGAGGCCATTTGGGGCCTCCCAGAGGCCGTCATGGCTTCTAAGCTTCTCAGAGGCCGCCATGGCCTCTAAGCTTCTCAGAGGCCACCATAGGCCTCTTAAAGGCCATCATGGCCTCCAAGGCCTCCAGAGGCCGCCATGGCCTCTAGACCTCCCAGAGGCCGTCATAGCCTCTAAGGCTTCCCAGAGGCCGCCATGGCCTCTAAGCTTCCCAGAGGCCGCCATAGGCCTCTTAAAGGCCATCATAGCCTCCAAAGTCTCCAGAGGCTGTCATGGCCTCTAGACCTCCTAGAGGCCATCATGGCCTCTAAGGCTTCCCAGAGGCCGCCATGGCCTCTAAGTTTCTCAGAGGCCGCCATAGGCCTCTTAAAGTCCATCATGACCTCCAAGGTCTCCAGAGGCTGCCATGGCCTCTAGACTTCCCAGAGGCCATTTGGAGCCTCACAGTGGCCGTCATGGCTTCTAAGGCTTCCCGGAGGCCGCCATGGCCTCTAAGCTTCCCAGAGGCCGCCATGGCCTCTGGACCTCCCAGAGGCCATCCAGGGCCTCCGAGAGGCCATCCAGGGCCTCCTAAAGGCCGTCATGGCCTCTAAGGCTTCTCAGAGGCCGCCATGGCCTCTAAGCTTCCCAGAGGCCGCCATAGTCCTCTTAAAGGCCATCATGGCCTCCAAGGCCTCCAGAGGCCGCCATGGCCTCTAGACCTCCCAGAGGCCATCCAGGGCCTCCCAGAGGCCATCCAGGGCCTCCCAGAGGCCGTCATGGCCTCCAAGGCTTCTAGAGGCCACCAGGGCCTCTAGACCTCCCAGAGGCCATCAGGGGCGTCACAGCCTCTAAAGCTTCCAAGAGGCCACCATGGCCTCTAAGCCTTCACTGCCCTGGCCTCCAAGAGGCCATCAAGGCCTCTAAGGCTTCCAGCCTCAGTGCCACCAAGATAGCCGTCATCTCACCAGCCGCCATCAACACCTTCGCACGTTCTCCAGCCGCCATCACCCTTTCCAAACCATCTCGCCAGCCGCCATCATGCTTGCTGCCAACACCTTGTTGCCATCACCTTACCTGGCCGCCATCATGCTTGCTGCCTGGAAGATCACAACGGTTAGCGTATTCTTGGAGCGTTACCATATCGTGGGCTGGCACGATCTCACAAGACGGTTACATTTGCGCCTATAAATATAAGGGAACTGAGCGGGAGAAGAGGATGGATAGACACACAACTCATCCTCCTCAGGAGATTTTCATCTTTCCATAGTCCATAGCTTAGTTTTAGTTCTGTAGTTTAGTTCGTAGTTTTACTTAGCAAGTTTCTTGTAACTCGCAGTGGGCAAGGAATTATTTCTTGTTCATTGTTCTTTATGAAAAGCGCAATCTTACGGTAGAGTTTATTCAAATTCAGTCGTCTTAGCCTGCAAAGACTTACTATTTATTGTTCATCGCATTCCAGCGATAACAGGTCTATTGCCATCCAATTTTTATGTTGTTAAATCAGCTGAAAGATTTAAAAAAAAAAAAAAATTGCAGACAATGCTGCTGAATTGGGTACCAATAGAAGTTCCAATCAGTTAGGGTGTTTAGTGCAATATCGGATCAGGCTCTGGAACTCAATTTGGGCGAGGATTAACAAATATATTAAATGGATTATGTGAAGTGCACAATTATGGGACCATTTATGTGATTTGAGAAACACATGCACAAACATATTGGTCGGTCTAGTGGTTGTTTATACACATTTGTGAGCAGGTGGTGTGGAGTGCAGGTTTGGGCCTTTTAATTATGCACTATTAATTAATTGTTTGATTTCTGGTCTTGTTTTTCTTTTTTTTCTTTTTTTTTTTGTGGTGGAAAACCTTGTTACACAAATTACAAATGGATAAAGTCGAGAGATATGGGGCTGAGTGAGAAATCGAACCTTCCACCAATAAGATTGGAAGATAGGGACTTAGTCACTTGGACAAGTATTCATCCTTGATTTCTGGTCTTGTTGACTCATGTTGAATTTTTATTTTTGATATAATTCAAGTTAATTATTCTTACTTTTTTGGTTGGTTCTTTGGAAGATGATGAAACTGGGCTGACTTAGCTGTGGATGAAACTCTTCAAAGAGATGCAGTTTAAATATATAAGTGAATTAAAATGGTTTTTTTGGTTCCAATAAAACCATAACAGAACCTACTAATGTAGTAAGTTTTAATTAATTAATTTTGCAAATAATCCTACTTCTGATTTTCAATTGGTCAATGGTTCTAATGAAACTTGCAATTAAAAAGTAGTAGGATTTAATTTTTATTGGTGATTAAATCTGAATATTTTGGAAATTAATGTTGATGTATCTCTGAGTTCTTGTTTTCATTCTTCTTGTTATCTTTCCTTTTTTTTTTTTTTCTTTTGACTGGTATCTTTGTTTTAGTTATCCTTTGGTTTTCTGTTACGTTAAAAAATAAACCAAAATTGAGTATTTGTGTTGATTACAAGGTGCAATTTCTTCTTTGAATCTCCTTGAAAGGGTGATTTGCTTTCGTGTAAAGTCTGAACCCTCAAGGTTCTGTCACTTTTGGATAATTATTATTTAGGTATTTCTTAAAAAATGGGCATGTGATATTTGTACTACCCGTGTTCAGTTTTAAAATCTTAAAATAATGTATAATAGTAACACATTTTCACTGATTAGGAAATATTTAACTACAGAGTAAGAGTTTTTCCTGCTAGACTCCAGTGCTTTGAAGATGAACTTGCTAGTCGCTTCACAGTGGAAATGCTTGCTTGATATTAATGAACACACTGAGCATGGCAGTTTCTAGATGACCAGTTCATCGTTCTTGTAAAAATTGTGGCACATACCACCTTGTGCATAAACACAAGCACAGTAGGGTCCTTGTGAAACCCACTCATCAGGGGGCAATCATCGGTCTCAAACACTCGCCTTAGCCTAGCCGTAGCCTGCTAAGCTTGACTTTGTCTGTCTCCTGCATATCACTCCTCAATCAGCCTCCTTGTCATCGCGCATGCCGCCACCCTAGTTGTTTTCGGCGCATGCATTCTAATCTCTGACTTTTGTGCCAGACACCCGCTCCCCTTGTGACTTTCTTGTAGCCATGCCTCTGTGAGCCCTCCTATAAATTAGTCAATCCGTTAGAGCAACCAGTGTGGAACCCGGCAATCCCACCAGTGTGGCCAAAAACCCACCAGAGTGGCAATGCAGCAATCCCACCACCACCACAATAGCCTCTCAGTGAGTGAGTGTGTGAGTTATCCGAGTGGGTGAGCAAACTATACATGAGTGTGTGAGGAAGACCTCCAGTGAGCCAGTGAGGAATCTGAGTGTCCTCACCTTTGTGATGTGTTTGAGACCGTTGGCTCTCTCTATGTGTTGGAGGATCTTGGTGATCGATGCGTGTCGCTTGGTACAATTAATTGGGGATTGGTCCTGAACCCTGAAGATTGATCGACATCATCTGAGATTCATATCTCTTATTTGTTTGTTGTCTTCTCCATTTGTCTTATACTTTGTGTATTATTGTTATCTGCATGTATTTTTGTTCTGTGCTCATGTTTTCTTTGTGTTGTGGTTTCTGCAGATTTGCATAACGGTTAATACCTAACAGTGGTATGAGTGTGCAAATTCACAACAGTTCTCCTAACACCTTTTTTGTTTATTTCTTGGGAAATTCTCAAATATTTGAACTTGTACTTTTGGTCTTCCCTAAATCTCATTTCATATTTTACTTGTATCTTGATTTCCTTTTAAGTGCCAGTGGAAACGTCAACTGTTTGATACCTGCAAACTTGTATGAAGGTTGCATTCATGAATTTGTTGGTTACATATTTGGGTTACATAATGATCAAGTGATCTTCTTTAACTCATCCAAAAAAAAAAGTGATCTTCTTTAAGGCCTTCACCAACGGTTAGGTATTTGGTGACTTGGTATATCTTAAAAATCCAAAGTTGGGTTTTAATCTATTGGGGGAGGGGCTTTTGGATGAGAGGTAGTAATTTTGCTACCCAGGTTTTTCACGTCTTTTGATGCTACATGGCAGAATTTATTTATTTTTATTTTAAATTTTGTTGGAAAATCGCCATCTTGAGTGGAGATTGACACTTCATTTATTTTTTTTTTCGTTTTTATTTTTTATTTCCTGCTTGTGAGCATCTTCTCATTATTTAATATTTTTTTATTTTTTATTTTCTGTGTGAGCAGTATATGCATAATATTTTAAATATTAAATAATTAAAATAATTTTAAAAATATTTAATTTTTTTATTATTTATCTAAAAATTAAATTATTTTTATAGTGGATAAATGAAAATATAGATGAAAGCCCATCAGCCCTCTCTCTCCGTTGTTGACCAGAGAAGTTTTCCTGGCTTCGCTTCAGCCGCCTTTTTGCTGCCTCCGCCCCCAGGCCTCGATCCTCCGGTAAGATCTTCGCCTTTTATTCATATAGTTTTGGCGGACCAACATGAGTGCTTCTGAGATTCCTCCTAATATTCCTCCTGAGATTCCTCCTGATATTCCTCGTACTTCCATTGCCACGGGGGTTGGTTCGCCGCCTCTTCCTTTGTCGTTTAAGGATGCCGCTATGGCAGGGATGTCTGACGGGTCGGTTGAGCCGCCTCCTTCGGAGCCTGCTTTTCGTGATCTTATTAAGGAACGGCTGGTGTTGATTGAGAAAGATGGTGTGCACAAGAGATGCCCTAAGATCCGGTTTGATAAGACTGTTTTGAAGGAGTTTTATGCTCCTTGGGTAGATACTTTAGTGGTAAAGCCGCTCGGTATTCAGATTGGCTTTGTGACGCTGAAGGAACGTTTGGAGAAGTTGTGGAAAAATGCAGGAACCTTTGACCTGTTGGATGTCGGTTTTGGATGTTTCTTAGTCAAGTTCGAGAGTTCCGACGGTAGAGAATTTGTTCTTACTAAGGGGCCGTGGATGGTTTTTGATCACTGTCTTGCCATCATGCGATGGTCGGAGGATTTTGATCCGGAATTCACAAAGATCAATACGATCCAAACTTGGATTCGTTTCCATGGCTTGAAACAACCATTTTATAATGAGAGTGGTGTTCGCGCTATTGCTTCGTTGGTGGGGACTCCGATGAGCGTGGACAAAAATACTTTGACATTTGCCCGTGGGCGCTATGCTCGAGTCTGCGTTGAGATTAATCTAGACGAGCCTCTCATCGGTAAGGTTGAAGTGGAGGGGAAAGTGATTCCTGTGGCTTATGAGAGCTTACATTTGGTATGCATGCGGTGTGCCAAATATGGTCACCTTGTGAACAGATGCCCCGAAATTCCGCCACCCGCGGAGACTGGGGGAGAGGGATGCAATGGCGGAGGTGAGGCGGATAAGTCCGTTTCCTCATCTGAGGAGGTGGCGTCGGGGGTTTCTGCATCAATTGGGGACGTGCATGGGGGAGTTGAGGAAACTGCCAAGCATGGGCCAGCTTTTTCATCGGGGACAGAAGGTATTAATGGCTCTTCGGTGGATCATGTAGGAGACTGGATGATTGTCCAGAGGCGCAAGTCAAAGCCCAAAGCTTCAATGGGCCAAACTAAGGGTAAAGGAGTTTTCTCTTTTGCTTCTGGGCCTAAGGTGGATGGGCCAAAAGTGGATGGTTCAAAATTGGACAGGGCCAAGGGGAAGGAGGCCATTGTGTCTCCTAAGCCTAAGTCTGCGGGGGTTAAGGGTCAAGGGGGAGGTGGTGTTGTCGGTATCTTCTCAGTTGGGAAAGGGGGAGCACTTCCTAGTTCGGCCCGATCGGATGGGGGTAGCCATAAACGAGTGCGGATTGAGGATCATCCTTCTCCAGGGCAGTCCAAATCGGAAGGTATGGCTCCAATTTTGTCTGTTTCTCTTACTCAGCCTTTTGCTGCATTAGCCTCTCAAGCGGAGGATGGGGACGCTGGGGCGTCTGCCATGGAACTGGCTCCTTCTGTCATTGGGGGTGCACCGACCCCAGACACGGAGATGGGTGGAGTTGATAGGGAGGATGCGAGTTTGGGTGTTCCTTCGAAGGGGGGTTAAGCGGATATTGATCTCCTTCTCACATCACTGCTTTATCGTTTTAATGTCTTGTTTTGATAATTTCTCTATAATTACTTGGAATGTTCGGGGGTGTATGAGTCGCCAAGCGAGGCGAGGTCTTTCTGATTGCGTTCGCTGTCATTCGCCTTCGTTGGTTTGTGTATTTGAACCGCAGGGGCCTTTTGATAGGGTACGTAATTTTTTCTTTTCGATGGGGTATTATCCCATTTGTCTGCAAGACTCTATTGGTAGAGCTGGGGGAGTGTGGGTTCTTGCAAGGTCGGGTTCTGTGGTTAATTTTACTGTTTTTGATTCCTATGACCGTATTATAACTCTGTCCTTGGGTTTGGGAGATATTCAGTGGTATTTCTCAGCTGTGTATGTTTCGCCGAATCTGCAGAGGCGTCGTTTGGATTGGGCTTATTTGATTGCTCTGGCTGGCCGGATTAATGGTCCTTGGTGTTTAGGTGGGGACTGGAATGAAATTTTGGCTCCATCGGAAGTACTTGGGGGAGTGTTTGTGCAAGCTCGTGCGGATGAATTTGGGGCTTGTGTTAGTGACTGTGGGTTATATCAAGTTCGGACAGAGGGATCGTTGTTTACTTGGTTTCGGCCGGCTAGCCAACATCTGTTTATCAAAAAGAGATTGGATAGGGTTCTTTCGAATCTTCAATGGATTGATTTATTTCCTAATGGGCATGTCCATACCTTGCCACGAGTAGGTTCGGATCATGCTCCTCTGCTCATCCGTTGTGGTGCTCAACCTGTCCGTAGGGCATCTCAGATTTTCCGTTGGGAAGGCTCGTGGGGGAGGAATCCTACTTATGAGCAACATGTTCAGGAGGTGTGGAATGATACTCATCCTGGGATTTTCAGTAAATTGGAAGCCTTGCGTGATGTGTCTGTTCGCCATTTTGGAAACGAGGTGAAGAAGCTTCGGAATAAAAAGAAGAAATTGCTTCGGCGTATAAAAGGTCTGGATCGGGTCCTCTCATGGCTCGACTCCAGCAGGCTTATCGACCTTGAACGACGTCTGCAAGCAGAACTCCAGCAAATTTTTCAGTTGGAGGAACTGAGGTGGTATCAACGAGCTCGTAACTCTTGGATTCGGCTTGGGGATCGGAACACCGCGTATTTTCATGCGCAGGCCAAATTCCGACATCATCGGAATAAGGTGTCTCGCCTTATGTTGGATAATGGGACTTGGTGTGAGGATCAGGTGGTATTAAAGAATGAGGTGCGTCAGTTTTATGTTAATCTGTTCACTGATAGGGAGGTTGATCCGGAGTTGGCTACTCTTCCACCGCTACGGAGCATTGCTGAGTTGAACTTGCACATTGCTGATGACTTGGTCACTGATGAGGAGGTTAACCTGGCAATGCGTCAATCGAAAGAGTGGTCCTCTCCAGGGCCTGATGGATTTCCCGTGGCTTTCTATAAGCAATATTGGAACATTGTCGGGCAGGGGGTTTCCTCGATGGTTCGGAATTCATTGAGCACTGGCTGCATTGATCCAGCATTATCAAAAGCATTCATTTGCTTGCTTCCTAAGGTTGATGTTCCGACGAGTATTCGCCAATTTAGACCTATTACTTTGTGTAACGTGGTATATAAATTTCTTTCTAAAGTGATTGTTAATCGGTTGCGGCCTCTTATGGCGGATTATATTTCACCCCTCCAGTCGGCCTTCTTACCGGGAAGGGGAACAGTTGATAATGCTATTTTGTTGCAAGAACTGGTGTACTCTCTGTCTCGTCCCTCATGTCGGTCTCGTGCTATTCTGGTAAAGATTGATATTGAGAAGGCGTATGATAGTGTTAGATGGTCGTTTCTCCGGGAATGCCTCTGCCAGATGGGGCTGCCTGCGGCGCTTGTGCGTATTATTATGACGTGTGTATCTTCCCCGGGGTTTTCTATTCTTTGGAATGGGGAAACTCTTGAGGAATTTCATCCACAGCGTGGGCTTCGACAGGGTGATCCATTGTCCCCGTATCTGTTTAATATAGTTATGGAGAGACTGTCGGTGACCATCCAACAGGAAGTGATTAGTGGCCGCTGGCATCCGGTGCCTTTATCAGTGGGGAGGGCAGGTATTTCTCACTTACTCTTTGCGGATGATTTAATTCTTGCGACCATGGGGGAGGGCCAAAGTATCATCTGCTTGGCCGAGACATTACAGAGGTTCGCTAATTGGTCGGGTCTTAGAATTAACTCGGGAAAATCTAAGGCCTTTGCTTCCGTCGGGTGTACTACTGTGGAAAAGGACCGCTTTATGCAGGCTGTTCAAATTCCATTTACAGAAACCTTTGGGAAGTATTTGGGATTTCCAATCCACCATGGGAGGGTCACTGCCACTGCGTATGATTTTCTTGTGGAAAAAATTGATGCCCGTATGTCCAGTTGGGCCTTGCGGCTTCTAAATAAAGCTGGGAGAATAATGCTTGCCCGACATGTTTTGGCCGCCATTCCTACTTACTGTATGCAGGTTGGTTGGATTCCGGAGACAGTGTGTAACAGGATAGACAGGCGGGTGTGTCGTTTTGTTTGGAAGGATCATCGAGGTAAGGGTCTCCATCTTATTAGTTGGGAGAGGATGACTCAACCTAAAGCGCGTGGGGGCTTGGGTTTTCGTAAGACCCGCCTTGCTAATGTGGCCTTGTTGGGAAAGCTGGTGGCCGACCTTGTCATGGATTCTCCTAAGTTATGGGTTCAGGAATTAAAGAGTAAATATTGTGCAGCTGGTCTTTTTAATCGCTCTCTTCCGACGGTGGGATCTTTCATCTGGAGAAGCTTGCGCAAGGCGCTGGTGTTGCTGAAAGGTGGGTTTTCTTACCAGCCTGGCGACGGCCGATGCTCTTTATGGTTTGATCCTTGGCACTCGTCTGGCAGGTTGGGGCCTCAGGTCCCTTTTGTAGAGACTTGTGACTTGGATCTTACGGTGAGGGATGTAGTGAGAGATTTCCAATGGGATTGGTCTAAAGTGTGCAGTATTATTCCTACTCATGTTAAGGAGGGTATTACTCGGGATCCTCCTCCGGTCTTTCACCTAAACTGTCAACGGGGTTGGCGATGGAAGTCCAATATTGAGGGTCAATACACGGCCAAATCTGGATATTTTTTCCTGCTTGGGAATTCGGATAATGGTGTTGGTTGGCGCTGGTTATGGAATAACATTTTCCCCGAAAGAATCTGTGTATTCTTGTGGCTGATTACATGGTCAGCGCTTCCATGCAACTTCCTTCGGTTTAATCGCCAGGTTGCTTCTTCACCTCTTTGTTCTGTATGTGGGGTTGATATTGAAGATTGGATCCATTGCTTGTTCATGTGCCCCTGGGCATATCAGATTTGGCGTGGCCTTGATATTCAGGTGCCTTCAGACTTGAGCACCTTGCCTCGGATTGATATCAGATTCTGGATGCAAGGTATGTATAAACATTTCGGCAGTATTTTCATTGCAAGCCTCTGGCTTATATGGAAAGAGAGGAACAATAGGGTGTTCCGTGGGAATACTGCTACTCCTCAAGCCCTACTCCGATCGATCAATCAGTTTGGTGAATTGCTGCAGAATGAGGTTCCTGTGCCTCGGTCCTCAGATCCTTATCCTCGTCTTGTTCGATGGAATATGGGCTTGGGGACTTGGACAGGATATGTCATACATGCGGATGGTTCTTACTCGTCCAGTCGGGGACGAGCGGGTTTTGGGGCGGTGTTACGTGATTGTTCGGGCAGCTGGGTTGGCGGGGTATCCGGTTATCTTGGTAATGTTTCAGTGCTTAAGGCTGAAATCACTGGAATTTTGCACGGGCTTCGGATGGCGTTGTCTATGGGGGTTCAAGAAGTGGTTTGCTGCAGTGATTCTACCTCTGCACTTCAGCTGCTCCGGACTCCTCCGGGAGGTTACCACTGGCTGGCACCTCAGATTCATCACATCAATGAGTTGAGAAGACAGTTTCGGGTTTGCAGATTCGACCATCGACTCCGAGAAGGCAATGCCGTTGCTGACTGCTTAGCTAGAATTGGAGCTGATGAGGAGCATTTTTACACGACTTGGGCATTTCCGCCTGATCCAGTGCGTCCCTTGTTGGAGGCAGATTTTGTGGGCACTTGGTTCCCGCGTCGCTAAACTTTTCTTGTTTCCTTTCTTCTCTAGCCTTTATTGGCTGTACCGCAAAAAAAAAGAAAATATAGATGATATAGTAAATACTACCTCCGTATCTGAATATTTTTGACATTTGTACTATTCACACGTAGACTTTCACTTAAAATTTATCATACTTATACAAGTTAAAATATAGCCAAGTGAGATCTTGTTAGATTCATTTTGTCGTGCAGTTTTTAAATATCGAACTGTTAGAATTTTTACTTGTACCGAACTCAAGTTATTGATGGTTTAAAATATACATAGGACTGCATGAAAAGTTGGAATGTAAAAAAGATTAAGATTATAATAGTAAGTGGGTCCCCTAAATACCTACCTTTTAGGTAGGGGTAAATGTTAAAAAGGGTCATGACAAGGAGGCTATTCCACTTTTAGGCCATAACAAGTTGCAATTGTAAAAACAGGTCATAACAAACACAGTTTGGCAAAATTTAGTCCATATGACCTATTTGAAATTAATAAATGACTTTTCTTTCTTTCATTTTAACCCCAAGAAAGTTTGACTTTATTTAGTTTAATCCTTTCTCAATATACTTAATTTTTCATTATATAAATGACACCCAACGCGCTTGAAAATTGGTATCAGAGCCTAGGTTTTATTGAAGAACATATTAATTATATTATTTTTAATATTTTATTTCTTAATGGAGAAGATTTAATTATTTCATGGATTCAATTAATTTGAAACCAACAAGTTATTTTCAAAATTTGGAAATAAAAAATAAAAATTTCCCAAGGAAATTCTTGAACTTGTCTATAAGACAATATTTTATTGAAAGTAATTTCTTTCATGAAAATGAGAGGAACTGACTGGAAAGAAATTGATCCGGATAGCTCTAAGTTCTCACAAGACTTAAGAGAAATCCAAAAGACGATTCAAGATTATGGTAACCGTGTATTAATTTTACCTGGAAAAATAGATAACTTGAATCAATCAACAGAGGAGATCTTGAAATTATTTCAAGATCTAAAGAAAGAGATTTTAAATCTGAAATTTGAAATTTCGGATATCAAGAAAAGGCAGAAGGATATTCCTGGATCTTCCAAGAATAACCAAGCCAATATTAGAGATGCATTTGGACCCGTACAAGCTTTACATCAAAAAGGTAAAGCAACTATGGTTCCAAAGCAGAAATTACAAGAAGAGCTTATGATCGATCTCCTGAAAACAGTCTAATGAGTGTTTCCAGGGCAGATCTATCAGATCTACAGGAATTAGCAGAATCATTTTCCCAACTTGGGATTATGGATCTGGTTAATGTAAAACCCAATGAAGTTCTTCAATTGGGTTATGCGGAAGAATCAGGATCCAACGTTACCCACGGTGGACCGCCTGATGTCCCAATGAGAGAAAGTACAGACTTTCACATGAATAGGTATCCTGAGGTGCATCTCGATGCAAGACGAAACCCAGGATGGAACCCGAGTAGAGCACCAGAATCCACACCGTGGGCCAAGACAATGTTACAACCATTAAATTCATATGGCATAACACTGAACCTCGATGTTATCGACTTCCGAAACATCGAAGATATGATCGACGAAAGGGTAGCTTCAATGAAGATTGCAGCAACCACTCTGGATCTCGATAAAGAAAACTTTTTCAGATTAATTGAGCTAAGTCTCGAAGGATCGGCAAAGTTAGGCTGGAAAAACTCCACGAGGGCTCTAAAGAAGCAAATACTTGAAGGAGAATCCAAAAGCACAATCTGCGAAAGATTTGGTCTCTTATTCAAAACCCATTTTGTAGGAGATGGTTATTTTGAAGAACAGAGAACCGAAAAAATCGAAGTCTATACCCAAGCACTGTTGGGTATGGAGTTAAGAAGTATTTGCGCAGTAGACGAATATATCTACTGGTTTCGTAAATACTATTTTTGGAGTAAGATGACAGCTGAAGTAGCATGTCCCATGTTCTTTGCAAAGATCTGCAGCCCAAGGAGAGAGATGTTGATCCAATCATACACAGTACCCCCTGGTACAGTGGACTCAATAGCCCGGAGAATTCCTTCTTAAAGGATAAGCTCAGAGAATGGTGTCAACAGGCAGCAGCCCAAAAGAACATCAAGAGACTAAGAGGTAAAATAAAAAGAACCCCTCTTTTATTTGAAAATAACGATTTTTCAACCATTATAGGAGAATCAGAAGAAAAGAGGAGAAAGAAGAAGAGTCGAGGCTCATACAGTAGGAGTTTCAGAAGACCTCCATTCCGAAGAAGAAGAGCATGGTGGTCCAAGGGCAAGGCTAGATCATACAAAACTGGACAAAGAACGGGAACGACGAAGAGTTCATCCCAAGGTTCAACGAGCTCAGCAGCAAGGAGCACGGGGAGAACGACGTCCAAGAGAACATTCAGACGAGCCCATACCCGAGCCAACGAAAGTTTCAAGGACTACAACTGTTGGAAGTGTGGAGCCAGAGGTCATATCTCACCCGATTGCCCTCAGAATCGTGAGATACGAATGTACGAAGCCACGGAAGATATCGTGGAAGCAGTCTACCATGGAAAGCTGGTACCAATCTATCAGTTTGAGGACATCCCCTCGGATGAAAGCATCTAGAGGAAGAATTAAGAAGTGACTCAGACTCATATTCAGATGGATCTTCAACCGAGTCTGACTGAAGAAGACAGGATTCAGACCACTGAAAACCTGTCTGGATTCTTTTCAAGGATGACGATCTCGAATCGAACCATGGAAAGAATAATGCGACAAGATTCCAACCTCAGCCCATATGACGAATTCAGAATTGGCGGGATTGGACGAGTTCTTAACCAGATGAGACTCAACCAGAGAAGACATAACATCATCTACAAGGTAAGTGCAGGTGAGTTTGCAATTCCTATGGAACTTACTGGTAGTGTTATGGATATGCAAGGAATGAATTCTTGAGGAATTAAGCAGAATGAAGGAAGAAATCGCCATTACTATGAAATGGATCCACATAGGGGCCATTGAAGTAGTAATTAAGGCAACTTTCAAAGAAGGCATTGATTCTGAATTACATCTATCAGTCACTGATAGAAGAATCAATAACCTTATAGATGGTCGACTTGGAACTATGGTAGGAAATTTATATGCTGGGAAGTTAATGTTTGACATATATCCCAGAATTTCCTATAACTTAGCTGACCAAGATTTTAGTAGAGTTCTAACCCTTCATCAGGATTTTAAAAGAAAAGATCTGATGAAAGAAGGGAACAGGCCATATTCTATAACTTATAGAATCTCTTATGCACTTTCCAATAGTCATCATTCTGACTTATTTCTCAGGAAAGAATATATAGAAATTCCTAGAATTTTCAAGGAATTTGCTAAAGTCATGACTCCAAATCCTACCCAGATTCCAAGGTTAGTGGGAGTAGACATACAGATAAGAGTTCATCCAATTCTAGACAGATCAACGAGTGCTAGAATTGAGTATGCAAGCCGTATGTCTTTTTTGGAAGACAGAATTATGGCATATAAAGGGAAGGAGTTCATCAAAGATCTAACTCCTCAATCCATTGGGGTAGATAATATAAAGATTAAATGCCCTGAAGGATGGAAAGAGATACGAGTAATATTTGACATCAATGAAAAGATTAACCGTTTTCCATGTGATGACTTATACTATTTGCAGCAGCCATTGAAACTTTTGACAATTTCCCGCACGAGTATTTTCGAAATAAATGGAATAATATCCCGGTCTTGATTTTATTTAATGAAAATCAATTTATGATTACGGAGTGGGATTAGGGATATATGTATAGGTTGTCACGTTTTTATTACTCGTGTTAAGAAACTGTGGCCCGAAAGCGCACGGTGTCAAAAATTGCAATAATTTGTAGGTAAGTCCGGATCGTTCACTGGAGGATGTGCGATGGAAGCTGGTCCCACGCCATTTTACAAGATTTTCAACTCGGTTACTCGAATCAATTTGAGAAGTTGTCTAACAACTACTTTACTGAATGTAAACTAGTTAAGAAAGCAATTAAAGTTATTCTATAAAGCATGCAAAGATCAATTCCAGAATGCAGATAAATTTAGGCTAAAATCAATTAAAATTAGGCCTAGTGAAGCAATAAAATTATTCTAAGAAATGCTGTAATCTAAGCTATACTAGCTATGAAGCTGATTCAAGATGACGACAGAATGGACCGGGAGAGAAGAATAAAGATTGGACAAGATTTAGATAAAACATAATTAAACTTCCATTTTTATACACAGATCTTCGTTAGGGATAATCCTGTCAGATAGCTAGCTCTCATGCTCTCAGTACTATGTTCCCTTTAACAGACAGGTACTTACAGTATTAGTTTACATGTTCTTAAGACCACAAATTCTAAGATACCACAGGTTCATAACTGCCCCCAGCCAGGGTATGTTATTTCATCTGTGGTGGACAAGCAACACCTGACAAATCATTAGTTGAAGTGCCAAGTACTGTTATCAATCCCCCATGTCACACCCAAAGTCTACAAATAATCCTGAACTATCCCTTAACTCTCAGCCCTAGTAGCAGTTAGAAGATCTAATGACGGATACGAGTGACCTCTACAAAAGCATTTAAAAGAAAGCGGTAAAGAAAACATTTTAAACAAAGCAGTTTAAACCCTATCACTCGGAGATTTCAAAAGCTTCGTACTGGTAGTGAAAGAAAGCCCCCAGTCAGGATGACCGGGTGTGGATCAAGAATTCCCGAATCTCGGTGAACCGCTCGCAGTGTTCACTTCCTTCCGGGTGGTTATGAGATACAAACTAATGAAACGAACTAATAAATTAGTTCGTTCCGGATGCACTCACTTAGGACTCAAAAATAGGCTCTGGCAGAAGAGGATAACAGTTGAAAGGAACTCAACCCTACCTTAGAAAATAACCAAGGCCTATGTATTGTTCCTGTAGAATTATCTAACACACTGTATTTGAATCCAAGTGGATCCCATCTCGGTGTGATAGTTAAGACCAAATTCCCAATACACAGCAATTTTGGAAAATAATAGATTTGAAAACCATTCCCTAAATAGGTACTAGACTCTCAATAAGAACACAGACCATTTCAGTCCAGAAGAGACCTAATCACTGACTCTGCTTCTAATTCCCCAAAATTAACCCCCGGTAGAATGTGAACTAGTCAAAACTGAGGAATTTATCCCTTACTTAAATCCGGATTTTATAAATGAATTTTTATTGGAAATTTATTACGCAGTATCTATTTAAATCTAGACTTCTAATGTCCAAGGAAAGGATCCCAAAATATTATAAACCACAGTAATTACATAATAATATCATGAATACAGATATAAGAAAGTGTAAAATTAATCAACCCAAAATATAAAAGTGGGTTTAGACAGAATGTGGAACACAGATATGAAGTGGCCGGGAGGCCAATAGAGGTGGCAAAATAATCAGGTGGATTGCAAACATCTGCTATCCAGTTTCCCAATTACTCGGATGGAGCGAGTTTAGATAGTGGAAACCCTATAATGGCAGTGTCGCTACCAGTTGGGCCCCTACTGTCTGCAAATTCAGATAAAGACCTACATGCTTCCTCTCTGCAGTATTCATCAGCTAATATTGACATATATCAACCAACTTATTCTACAGATTGGAATTTGGGTTTGGAAATTAAGGTAAAGAGAATAAAAACTATATTTGGATAGTAACTAACTGAGTGGCTACTTCATTTCCCGATAAAAGGACCGTTCGCCTGACCTCGTTAATTATTATCCAAACCATGCAAAACAACAAACAGTAATTAATATTCAGACTACGGGCTACTTCATTTCCCGTTGAAGGGACCGTTCGCCGACATTATTCTGTAATATCTTTTACTGTTCATTCATACATCACGAAAAGACAAAATGAAAAATGAAAGATAAATAAAATAAAATAGAGTGCCTTGTATGAGAGACATTGGTTTCTCACACAAGGTTATGGATTTAATCCATAATTAATGACTTAAATAACCCTTTACACCATAGTTAATTACTGTCCGGATTATCTGCTTAAGGCATTAAGGTTTTGTTTATAGAAGAATATTTTAATGAGAATTGAACAAAAATCCTTTAATCATGGTAATTATTGACCTTAATTATTGCTAATCATGATCTTTAATTAATGACTTAAGGGTTCAATTATTTAAGTGAGAGAGAATGGAGAATAAAAATTTCGGCAGCATAACGCCTTATATTGCATACTGGGATATTACATCTTAACTCGTGGGGTTAAGACGTGAGTGATGCAATATAATGGAGGATTAGAAATCAGAATTTTTGGAATTTAAAAAGATAGGGATCCCGTCTTGATACCATAATTTGTGTCGCTAGCCGAGGCTCGCGACATGGGTATCTTGACAGGATAAATTTTAGAAATTTTTGGCAGGTTGGGCTTTGTGTCGCTAGACAGGGAGTGTGTCGCGAACCGTGGGTCCGCGACAGGAGTCTGGCGCCACAAAGCTTTGCTCAAAATTTTCTAAGTGTTTGGGTCCCAGTCACGGGACTCAAAAATTGTGTCGCGAGACGTGGTCTCGCGACAGGATGGTCTAGCGACTAGGGTTTCAAAAATATTATCAATGCATTATTTCCTGTCTCGAAGCAAAAGTGTGTCACAAACCATGGGTTAGCGACAGGGGTTTCTCGACAGAGTCCTTTCAGTAAAATTTGCAAGATTTTTGGTCCCCAGTCGCTAAGCAAAGATTGTGTCGCGAACCGTGGGTTCGCGACAGGAGTGCCTCACGACTGAGGGTTTTAAAATATTAAGACAAGTGTCCCTAGGCATCCATGTCGCGGAACAGCCTTCCTGTCGCTAGACGTGGTCTCGCGACAGGAAGACACGTCTAGCGACAGGAAGAGGTTGGCGACATGGGTGGTTCAGAACACAAGTCAGGAAAAGCAAAAGGGACAGTAGCATGCAAACAGCGTGATCTACCCTATTTCAGATCAAAAAGTAATTCTGGCCTAAAACAACCAAACAAAATTTAAATCTACAAGTGTTAGTCCCGATATTGATGGTACTGGTTGTTGTCTGTAGGAGTAGGGAGTAGTTATGATTGGTCTGAGTGGGCTCTTTGAATTGTGTACTGGGTTGGTGTTGTCTAGAGCATTGTATTTTTGTGTTGTATTGAGTATGAGGCGTCGCTCGTCTGTATTGCTGAACTAAATACTTTGCCATGGTGCATAATGAATACAGCCTTACCCTCAAAAAAAAAAATTTAAATCTACAAGAACATGCTTGAACAAATAAAATAGTACGGATAAGAACAATATTTAAAATATAGCAAACCCTAATCTAGGCTTAATCACACATAAGCATGCATAGTCCGAAAATAAAAGAAAACAGTAAGCAAAGAACAAGAAATAAGGGTCAAATGACCCAAAAGAAAAATGAAAGCAGTAATCCATTGGTTAATAATACCCATTTCATGATTTTGGGACACATTTCCATATTAACTTCCCATTTTATAAAGTGGGTTTGATAATACCCATGATTTGGGGTATTTCAAACCCTAAATCAAAAATTCCAAAACAGAAAATGACATATAAAACTGGCTACCTAAACTATTTAAAACAAGAACATAAAAATAAAGCTGAACTAAGCTAGACTAATGCAAAAATAAAATAATACAAAAAAATAAAACTTAACTAAGAACTACCTAGAGAGAGTTCTTGATTCTGTCTTCAAGAATAGAAAATGTCTAACTCCCTGGCACCTTGGGATCACCATATATTTATAGAGGTGAAACCCTAGGCCCATGGGCCTTGATTTGAGGCCCAAGCCTGTCGTAAGGCTCACACACAGCACAAGCATGTCGCGGCATCACGCGGTGTGGCGCGAGATTAGGTTGCATGTCGCAAGACTTCAGCCCTGTCTCGAGACTCTCTGGACCAGGTCTTGGTTCTGTTTCGCTAGACTACCCCCAGTCGCGAGACCATGTTTAGCGACTGGGTGCCCAGCGACTGGTGCTTTGAGACTGGATTTTGGCTTCAAGTTTGCTTCTGTGTCGCTAGCCATACCCCTGTCGCGAGGCCATGGATCGCGCCACGGGGCTAGCGACAGGAGTCTAGGGACATGGTTTCTTCTTCATCTGTCTTGTGGCGCGGAACCCTCCCGTGTCGCTAGACCATGCTTCGTGCCACGGGGTCTAGCGACAGAGCGCTCTGGACACTGTCTAGTTTGGGCCAGATGGGCTGAACTTGCATTTTTTGTGGGCTTTTCTTTCTTTTCCCATCTTTTTGTATTTTGTGGGCCTGGTTTATTCTTTTGCCCATCTTCTCCATTCCTTTTTCTTTTCTTTTCTTTTTCTCATGGTTTTGGATTTTTCTAACATAAATGTGTAATAAAATTACATATTTATGCATTTTTCATACCAGCTTATTATTTTTACAAATATGCATAAATCCGTCTAATTCTACTGCTTTCCTATTTAATATAAGACCGGAATGCGATCAAATGCCCGTTTCAGACACGGAAATGGATTGAAAATAATGGACATTTCTGGCCATTATCAACATCCTCACATTTAATACTGATCGTCCCCGAGCAGTCAGAGTCAATATTCCTAAGAACACGGACTCTACATATTCAATTCATTTTCGTGGCTTCATAAATTACATTCTTTTTGGATTGGGATAAGATAATCAAAAACTATAAGTATTAAGTTCCCTCGATTGCAGTGTTTAATGAAATGATACTTGCTCACTACATCGGGCCTACAAATCAAACATTATTGTCAATCCTTCATGAATATCATGTTTGAACGATGCAAAGATTAAAAAATGAGAATTAAGGTATGACACGAACATACTTCATGAAATAGAACCTCACATATAAGAGAATCGGAAAGTTCACTCACTCTCAACTAGGGTTTAATCGTTGAACGCTCAAAATCAAATTTAATTAAATTATCCCATAAGCTTGCAATTAGACCAACTCGCCACCGGCTCATTTCCTCAAATCGAAATCCCGAGGTCTTATTTAAGATTATAATGGGGCATACGGTTGTAACGTTCGGTAGGGAAGGGAAATTATTGGGCTAAGAAATGGCAAGAATTTATTCTATCATAACTTGGCATTCTTATTTAAAATTTATGATCATCATTATTTTCTTCTTTCTTTTGCTTTTCTTCTTCTATTGCATGACATTAGACTATGTCTAATTGCTTTGTCATTTGCAATTTATTTGTGTTGAATTGAATTCAACAATTTTTTTTTGATCGGTTTATTGACCACCGATTTAAACAATTTGGATGATCATGAATTTAATGCCTTTGATGGAATATATCCTTGTCCATTTGGGTTGAATATTTTGGTCTTTTTATAAGGCTAGGAAAATATAGTGGGTTACAAGAAAAATTAGGCTTAAAGGCTCAGATTGGTTAATCCTAAGGGGAAAAATATTTTTGGGTTTGGAATTCAAAAGAAAGCCAAAATTTGGGTTTTTCTAAGTGCCTCGATCATATGCTCGATTTTGGGAATATAGCATGGTCTTGAATCGGTCCCAATTGCAAGTTCTAGTTTCCTTCAATTAAAAATGATTTTCACACATCAAAGAAAAGAATGAGTAAATGTGACTCATGGCTCAGATCTCACAGGGTTGGATTGATTCATGTCATACAGTATTCTAAAATTTAATCAAAGCTTAATTCTAACAATTTATTCAATCAAAATTTTCAACATGAAGATTTATTACCCAATAAGCTGATCGCATCATTAAATTTTTATAGCTCAAAACCTTAGGAATTCATGTCATGCATGTTCTCAATTATATTATCCCAATTTAAAAGTTTGAAAATTTAATCACAAGCCTAAATTCAACATGTGAATTTAGAGCAGGTTTATGCATACTTTTTGCTGGTTATTTAATTTAAAGTGGTAAAAGAGGCACTGTTAACATACAGAGTATGTCAACAGCATTTTTTTTTTGGCCTGACAGTCACTTATTCATTTTGGACTGTCAGACATCTTTTCTCAGAGCAAAATTGTTTGGACCTCAAGGATGAGGTACTGTTATGGAAAGCAGTTAAAACATCATTTATAAGAGATTCTCATGCCGTTAAGATAACTAAGCACACAAATATAGAATTCTCTTATATGACGTTTACAGTCCAACTTAAGCAAAATAGAGTACCAAGGGCTCATGCTTCCTTCATTCCTCCTTTCATAGGGAAAGAAGTTTCGGCTCCAGTAGACGATGTTCGATAGGTCACAGCGTATGCACCAGCCTTCCTGTTCTTCCAGGTCTGCTTGCCTCCTTGGGCAGTACTCTCGTTCCTCCTGACCTGTAAACAAACCAGGGGCTTCCTGGCGATCTATCAGCCATGCGAAGATGTTGGTGACTGTATAGATCAGGACCGATCGATTGGTCGCCATTTCTTTTATCAACTGAATTCCCAGAAGAACTTGGCTTTCATCCAGCTTGCTCAGCAACATCAGTCCCCGTGCGCAGATCGACGCTTTGTGATTATCTTCTATCCCTGGCCTTAGCAGCTCGAGTGATCTTTCTTCATCCCTGTCTACGAATGCTTGTATTGGTAGTATGATTTGGAGATTGAAGTTTTCTGCTTCTATGCACCTTTGCAGGAATTCTTCCTTTTCTCTCTGGACGTGTTGTTGCCACATTTTCACAATTGAAGTCTCCAGCTCGCATCGCTTGTAGACGATGGTGAGATCGCCTGCGTCTCTCAGCTTTGTACAAGTTTCCCTAGCTGTGAACACTTTCTTGATGTCATCCTCTCCTATTCGGGAGAGGATTTCTCCTAGCAGCTCCAATGGCAAATCCAGCAACTGGGTTCCTCCGGGTACCTGGTCTGGAATTTGGAAGATGTTGCCCCTGCAAAGATAAGGAGTAGTAAATCCAGTTTTATAATTTTCAGATGGAATATTCAAAGTGAAAATCAACATTCTCAAATTTAGAGCTTTACTCTAAATGTGAGGTTATCGGATTTTCAACTTGAATTTTATTGTAAAGCGAGGATAAGTTTTTTTTTTGTAATAACAGTCCACTTGAGAAGAGGAAATTGCTATTTTATTACATCAGGTTTCTGTTCCATTGGGAACAAAACCAAGTTGGTCAAGTACCAACTACTTTGTCTTTTATAAAAAATGCCTTTTGTAAAGTGGTGTGCCCCAATTGGTTGCCAGTATTAGGTTTCCAAAAATGGACAGGTACAACCTCTTCCGATTTGAGTAGGCCAGGACAAACATACCTTTTTTAAAACATCAAATTTAATGCCCCTTTGCACCTACTGCTAAGAGCTTTAGGCAGCAAAAATAATCACCATGCCTACTAGGATTAATCACTAAAAGAAACTGATAACATACAAGCACTCAATAATGCTCATGAGTTCATCAGTTCAAGTTTCAAATTTCAAGAATCTTGGACTCTGAAGAAAAGATTTTAAGCACTTTACAGAGTAAAACAAAAAGGTATGCTGAAAATCTTAGAGACCCACCATGATTTTTTTACAAAAAAGGGTTTCAATAATAACACCAGTGGTGGTTCTAAATCCCTGCAAACCCTAACTGTTCTTCCTCATGGTTCTCTCAGATATAGAAAATCAAATACCCAGCAAGATCTAGACATTCCTATTCCGAGGTGGTAACAAAAATCCAAATACCCACCTCTAGTCATGCTCGGTTAACCCAGAAATCCCTAAAAAGAAAGCACTCCCTTCTTCCGAAACTGAACTCGACCAAGACCAAGATGGGGAAACAGTAAGCAACACAAAGCAACATTTGAACTATTTACAAGCTATTTACAAGCACAAAACACATAATGTCCACCCACGATTTTTGAGCGGGGGGGGGGGGGGGGGGGGGGGGGGGGGGGGGGGGGGGGGTGGTAGCTCAAAGACGGAGGGAGAAGGAAAACTCTTACTCTGGACTTCCCCTTCTGGGTGAGGGTGGCATCGGTCCCAAATTCGGGAAGAGTTGGAAAAATCTGGCCATAGTTTCCCCTTGGATTTGGGTGGGAATGTGCGAAGAACACAGTGGTGTTCTTTCGGGAATGAGGGTTTAGCTCGAGAGTGTTGTGAAAATTCTGAACGCTGGGAAAGTGGAGAGGAGGGAAGAAGAGTGGGGGTATAAATACTGGTGCACCCAGTCGCGGAACCCAGCCCCATGTCGCGGAACAGGGTTTCACGACTGGACTTAGCGCCATTAGAGGGGGCGCTAAACTGGAGGCCAGTCGCGAGCACATGCCTCGCGACTGGGGGGGGGGGGGGGTATCTCGACAGGATTTAAAAAGGAGTTGGGCCAAGTGAGGGTGTGTCGCGGAACTGGTCCCAGGCGCTAAACATTGTCTCGCGACTGGGTCCATTCCGCGACAGAAGTGGAATGAGGGGGGTGAAAGGACCGTGTCGCTATTCTCAATCCCAGTCGCGAGACAAGGTTTCGCGACTGGGAGTGGTTTAGCGACTGAGTAAAAGATGGGAGAGGGTAAGGGGACCAGTCGCTAGACTTGGTCCCAGTCGGGAGGCGTGGCCTCGCGACTGGGGTCTAATTCCGCGACTGGATTTTTGAATTTTTCAAATTTTCGATGGACTGGGCCCGAGAGTGATGTTGGGCCTGAGTCCATTTTATTTGAGTTTGATCTGAATGAATTCAGTCCAAATAAATTCAAAATATTGGGCTGGATAATTTAAATAATCCACTTGCATAAAATAGGCTGGATCAATTCCATTTATTTGTAAAATTTGTTCCGGACTTTAAATTGCTTTAATTTCCGGAATTATTTTCTTAAATTTATGGAATTAATCCAATCGGGAACCTGGTTTTCCGTGCTATTTTTCTGCTCCTCCTTTTTTGGTGGTCCCGAAATTCCTGCAAGACAGATGAATGAAATGCATCAGATATTCTCCAAATATCAACATCCTCACATTTAGAGTCTTAGTACTCTAAATGTTTAATTGATTTTTGGGTACTTTCTACTTTACAATGGTATACTAATAATAGTATAAAAATATATTTTTTTTAATGAGGATAAGCCGGGTCTGCCACTGTTTGGCTCTCTTTTTCTGGATCGAACTGTCCGATGTATTCCTTAAGTCGTTGCCCATTCACCACTATGTTGCCCTTGTCAGTTCGGATCCTGACGGCTCCATTTTCAAACACCTCTATCACTTTATGTGGCCCTTCCCATCTGGATTTAAGCTTTCCGGGAAACAGCTTCAACCTAGAATTAAACAACAGTACATTCTGGCCAACATAAAAGTGCTTAGGCTTAATCCGGCGATCGTGTAACTTCTGGGTCCGCTCTTTATAAATTCGAGAGCTCTCGTAGGCTTGCGCTCGTATTTCCTCAATTTCATTGAGGTCCAACTTGCGTTTGCTTTGAGCAACTTTCGGATCGAAATTAAGCGTTTTAACGGCCCAGTAAGCTTTGTGCTCTAACTCTACAGGCAAATGACAGGGATTTCCGAAGACAAGTCTGTAAGGAGACATCCCGATGGGAGTCTTGTATGCAGTACGATATGCCCATAGCGCATCATTGAGCTTACGTGCCCAGTCCTTTCGGGTTATCCCTACCGTGGCTTCGAGTATATGTTTGATCTCGCGATTTGATACTTCGACTTGACCACTGGTTTGGGGATGATAAGGCGAGCCTATCTTATGGAGGATACCAGTTTTTATCATGAGGTTCTCAAAGGATTTATTAACAAAATGTGTTCCTCCATCAGATATTATCACCCTAGGTATGCCAAATCGGTTAAAAATGTTGTTCTTGAGGAACTTTATGACTTGGCTACCATCGTTGGTTGGTAATGCGATCGCCTCAACCCACTTGGACACGTAATCGACAGCTACCAAGATGTAGTAGTTTCCACCAGATGGTGGGAACGGTCCCATGAAGTCAATGCCCCATACATCAAAGATCTCAAGTGCGAGAATCCCTTTCTGAGGCATCTCATCCCTCTTGGAGATGTTTCCCAATCTTTGGCATCTGTCGCAGGCTTTCGCAAACACCTTGCAGTCCTCATAAATAGTAGGCCAAAAGAATCCACACTCAAGTACCTTGTGGGCTGTTCGAGTGGGACCATGATGACCTCTGTATTCAGATTCATGGCATTTCTTGGTGATTTGGTAGGCCTCAGCTTCAGTAACACATCGCCTGATTATCGAATCAGCATAATGTTTGAACAAGAAGGGATCTTCCTAAAAGTAGTTCACTGCTTCTTTGAAGAATTTTGCCCTTTTGTATTTCTGCTGGAATGGTGGGGTTATCCCACATGCTAAAAAGTTAGCTATGTCGCAGAACCATGGACACGCATGATCGTGCAAATGCAACGCAAACAGTTGTTCGTCTGGAAAATCCTCATTGACGGCTTTATCATTTTTATCATTTTCTAATCGAGATAAATGGTCAGCAGCACCATTATCTCGGCCTCGTCTATCTTTTATTACGATATCAAATTCCTGCAACAGAAGTACCCACCTGATTAATCGAGGTTTGGCATCTTGTTTGCTGAACAAGTATCTCAGTGCAGAGTGATCTGTGTACACTATGGTTTTCGTACCAATAAGGTACTGTCTAAATTTATCAAATGCGAAAACCACAGCGTACATTTCTTTTTCCGTGGTGGTGTAGTTGATTTGGGCTTCATTCAGGGCGTGACTTGCGTAATGAATTACACAATGTTTCCCTTCCTTATGTTGCCCAAGTACTGCACCCACGGATAAATCACTTGCATCGCACATTACCTCGAAGGGTATTAACCAATCGGGTGGTTGTACTATTGGGGCAGAAATCAACATCTTTTTTAGCGTGTTAAAAGCTTGGACACACGCTTCATTTATTAAAAAGGAATTTTCTTTACAAAGCAAGTTAGTGAGCGGCTTGGCAATTTTAGAGAAATCCTTAATGAATCTCCGGTAAAAACCGGCATGCCCTAAGAAGCTCCTAACTGCTTTAATAGAATTAGGAAGAGGGAGATTGGAGATGACTGAAAATTTGGCTGGATCGACTTCAATGTCTGCTTGCGAAATGCGGTGACCTAACACTATGCCCTCAGTGACCATGAAATGGCACTTTTCCCAGTTTAAAACCAAGTTAGTGTCCTCACATCTCTTTAGAATTTTAGCAAGATTGGTCAGACATTCTTCAAATGTATCTCCATATACAGAGAAGTCATCCATGAAAACTTCAATGCACTTTTCGATAAATTCGGATAATATAGACATCATGCAACGTTGAAAAGTGGCAGGTGCATTACACAAACCAAAAGGCATGCGCCTATAGGCAAAAGTGCCATAGGGGCATGTAAAAGTTGTTTTTTCGTGATCCTCGCTGGCGATCACTATTTGATTATAACCTGAATAACCGTCTAAAAAGCAATAAAATTCCCTTCCCGCCAACCGTTCCAACATTTGATCGATAAAAGGTAAAGGGAAATGGTCCTTGCGAGTGGCCTCGTTCAACTTCCGGTAGTCTATGCAGACCCTCCATCCGGTGACTGGCCGTGTGGCAATTTCCTCCCCTTGTTCATTCTTGGTTATGCACATCCCACCCCGCTTGGGAACAACCTGCACAGGACTGACCCATTTGCTGTCAGAAATTGGGTATATAATACTGGCATCTAACAGCTTGATCACTTCCTTTCTTACCAATTCTTGCATGGGTGGGTTCAATCTTCGTTGGGGCTGGCGTGAAGGCTTGAAATTCTCCTCCATTAGAATCCTGTGCATACAAACAGAAGGGCTTATTCCTTTGATGTCAGAAATGGTCCAACCGATTGCACGCACATGTTTTTTAAGCACCCCCACCAGAGCATTTTCTTAATCTTGTGTTAGCTTAGCTGACACAATTACCGGTAGCATTTTATGTTCAGCGAGAAACGCATACTTAAGATGGTCCGGTAGCACTTTTAGTTCAAGCTCTGGTGGGCATTCCACCGAAGGAAGTAATTTGCGAGAATTAGATGGGGGAAATTCAGATTTACCTTTCAGATCCTGCATCAGCACAGGATCCGCCTCCTCTTGGTCGGCGTCATCATGGAAATCGGTGCCGTCAAATTCCTCCAAATCCCCAGTTTCAGGATCGGCGAAATGGACGGCGCTGCAGTCTTCGTGCTCCTCGCCAGCAGGCTTCAGTACCTGCTTTGAATAGTCGTCATCCATCATCTTTACAATCCCATTGTTAGAGTCTAGCTCTCCCTCTCTCCTACAATCTATTACATCAAGTGTGGAACAAGTTCCCTCATGCGGAAACCTCTGCAGCTCGCCCATGTTGAAATTCAGCTCTTCTTCTCCAACACGGAGCTTGATTTGATTTGAACGTGCGTCTATCAGTGCACCACCCGTTGAAAGGAAGGGGCGGCCTAGGATCAGTGGCATCTCATAGTCTTCTTCTATGTCAAGAATAATGAAATCGACAGGAAAGAGTATTCCTCCTGTCTTGACGATCACGTCCTTCAGTATCCCAACGGGATGAGTGATTGACCGGTCTGCCAGTTGCAATTTCATTGTAACCGGCTCAATCACTCCCAGGTGAAGACGTTTTGCCATGGCGAGTGGCATAACATTGATGCTCGACCCTAAGCCGCATAATCCCTTTCCGACATTTGTCTTTCCGATGTGGACTGGCAGTGTGATACAACATGGGTCCTCTTTCTTCTCAGGTAGCACTCTTTGGATTACGGCACTACAGCTGCTGTTTAAAATCACCACTTCTTCCTGGTCGAATTTCCTTTTCCCTGAAATCATTTCTTTAAGAAATTTAGCATAGACGGGCATTTCTGAAATCATTTCGACCAAGGGGATAGTGATCTCAACAGCTTTCAATCTTTCCAGAAATTTCTTGAATTTAAGATCATGTTCCTTATTTTTAAGACGCGTAGGGTATGGCACCCTTGGCATATACTTATTATCATCTAAATGTTTTTGTGGTGAAGGGTCAGAAATTTTACCTTCACCTTTACCAGTTTTACCACTGAGTTCTGCTGTCTCATTTTCTTTTTCTTTTTCTCCTTCCTCCTCTGTTCCCTGATTTTCCTCAAAATTTTCCTTGTCAGACTCCACCCCTTGCGCTTCTTTGATCTGTGGCCCTGCCAGAACCTTCCCTGATTTCAACGTGATGGCCTTACACTGGGGGTTCTTTTCCGAACTGCTTGGCAAAGTCCCCTGATCTCTTTTCTGAAGTTCTTTGGCCATCTGGGTTACCTGGGTTTTCACATTTCTAATGGAAGCCTGCAACTGAGTGTTTATCTCCTTCTGGCTTGAGATAAATTCTGTCATTATGTTCTCAAGCCTAGAAGGTGACTTCTGCTGAGGTGGATTCCACTGGTTCTGGGCTTGGTTTTGGTTAGGAGCAAATCGGTTTTGTGGCTGCTGAAAGTTTTGAAAATTCTGGTTCTGGGGTGGCCTAGCTAGAATCTGGGGTTGAAAGTTCGGGTTGAAATGCTGGGGCCTGGGTTGGTTAAATTGTTGAGGCTGAGTTAACAGGTGTGAATTCAAGGCATTGTTGTTGGAATATGAGAGGTTAGGGTGCCGGTTTTGGAATCCACCTGCATAGTTGCAGCTCTCATTCGTCACCTGTTGACAAGCTTCAGTAGGATGCGGACCCTGGCATGATCCACAAACAGGTTCAGCATTTTGGGAAGAACTTCCAGATTCTTGATTCAAGGCCAACACGGCCACTTGATCTTTCAACTTGTCTAGTTCAGATTTGCCTGTTGTACCTACAGCACATAAACCACGAGGGGGAGGGGAATCAACATCATCAGTTAAGACAGATCTGTTTACACTCATTGTTTCAATCTTGCCCCAGGCCTGATCCATTGGCATGTGGAGCAAATGTTGACCACCAGCAGCATCAAGCATGTATTTCCAGGATGGGGTCAAACCGCTGTAGAATTTCCTTAGTTGTTCCCACTCATGGAAACCATGTTGGGGACATTTTCTGAGTAGGTTGAAGAATCGCTCCTTAGCGTCATACAGGGACTCGTCTGGTTTCATCTTGAACTCTGCAATTTTTGATCGGCATTCATCCACCTTGGATTCCGGGAAGTATTTTGCCAAGAAGTTTCTGATCACTTCTTCCCATGTGGACTTCTGATTGACTGGCAGCAATTTGTACCATGTCTGGGCTCCACTAGACAAAGAGAAAGGGAACAATCTCAAATGAATAATGTTAGGAGATACATTATGATTCTTGATGGTGTCACATAGTTCCAAGAAGGTCTGCAGATGGTCATGCGGGTCTTCATGACTTGCCCCTGCAAACTGGTTGCTTTGAACAAGATTGATGAGTGTCGGCTTTATTTCGAAATTCCTGGCCAAGAATGGAGCTTGTCCAGGAATGTTCAAATAAGGCTCCAGAATGGGCTGCATATAGTCAGCAGCTGCTGCTTGTTGGTTGTTCCCTGGCCCTCCTTGATTGTGGGTAATAGTTCTGCTGTGGGTAGTAATTCCTGGGGTCATTGAAATCATTTGGGTTGGGCGGATTCTGATGCTGATTAAACTGAGGATTCTGGAAGTGTTGGTTATTGGGATTATTCTGGTTTAGTGGTTCATTGAATTGGTTTTGGGGAGGTGGTGGGTTGAGATTTTGATTGCCGATGTTGGGCAGATTCCCCTCATCTTGAATTTCATTCAGTGGAGGGTCATCTGTCTCATCGCCATCTCCATCTCGGTTCTCATGCAATGGTGGTGGGTTATTGTCAATGATGACAGGGTTATCGGGAATGACGGGTGGATTGTTGCCTGGTAACTGTGCCATGTCCGAAACTCCGCTGCTCGTACTGGAAGAAGATTGTCTTACACGTTCCCTCCTTTCCTGCTTTTTCCTCTGCTTGGTGAGGGCTCTGATTCGTCTCGCTTCCCTTTCTATTTCGAGGTTGAGTGGAAGTTCAGGTGGTGTTTCCTTTCTCCGTTGCATGTACAGCTTCGTTCAATGTGGGCAGTACCTGCAACCATCCCCAGGTTAGAACTAGTGTAGAAGTATTATTTCTCAGAAATCAACATCCTCACATTTAGAGCTTTACTACTCTAATTGTGTGATTGATTTTTGAGACTGGGATATTTTTGCTTTAAATAGAGTATGTACACTAGCTATGAGTAAATCAGGAGTTTAATTCTCTTATAAAATGGCGCTGCATCCTCCCCGGCAACGGCACCATGAAACTTTTGACAATTTTTCGCACGAGTATTTTCGAAATAAATGGAATAATATCCCGGTCTTGATTTTATTTAATGAAAATCAATTTATGATTATGGAGTGGGATTAGGGATATATGTATAGGTTGTCACGTTTTTATTACTCGTGTTAAGAAACTGTGGCTTGAAAGCGCACGGTGTCAAAAATTGCAATAATTTGTAGGTAAGTCCGGATCGTTCACTGGAGGATGTGTGATGGAAGCAGGTCCCACGCCATTTTACAAGATTTTCAACTCGGTTACTCGAATCAGTTTGAGAAGTTGTCTAAAACTACTTTACTGAATGTAAACCAGTTAAGAAAGCAATTAAAGTTATTCTATAAAGCATGCAAATATCTATTCAAGAATGCAGATAAATTTAGGCTAAAAAGCAATTAAAATTAGGCCTAGTGAAGCAATAAAATTATTCTAAGAAATGTTGTAATCTAAGCTATACTAGCTATAAAGCTGATTCAAGATGACGACAGAATGGACAGGGAGAGAAGAATAAAGATTGGACAAGATTTAGATAAAACATAATTAAACTTCCATTTTTATACACAGATCTTCGTTAGGGATAATCCTGTCAGATAGCTAGCGCTCATGCTCTCATACTATGTTCCCTTTAACAGACAGGTACTTATAGTATGAGTTTACATGTTTTTAAGACCACAAATTCTAAGATACCACAGGTTCATAACTGCCCCGGCCAGGGTATATTATTTCATCTGTGGTGGACAAGCAACACCTGACAAATCATTAGTTGAAGTGCCAAGTACTGCTATCAATCCCCCATGTCACACCCAAAGTCTATAAATAATCCTGAACTATCCCTTAACTCTCAGCCCTAGTAGCAGTTAGAAGATCTAATGCGGATCCGAGTGACCTCTACAAAAGCATTTAAAAGAATGCGGTAAAGAAAGCGTTTTAAAGAAAGCAGTTTAAACCCTATCACTCAGAGGTTTCAAAAGCTTCGTACTGGTAGTGAAAGAAAGCCCCCAGTCAGGATGACCGGGTGTGGATCAAGAATTCCCGAATCTCGGTGAACCGCTCGCAGTGTTCACTTCCTTCCGGGTGGTTATGAGATACAAACTAATGAAACAAACTAATAAATTAGTTCGTCCCGGATGCACTCACTCAGGACTCAAAAATAGGCTCTGGCAGAAGAGGATAACAGTTGAAAGGAACTCAACTCTACCTTAGAAAATAACCAAGGCCTATGTATTGTTCCTCTAGAATTATCTAACACACTGTATTTGAATCCAAGTGGATCCCATCTCGGTGTGATAGTTAAGACCAAATTTCCAATACACAGCAATTTTGGAAAATAACAGATTTGAAAACCATTCCCTAAACAGGTACTAGACTCTCAATAAGAACACAGACCCTTTCAGTCCAGAAGAGACCTAATCGCTGACTCTGCTTCTAATTCCCCAAAATTAACCCCCGGTAGAATGTGAACTAGTCATAACTGAGGAATTTATCCCTTACTTAAATCCGGATTTTATAAATGAATTTTTATTGGAAATTTATTACGCAGTATCTATTTAAATCTAGACTTCTAATGTCCAAGGGAAGGATCCCAAAATATTATAAACCACAGTAATTACATAATAATATCATGCATACAGATATAAGAAAGTGTAAAATTAATCAACCCAAAATATAAAAGTGGGTTTAGACAGAATGTGGAACACAGATATGAAGTGGCCGGGAGGCCAATAGAGGTGGCAGAATAATCAGGTGGATTGCAAACATCTGCTATCCAGTTTCCCAATTACTCGGATGGAGCGAGTTTAGATAGTGGAAACCCTATAATGGCAGTGTCGCTACCAGTTGGGCCCCTACTGTCTGCGAATTCAGATAAAGACCTACATGCTTCCTCTCTGCAGTATTCATCAGCTAATATTGACAGATATCAACCAACTTATTCTACAGATTGGAATTTGGGTTTGGAAATTAAGGTAAAGAGAATAAAAACTGTATTTGGATAGTAACTAACTGAGTGGCTACTTCATTTCCCGATAAAAGGACCGTTCGCCTGACCTCGTTAATTATTATCCAAACCATGCAAAACAACAAACAGTAATTAATATTTAGACTACGGGCTACTTCATTTCCCGTTGAAGGGACCGTTCGCCGACATTATTCTGTAATATCTTTTACTGTTCATTCACACATCACGAAAAGACAAAATGAAAAATGAAAGATAAATAAAATAAAAGAGAGTGCCTTGTATGAGAGACATTGGTTTCTCACACAAGGTTATGGATTTAATCCATAATTAATGACTTAAATAACCCTTCACACCATAGTTAATTACAGCCCGGATTATTTGCTTAAGGCATTAAGATTTTGTTTATAGAAGAATATTTTAATGAAAATTGAACAAAAATCCTTTAATCATGGTAATTATTGACCTTAATTATTGCTAATCATGATCTTTAATTAATGACTTAAGGGTTCAATTATTTAAGTGAGAGAGAGTGGAGAATAAATATTTCGGCAGCATAACGCCTTATATTGCATACTGGGATATTCATCTTAACCCGTGGGGTTAAGACGTGAGTGATGCAATATAATGGAGGATTAGAAATCAGAATTTTTGGAATTTAAAAAGATAGGGATCCTGTCTTGATACCATAATTTGTGTCGCTAGCCGAGGCTCGCGACATGGGTATCTTGACAGGATAAATTTTAGAAATTTTTGGCAGGCTGGGCTTTGTGTCGCTAGACAGGGAGTGTGTCGCGAACCGTGGGTCCGCGACAGGAGTCTGGCGTCACAAAGCTTTGCTCAAAATTTTCTAAGTGTTTGGGTCCCAGTCATGGGACTCAAAAATTGTGTCGCGAGACCACGTCTCGCGACAGGATGGTCTAGCGACTAAGGTTTCAAAAATATTATCATGGCAAATTTCCTGTCTCGAAGCAAAAGTGTGTCGCGAACCGTGGGTTAGCGACAGGGGTTTCTCGACAGAGTCCTTTCAGTAAATTTGCAAGAGTTTTGGTCCTCAGTCGCTAAGCAAAGATTGTGTCGCGAACCGTGGGTTCGCGACAGGAGTGCCTCACGACTGAGGGTTTTAAAATATTAAGACAAGTGTCCCTAGGCATCCATGTCGCGGAACAGCCTTCCTGTCACTAGACGTGGTCTCGCGACAGGAAGAGGTTGGCGACATGGGTGGTTCAAGACACAAGTCAGAAAAAGAAAAAGGGAACAGTAGCATGCAAACAGCGTTATCTACCCTATTTCAGATAAAAAGTAATTCTGGCCTAAAACAACCAAACAAAATTTAAATCTACAAGAACATGCTTGAACAAATAAAATAGTATGGATAAGAACAATATTTAAAATATAGCAAACCCTAATCTAGGCTTGATCACACATAAGCATGCATAGTCCGAAAATAAAAGAAAACAGTAAGCAAAGAACAAGAAATAAGGGTCAAATGACCCAAAAGAAAAATGAAAGCAGTGATCCATGGGTTAATAATACCTATTTCATGATTTTGGGACACATTTCCAGATTAAGTGGGTTTGATAATACCCATGATTTGGGGTATTTCAAACCCTAAATCAAAATTTCCAAAACAGAAAATGACATATAAAACTGGCTACCTAAACTATTTAAAACAAGAACATAAAAATAAAGCTGAACTAAGCTAGACTAATGCAAAAATTAAATAATACAAAAAAATAAAACTAAACTAAGAACTACCTAGAGAGAGTTCTTGATTCTGTCTTCAAGAATGGAAAATGTCTAACTCCCTGGCACCTTGGGATCACCATATATTTATAGAGGTGAAACCCTAGGCCCATGGGCCTTGATCTGAGGCCCAAGCCTGTCGTAAGGCTCACACACATCACGAGCATGTCGCGGCATCACGCGGTGTGGTGCGAGACTAGGTTGCATGTCGCAAGACTTCACGCCCTATCTCGAGACTCTTTGGACCAGGTCTTGGTTCTGTGTCGCTAGACTACCCCCCGTCGCGAGGCCATGTTTAGCGACTGGGTGCCCAGCGACTGGTGCTTTGAGACTGGATTTTGCCTTCAAGTTTGCTTCTGTGTCGCTAACCATACCCCTGTCGCGAGGCCATGGATCGCGCCACGGGGCTAGCGACAGGAGTCTAGGGACATGGTTTCTTCTTCATTTGTCTTGTGGCGCGGAACCCTCCCGTGTCGCTAGACCATGCTTCGCGCCACGAGGTCTAGCGACAGAGCGCTCTGGACACTGTCTAGTTTGGGCCAGATGGGCCGAACTTGCATTTTTTGTGGGCTTTTCTTTCTTTTCCCATCTTTTTGTATTTTGTGGGCCTGCTTTATTCTTTTGCCCATCTTTTCCATTCCTTTTTCTTTTCTTTTCTTTTTCTCATGTTTTTGGATTTTTCTAACATAAATGTGTAATAAAATTACATATTTATGCATTTTTCATACCAGCTTATTATTTTTACAAATATGCATAAATCAGTCTAATTCTACTGCTTTCTTATTTAATATAAGACCGGAATGCGATCAAATGCCTGTTTCAGACACGGAAATGGATTGAAAATAATGGACATTTCTGGCCATTATCAGCCATCAATTGGAACCTATAAAGGAACAATTGAAATTGCAGGACACGAGATCAGAGTCTTAGGCACCGCCGGAAAAGACAATGGGGTTATGATTTTGGGATTAAGTTTTCTCGAAAATCATAAACCATGGTAAGAAATGATAATGGTATAGAATTTAATCTGAAGGGTCACACCATCAGAATTAAATGACAAGTCCGTTCTCCTTTTATATCTCAGTAGGGATAATATATGAAGAATATAAGTCAGAATATTTCGCAGCTTATATTGATTCAGGATCAGGTATTTGCTCGGCAAAACCAGGAGTTTTCCCTAGCGAAGCTATGGAATCATTACCCATTATTGCAGGAAGAGATTTTTCCCAAAAAATCTTAGTACTAAATAAGGGTATTCGACAAGCCAATATCATGATTGGAGGAGCTTTTGGTACACGTTGGTATAAGGTAAAAACGCCTCCTATTTACTTTCATGATACAGGAGCGGATATTTTGTTAGGGAATAATTTCATACAATCCTTTACAAAATATGTTCAAGATAACAAAAGAAATTCGTTAATATTTACCACAAGTTGTGGAAATGAGATACAGGCGTTGCGCAGAGAAAAGGCATTCAACAGGTTAATGCCTATATCATTTCGCAGCAAACGTGGTGATAATGATGCCAAACTAACCCATCCAAAAATGGAGGACAAAAGAAAGTTTGGTAAGGCTTTGTTGTCTTTTAGACAGCAAGGATTCGATGAAGCTTCTATTGAGGAAATTATAAATCTCAAAGAAGCAATGCAGGAAATGAAGTCATTAAATATAACTTCATTAGACATTGATGGGGAAACCAAATTGTCCCTCGAAAATATCAAAAGACTTATCCAGAGAAACTTTAACGAGGATCCTCTGGCATGGTGGGATAAAAACAAGATCGAAGCTACTCTACAGGTAAAAGAACAATATAAATATGAGTATGTTCGATACAAACCCATCTTAATGAATATGCATGATCAGAAAGATATGCAACAAATTATCAAGGAGCATATCGATCTTAAACTCATCGAGCCTGGAGTCTCAGCTTATAGTAGCCCTGGATTCTTGGTAAGAAATCATGGTGAAATAAAAAGAGGTAAACCCAGGTTGGTAATAAACTATCAAGGTATTAATAAAATAATACAGTTTGATGGTTATTACATTCCGAGTAGAGAACACTTAATTGATTGCATCAAAGGTGCTAAAGTGTTTTCTAAATTTGATTGCAAATCTGGTTTCTATCAGATTAAGATGGAGAATGAGTCGAAGAAATTCACAGCATTCTCCACCCCACAAGTGCAATATATTTGGAATGTTATGCCAGCGGGGCTTTCCAATACCCCTCAGATATTCCAAAGAAAGATGGATAATCTATTTAAGGATTATCTAGAGTTCATGTTTGTCTACATAGATGACATTCTGATTGCATCTCGAAATATTAAAGAACATATTAAACATCTTGAAATATTTTCAGATGCATGTCACAGGGAAGGTCTTGTTCTCTCTGAGAAAAAGGCTACTATCGCGGCTAATAAAATTGAATTCTTAAGAGTTCAAATTGATGAAGCAGGGATAGAGTTACAGGAACACATTGTGGAGAAAATCCGCAATTTTCCTGACATATTAAAAGACAAGAAACAACTTCAGAGTTTCTTGGGAGTTGTAAATTTTGCAGGCATGTTTATAAAAGACCTTGCAAAATATAGAAAGGATTTTAGACCACTCCTGAAAGAGACTGAAAGCTCTAGATGGAAATGGGAAGAAATCCATACCAAGAGAATTCGTGAACTAAAGCAAGTCTGCAATAGCTTGTCAAAACTTGCGATACCTCAAGATGAGGATGAGCTGGTAGTCTACACAGAAGCCAATGATTTTTGATGGGCAGGAGTGCTCATGAGAAAAACAATTACGGGTCATGAACCATGTAGATACACAGGAGGGTTGTTCACTGAACAACAAGCCAAACTCTGGCACATTAATGAAAAGGAATTCTTTACAGTATGGAAAACATTTAAAAAATGGCCTTTATTCTTACTTGCAAAGAAATTTGTATTAAAAGTTGATAATACTAATGTTAGAGCTTTTCTAAAAAATAAACTTGAATCAAAAATTGAAAAAGCTCGTATTATCAGATGGCAAGCTGAATGTCAATATTATACTTATGATATTGATGTTATAAAATATCATGAAAATATTCTTGCAGATTTCTTGACGAGAGATGGAAGCATTTGAAGCTGATTCCATCATTACGAGATTCAGGCACCTCAGAGAAAACCTAGAGGAGCTATCAAAGCATTTTGGACAGCTCGAGATCAATGCACGAACAGCTGGCCAAATACAACAGAGCGATGTGGACATGGTCCGCAACAATATACGAACCTCCCATATAGCAATGACAGCACTATGGGAAACAGTATTAGAGCCAATTAGGAAAGCGTCAGCCTCCCTGGTAAACAAAGAGAAAAGTACCCAAAAAGCTAAAGTGGTCACATATGAAGAAGCAGATTCAAGCACTACTTCAAATGAACCATTGTCGGATACCGACAAAAATGTTGAGCAAGAGGAAAGTCACATTTCCGAAAGCTCAAGTCAACCCACAGCCTTTGGGGTAAAAGAGGAAGAAATTAACCTTAGGCCCATGACAGGCACCTCTAAGGTTAGTTCAGAGGAAAAGGTCATATCTGCAGCCTGGCTGGACTACCAAGGAAAATGGGAACAACTGGTTTCCAAAAAGGGGAATTAACCAGAGCAAAACAGTAATCGAGACATCCAGGAGATACAACAGGGTATGGATGCTCGAAGGATCGAAGCCAGAAGAAGTTCGAAAGTGGTATGACTTTGGAGCATTAGCATCTGTTCATACTACATCACCAGGGTTTCCGGAAATCGAAAAACTTCCGGGATGGATAAGTAGCGCGGTGCATGAATCATGGCAAAACAACCGCACCTACAAAGAGAAGATATTCTGGAGCTTAAGTTCATTTCAGCGGCACCAGAAATCGTCGGGAAAGGTTCTTATCCGGTCTTTCATTTTATTAAATTACAAAGACCTGATATGATTGCCTTCAACAGAGTTAAGTCTATGGATGAGAAGACACCATTGGTATCTTCAATCAGCGAAGATGAAATCTCCACCAGACGAGCATGGGGATTCTGGGTCCGTCTCACCGAGATGGAAAAAGTTAAATATCCGTTTAAAATATTCTCAAACAATTTAAATGGATCGTTCCTGGTTAATTCTTTAACAGGGAAAAGCACAGAGTTTGCGAAAACCTCTTTTGAAAAGAAGAGGTTACTCATCTGGGAAAACAAGTTGCCAGCAAATCTACCAGAAAGAAGGCATGCAACATGATGCATGTTGGCCAATGGGACAACCATATATGCCCCTATTGTGCAGAACAGGAAAAACCCCTATTCAGTACAAAGATCCAGGTAACCCAGAAAAAATCCGGACTCGAACAGGACAAAGGGAAGAAACGTCCAAAAAACTTTCACAAGCCAAAGTAAGTTTAGCTGGATGTCAAAAAAAAGAGGTGTCGGCAATACCCATAATTAAGAGCCGACAAAGAAGGGTAGAGTAGTTGGCAGTAAGTGGCCGACAAGAGAATGTGGAAAGTTGACAAAGGAGCCACCTAACGCAATAATTCCAAAAGGACAATAATGTAGCCGGTGGAAATTAAGGCCAAGTGACGAACGCGGTGACGTCACAAGGATTTAGAGAAAGATTGGAATCCGGGATTGAAGTCCACGGGCGCCTATAAATAAAGGAGTTTGAAGCAGATGGAAGGCGTCGAAAAATCCTCCCAACTCTTCAAAATATTTGTAATATTTCTCTTTCTGCATATTTACTTTCGAGTCTGTAAAAGTATGGGGTATTCCCCCAAGAGTCTTGTATCCTCCATGAGGAACTAAGTGTCTGTCTTCTCCGTTAGGGGAAAATTATATTTGAATAATATTTTTAATATTTCTTCAGTAAAATCCAGGCTTCCAAATATCCCAAAAATCCCGATAATATAGTTAAAACCCTTTATTCATATCTTGATACGTCCTAAGGAAGGAAACGAAATAGGACTGTGCTGTTTATTGCTGAAGGAGCCAAGAATCGGTGAACCATCGGTCGTGGCTGCGTGGTTGGAGGAAGTCCGTAAAATCCCGGAGCTTAGGAAACCCGACAACAAGGCAGTCAAAGCCAATGTATGAAATTTAGTGCTTAATTTAATTATCGGAAGCATGATGGGCTTTAATTGGACTATATTTGATGAAAAATATAAGATGATGGTCAAAAGTATAATAGGGTAAAAGTTGAAGTCAACTGATGGGGTCAAAAGTATAATTAGGCAAAAGTTGGTAGGGTCAAGTATAATTTTAAAAAGTCTGAATGGCCTAAAATTGGACAAAAGTGGTTTGTAATGGCCTAAAATTCATAATTCAAGTTGTCATGGCCTAAAACCTGAAAGGCCTCCTTCTGATGGCCTATTTTGATAATTATCTCTTTTAGGTATTGTTGTTGGGGAAAGAGTTTTATTTATAGATAGATGTATTTAATTTTTGATGTGGCGGTGATGTGGCTTCTAAATACCTGCAATGGAGGCATATCCATTGGAGAAGGCCTAATGCCTTTTGTCAAAATTTTCTTGTTTGTGGAGATTTGTTAGATCAATAATCTATTGGCAATGATTACTTATTCATCTAAACACAATGCATCCACCATTAGGTGTAAATAAATAATACTCCACTTTTCTAAGTTGACTTATGATATACTTTTTTGCCAATTTTTCAGGTTTTCAGTTCTAATATACTCCATCCGTTCCTTATTAGTAGTCGTTTGAGAAAGAAACACATTTACTAAGGATTATAATCATTATTTTGTATTATTTCACTTTTACCCCTATGTGTTTTCTTTGGGAATAAAAAGTAGAATTGAAGTGAAGATAGAATGCACAGTATTTTTGGAATATTTTTTATGATAATATAGGGTAATATTGAAAAAGTATGAGATAAATATGCAAAATGACAATCATTTTGAAATATTTTTTATTTCTTAAATGACAATTAAAAAGCAACGGATGGAGTAGTTTTTTATGTGTTTGATTCAATCCATATTTTTGTTAGAAAATATGCAAAGGCATCACTTCTAGTCAGTTAAGCTGACCCAAGTTAAGTACCAAGTTTTGAAGCTTAGTTCGTCTCATGATATTCAGACCTACTTAGCCAATTACATAAATGGATTTTTAATATGTAGACAGAAAATGACTTTAGGTATGCATGGGCCCAACATTAAGCCATCATAAATTAATTAAAAGAAACATATTTCTGCGACGGGCACATGATTACTTAAACACCCAAAGATTTGACTGGACATATTGATTAGTACATTCGGTCCCATTAAAAGTGGCCACTTTCTTTTGGGCACGGGAATTTAAGTTATGGTGTTTAGTAGTTAAAGTAGTGTGAGTAAATTTGACTAATACATCAATCTACTTTATAATAGTTACATTTGACTTTTAACCATATTTATTATTTAACTTTGACTTAATGTTATCGTAGTAATGTAGAAAGAAAAAAATAGTCAGTATGATCTTGTTGGAATCGTCTAATTGTATAGTTTTAGAATATACTAATTTTATATAATTTTTATTTATACCCATTTTGAGATATTAATGGTTAAACATATATAGGGACTTTGTGCAGAAAGTACAATTGTCATTATTGTAGGGTTTTTAATCATGCTTATGTTAATCTAATTTGCTTAAAAGGGAAAGTGACCAACTTTATTGGGACAACCCAAAAAGGAATAGTGATCACTTTTAATGGGACGGAGGGAGTACTTCATATCTGCTGCTGCCGTGTCGTGACAAAATACATAAATGAAATAATAAAAAGTTAGTAGTATTAAAGAAAAAAGTAGACCTTTTCTTCCTCTGTACAATCTGATGTCTATTTCTTCCTCTTCTTGTTTGACATTTTTTCTAAATCCTGTGCAATCAATCCCACACACAGAAGCCATGATTGGTACTGTAGTAGTGATCTGTGCATACCTTGCAGTGTTATTGCTGCTACCTGCTGCTTTAATCTTTCTATACAAGTTTTGGTGGTACCCTCTTCGTATTCAGAAGCTACTCAACTCCCAAGGAATCAAAGGCCCATCTTACAGATTCCTCCATGGCACCAACAAAGAGGCCGTGGAGATGAGGAAGCAAGCAAGTAAAACTATCATGGATTTGTCTCATGACATATTCCCCATTATCCAACCTCATTATCACACCTGGGTCCAATTATATGGTATGGAGTTTTTATCTTGTTTTATTTTTTGATGTGCATTCAGTATTTCAGTATTATGTGTCTGGTCATGACAATTGACAAGAATCCTGATGACTGAATAATCAGGGAGTGTTTTTCTCAACTGGTTTGGTGCTCAGCCCCAAATTATAGTAACTGATCCTGAAATCATTAGAGAAGTACTGATGAACAAAGAAGGTACATATCCCAAGACGAAACCTAGATTTTACATCAGAAAACTGTTGGGAGAAGGGATTGTTATGTCAGAAGGTGAAAAATGGATGAAGCTTAGGAAATTGTCCAACCATGCCTTCCATGGAGACTCCTTGAAGGTACGTAGTAATTGATTTTTCCTGCAATTCTTTTGCTGATTTTAATCTAAGAATGTAATTGAGTGAAGCATGACTGTTGGTTTTTCGATTCTAGGATATGGTTCCAGCTATGGTCACTAGCGTCGAATGTATGCTGGAGGAGTGGAGGACTTGTGCAGGCAAGGAGATTGAGGTGTGCAGGCATTTCAAGTTTCTAACATCGGACATTATTTCCAGGACAGCTTTTGGAAGCAGTTATTTGGAAGGTCGGGCGATTTTTGATTTGTTGACGGAGCTGTGCGCCTTAATTTCCAGGAATGCGTATTCAATGAGGTTCGTGTGCATTCAACAAATCAAAGTACGCGAAAGTTCACAATTCGTTCCCTTGTAGACATTATCGCTGCTAATGCATCGTGCGCACATTTTCGTATTGTAGGATATTTGGTAAAACAAAGGATGAAGGGGAAGCAGACCGAATGGAGAAGTTACTTCATCACATGATCATGAAAATAGTGAAGAAGCGAGAGGATGATGTGGCGACAGGCAAAGCCAGCACCTTCGGGAGTGATTTTCTGGGATTGCTCCTGAACGGGCACCACAGCAGCGACAAGAAAAACCAGTTATCAGCAGCAGAAATCATCGACGAATGCAAGACCTTCTATTTTGCAGGACAAGAAACAACATTCAGTTTGCTCTCCTGGAGCGTACTACTTCTGGCAATCAACACAGACTGGCAAGAGAAAGCGCGACAAGAGGTGCTCGAAATATTCAGTCAAGAAAATCCCAACATAGATGGCATATCCAGATTGAAGACAGTAAGCATGATCATATACGAAACTCTCAGGCTATACAGTCCAGTTCTTTCGATTCAAAGAAGGATCAAGGAAAGTGTTCAGATTGGGAAGTATGAATTACCTGCCAATATTGATGTGCTGATGCTGCCCCTGGCAGTTCATCGGAATCCTGGCATATGGGGAAGTGACCCTCACCTTTTTAAACCGGAGAGATTTGCGGAAGGATTGGCAAAAGCTACAGATGGCAACCCTACAGCGTTCCTCGGATTTGGGTTTGGACCACGGATGTGTGTGGGAATGAACTTTGCAATCAACGAGGCAAAGATCGCGCTCTCCATGATTCTCCAACGTTATAAGTTCACACTCTCGCCAAAATACGTTCACTTGCCTCACATAGTGCTCACTAATCAGCCCAAGCATGGAGTCCAGATTTTGCTCCAATCGGTTGTCTAGGTTATGAAGATGCCAATCAGAAGAGACACAGAGAACAAAACATCCTCTGTAATAAATATATTTCATTTCTCTGTACAAACAGATAACATTCGACAAATCTGTAGTGTTGCATCCTACTATACAAATTTATGTAATAAGATTGATTATGTGAAGCATATTCACAGTCATCGCGACTCAATTGATCGTTGCTATTACTTACACAGAATTCAAATGTACAGCGAGGGGAGGAGTTTGAACTCTTAAGAGTAGGATCTAACCAAACGGAAGTTGTTGAATGCTTTGGACTTAAAGAGGCCACTGAAGAGAAACCTAGTTGAGGACTCACGCGGAACTTGGTTCAACTCTTCAGGACATCCTTTTACACGCAGGATGGTACATCCTATCGTTTGTCGAATGGAATCTATAATTTTTGGGTCGATTGGAAAACCAGAAGCATCACAAACATAGAAAGTGTTCATCGCTTTTCCTGCTTTTGTTGTCACTTCTGCTCGTGTCACATTCAGGCTGTTCTCACGTAGAATCCTGGTTACTTCAGACAACAGCCCAATCCTGTCTTTTGTGCAGAGCTCCAGCTTCAATCCCTGGTAACAAAACAGGGAGCAAACTAAGGAATTCATGGAAGAAAAATTGCCCACAAAAACTACCAATGAGGTAAGTCTACTTAAAGCTAAAACATACTTCCTCGGTCTCACTAAAATTGTTACGATTGACTTTTTGGCACTATTCACTGTTTAAGTTTGATTCGAATTTTTATCATAGTAAGAAAAAATATAGTAGTCAAGTGAGATCTTGTTAGATTCGTCTAATCTTGTACTTCCTCCATTTTTTTTAAAGGTTACACTTCTCATTTGCACGAATGCTAATGCACATTTTCAACGATTAATAACTCAAATTCGGTAAAAGTAAAAATTCTAAAAATTTGATATTTAAAAACTACAAGGTGAGACGAATCCAACAAGATCTCACTTGGCTATATTTTGTCTTCTATAACTATAACAAAAATAGAAGTCAAAGTGTTATAATGAACAGTAAAAAAAGTCAAAACGTAACCTTTAAAACAAACGGAGGGAGTAGTTTAAGAATATAAATTTTCTATAATTTTTTATTGTACACAATTTAAGTTATTAACAGTTAAAAATGTGTATTGGCATACGTGTCAGGTGGGTCCGTAACAATTATAATGAGACGGAGATAGTATCGAATAGGACACATTTTTTGTTCTTACTTCAGATACCCGTCTTTCTATAGCTGCTTCTAGACATTGAATCACCCTTTGTCGCTCTGCATCCGATTTCACAGGGGACCCATCTACATGCCTTATGCAATATTCCTTCAAGGTAAACAAGAAAGGATTTTTCAGGTCAAACTACATAAAGTTTAAGCTGATACAGAAAAATGATCATTTTACACACCTGGTAAGCTTTAGATCCCTCCGAATCGATATTTCCATGGAAAACCACATACTCCATATCCGTCAATGTGCAGACGATATCAAACAGAAGCTTTGGCCTATCCTTGCACCTTACAGTTACTACTGAGTAGTCCTTTTCAGTCCAATCAACGACATTCACATTTGGCCTCTCTTTCTCGTCGAAGGAATCATCATCCATTCCTTCGTAATCCCGGTCATCAAACATCATTTTGTGAAGCCTTCTCTCTGTATGCTTTTGAGAAACTCCACGAGACAACACTGTCTTAGCTTCCCTGGATCTGTTGCTCCCTGTGAGCACGTTGCACAACAGAAGTTTAATCAATTCCAGCCTTTCAGCATCCATAATGGCGCCCCCAGTTTCTTCATCTGTCACTTGCATCACGGCTGCTGCTCGGGTGTTGTGTGTCCACACTTCTGCATTCACCACATTGCACTTTCGGTGTGTCAGCACTGCACTCACTTCTGAGAGCAATCCCGGTCGATCAGTTCCTAGTAACTCAATAGTTGTGTAGTCTGATCCAGATGTCACCCCGACCGATCGCCTCATGGAAGAGGCGAAGTAAGAATCAGGGCCTAGGGACTGAAAATAATGTTTAATTGTACAACTCAGAAACCCATCATGTTGAACTTTACAGTGTACATACAGAACAATTTTAGTTTTCTTAAACTAGGTCTCACCTTCTTGATGTAATCCAAAATCGCTTCATCAGTTATCTTTTTCCGGTTATGATCGGTGACATTGAACACTGTAAGAAGAAAAACACATCATCAATTCCAGTTTCTTCACAATTCACAATAAGGATTGAATGGCATTGTTTAAAATTCAATACCATCCATAAACCATCCGGCATCTGAGCAAATATATGCTTTGGTGATGACAAGGTCGAGATCTGTAAGGACTTGGACAACTTCCAATAGGGCTCCATGTTTGTATGAACTGTCAACCTGCATTAAAAAGGACAACATAAATGGAAAACAACAAATCCCACAAGCAAAGAAGTCAAAATGCTCATTTCTTGGATAAACCTTAACAATACCTGAATAATAGTTGCAATCTGACTAGATTCATTGTCAATTGAAACTCTGCAACATGAAATTTGAAAATTTAGGATTGAAAATGAAATTATGATACTTTGTACATAAGAATACACACAGAAATAGACATACATTGGAGGGTTCATTCGCCTTACGAATTTCTCGTATTCATCTTCCATGGTGTGTGAAAAACTGACTGAGGTATCTGATCAGACAAGTGAAATTTCTGATATGTTATTACATCTGAATTAACTTGAAAAGGCATCAAAGAGAATCAACACATCCACTTCTCCAAAGTGAGCAGTAGGAAATATCTCAGAAATTAATACTATCAATCATGGGATCTGAGAAAGGATTAGATATCTTCTAGAATGAGCCTTAATAATGTACATTTATATGCACATACATATAAGCAAGCAACCTCAAGAGATCCTTGTCTCCTCTTTTCATTGTAAGTGGGGTATATCCCATCAAGCCACTGAATTGTGAACACTAAATAGTTAACAAAGAAAAGTAAAAAAGGCACACAATGCACGAGAACGAAATGCAATAAGAAATCACAGGTTGGAAACAGCAAGAAATCCAATTAAAGAAACACACAAATACACGAGAAGCAAACATCAAATCCCAAAGAAATCAACATACAGCAACAAGAACATGAAATAAACGGGGAGAAAGGATTTCGGTCATCAGAAAATAGAAAGAAAGAAAGAGAACACAACAAAATAAGGCTTATCCATATCAGAAAACCCAATTCAAGATTCAAAAATAAAGAACTAGCGCTTGAGTTCAAAACCCATGAGCCCCAAAATTACAGGACTATGAATAAAATAATCAGAGACTGATAAATATTGTAAAGATTTAAAACTTACCCATCGAAATTCTTGATAACACTCGGCCAATTCTTGCCCTAATTCCCCAAACACGAAACAATCAAAAGAGAAAACCCTTCGGGCTCCCTCAAGTTCGTGGAAGAATGTTTAAAATACAGAATGAATAAAAGGGAAAAAGGAAAAGAAATTCAGAGTTTGTTCGAATTGGGTAAAGTGAAGGACAAAGGGGGGGTTAGGGAGGGTGTTGTATTTTGGATTTGTAAGTGTAATCGCACTTCTCAGCCGCCCTATCGAAAAGTGGTTCCACCTGTGTAGGCTGTCGTAATCTGAACGGGGACTGGGGAGCCGAGCCGGTGAGAAGTGGGGATTTGAATATGGGAATTCGGGTAAATGGGGCCCGCCGGGTTTGGAATCAACTACAGTTATATGGTAAGAAATTCAATTTGGAAAAGTACAGTTAGACTTAAGAGCATGGCGTGGGTACTCACTCTTTTGCTATAATAATGGAATCTTTTGGCGGAATCAATTTCATGTTGGTATTAGTTTATTCACTCATTTCCTTTCCCTTTTTTTTCTATTTTCTTTTTAAAAATTAAAAAATACTCCATAATAATTGTTATTTTTAGATAGTTATAGTTAGTTATGTAAGCATTTTATTATATTATCATTCACTTTACATAAATGTTATTTATTGACATTTATTAAGAATGAGTTTATTTGAAGGATAAAAGTATAAATTTAAGAGTTAATAAAAATATTATTATTATTAAAATTGAGTAAATATTTAGGTGCATAAGGAGTACTATTTTTCACCAACTTTTATATTACTACGGGTCCGTTTGGATTGGCTTTTGAAAAAAGCAGAAGCCAAAAGTAGAAGCAGAAGCAAAAGTCAAAAGCAAAAGCATGTAATTTTTGTGTTTGGATTGAATGTTTGAAAAGCGGCTTTTTCTAAAAAAATATGTTTGGATGAATAAAAATGAAAAGTGCTTTTAGAGTGTGGTAATTACCAAAACGTACATGCTACTTAATATGATAATAAGATATATGGGTCCGGTTATGGTGCGATTGAACAAATCCGCAGCACATCAAGGCGAAAATCTTGATCGTCCAATTAAAATCCAAGGGTTGTAAATGCAAAAGGGTAAAGTTGTCCAATAAAAATATGTAACGGTTTTATTAATTACGAAATTAACGGATTAGTACGTATCTTTAACGGATTTATTGCATATCTTAAACGGATTTGTATCCTAAAATATCTTACAACAGAAAAAATCACTAAAAATCACTATGCTTTTATTTTTAGCGAAATTATTAATTCCTAATTAAAACATTATTCTTTTCAGCGATACATCACTATGCTTCATTTCATCGAGAGTGTAACATTATTTTCAGCGATACAACGTAATTCTTTTCAGCGAGGGAATGATATTCATTTCAGCGAGAATGCCACATTATTTTCAGCGATGACTTCAAATTCCTTTCTCCGAGATGTGCATCTAATACACTTTGCAGAGATATTATATCATATGTTTTTATTTTTAACGAAATTATTAATTCGTAATTACAACATATTACTGTCACAAATTATATTAATTTGTATCATTATTTTCAGCGATGCAACATTATTCTTTTCAGCGATGGATGTCCCTTCATTTCAGCGATGGATGTCCCTTCATTTCAGCGAGAGTGCGTCATTATTTTCAGCGATGACTTTTGAAAAATAATTGTACACTCTCGATGAAGTGCAATTGTTTTCGTCGAGATACTACACTTTGCAGAGATATTATATCTTTTCAGCGATGTTTACTACTCTTTTCAGCGATGAATTATATACTCTTTAAGCGATTTCAGTTTGTACTTTTCAGCGATACATCATATGTGTTTATTTTTAACGAAATTATTAATTCCTAATTACAACATATTACTGACACAAATTATATTAATTTGTATCATTATTTTCAGCGATACATTGTTATGCTTTTCAGCGATATCACTTACTTCATTTCAGCGAGAGTGTGCCATTATTTTCAGCGATGACTTGAAAAATAATGGTACACTATTGATGAAGTGCAACTGTTTTCTTTAAGATACTATTTTTAACGAAATTATTGATTCCTAATTAAAACATATTAATTTGTATCATTATTTTCAGCGATATAACATTATACTTTTCAGCGATGGTATGTGCTTCATTTCATCGAGATTGTTCTATTATTTTCAGCGATGATTGAGATTCCTTTAACCGAATACACTTTGCAGAGATGTTATAACTTTTCAGCGATGAACAACTATTCTTTTAAGCGAGTTCACTATGTACTTTTCAGCGATAGAGCATAAAAACCGCAAATCACTGAAACAATTCGTAGACACTAAAACCAGTTAAATGCATTCAAAGTCATAAAACATTCAACACCATAAAATCAAACCATAAATCAAAATCACATTCCATTCAAAATCACAGTCATAACACATCCAAAAACAATCCAAAAACAGGTTCAACACCACCATTCAAAAAAAGTCATAAAAACATCCAAAAACTTCACAAAGAACAAGTCATTCCAAAAACATCACAAATTCAAGAGTCATTCAAAACACATTCCAAAAACATATTAAACAGCCGGGATATTAGCTGGATCAGAGATGGCTTCATGCATCGCCCTAAGCCTATGAATCAGATCTTCCCACATATTTGTAAAAGCCTTTTTGCGTTCTCTCAACTGCGCTGGAGTATTTGCAAATGAGACTTTCACGCTGCGATAGTGATTTGACATTTCACGCAGCTGTGTGGGATCAAATGAACGTCTGTTGACATCAGCACCATTAGATCTGCCTTCATTTTGGAGGACACCAATATGAATATCCAGAGCTTCAAAGTGGGGATACATGATGTTATAAGATCTTTCAGCAGCCTCAATATCAGGATACTCAGTTATAATTTTCAACAGAAAATCCTGTGTTTCAACATATAAGAAAGATAGCTTATTAATATATAAGATGTAAATATAAGATACAAAGCAACTCATAGCACTGAAACAATAAGTACAATTGAGAGAACAAAGTAAATATAAGAAAGAAAACCATAATCAGTACAAAAGCAAACATAATCAGTTCAAAACAATCACTAAAACAACCATAATCAGTACAAAAACAATTCATATCACTAAAAAACAACCATAAATCAGTTCAAAACAAAATCATTAAAACAACAATAATCAGTAAAAAAACAATTAATAACTAAAACAACCATAAAACACTTAAAACAACTCATAACCCTAGAACAACCATAATCAGTTCAAACAGTTCAAACATAAAACACTGAAACAATTCGTAACCCTAGAACAACTATAATCAGTTCAAAAAAGCATTAAAAACCATAAATCAGTTCAAAACAATTCCAACCAAAAGGTTCCTAAGCATACTCAGTTGTAATTTCAATAAGAAATACCTGTGTTTCAATAAGAATATCCTGATGCTTCTTCGGCACATACCCAGCGTTTAACATTTTTTCTATCAAATCATTCAGTCCGCGCGCATTGTCACACGTGGGATGTGTGTCCTTCAGATAATTCCCGAACATCTCCCAGCATTGTGTGAACAAGTCGGATGTGCGACTGGAACTCTCTTCCGTGCATCTTCTTTTGGACGACATTTTTGAGAAATGAAGGTGATTCCGATTACGGTTTTGAGAAATTAGGGTTTTGAGAAACGGTTTAGAAATGAAGATTCGAGAAATGAATGTGATTCCTTTTATAAGGCTCACAATTTAAAAAATTTTCCGAGGCCCATTTAATTTTATTTAGGCCCATTTCATTTAGGCCACTCCATAAAAACGAAATATATTTCCTTCTATCGCTGAAAACAACATAGACCCATCGCTTAAAAGACTTACCAATCATCGCTGAAAACAATATAGAACCATAGCTTAAAAATGCTATATTCACATTTACAAACATTTTGTCGCTTAAATGAATGTATAAATATGAAATTTTCAGAAAACTCAGAAAAGAGAAAACATATCCCAAAATGCTTGATGTCCATCGCTCAACATAACTTAGAACTCAGAAACATACATACAAAATCAAAAAACGACGATCTATCACCATCGCTTAAAATGCTTGCTCTATGTCGCTGAAAAACATACAAAACCATCGCTTAAAATGCCATTTACACATCGCTGAAAAAATTGCTCTTGACATCGCTGATAATCACATGTACAAACATAACTCAGAACTCACTTAAATGAATGTATAAATGTGAAATTTCAGAAAACTCATAAAAAGATAAACATATCACAACACATACATAAAATCGCATAAAATGCTCATATACAAATCGCTGAAAAATGCTATATACACATCGCTGAAAAGAATACATTTTCATCGCTGAAAAGAATAGTCAACCATCGCTTAAAATGCTTACAACTAATCGCTGAAAAATTGATAATCACATCTACAAACGTTTTCACAAAACTGTTTTCTTCTACTTTTGGCCAAACTGTTTATCTACAAACCTCAAGTAATCTCTCACAAATTGTGGATTGGTGATCCTCACCAGCATCAGTTCCCATGCTCCTTTTATACGTTTGCAGATTAGACTTCTGAATTTGTAATCATAATGCATGATCTTCTTTTTATTTCCTGTGTTACAATAATCCAGGGCCTTCTGATCCATTTCCATGAGGAGTTCGAGATAAGAAATTCTGTAACGCTCCATCATGGCGGACACCATGTCTCTTTCCAGGGCTTCTTTTAAATAAGACATATCTTGTGCCAGATCATATTTCAGATACTCCTCTGCCTCAGCCTTGTTCATCAATCTGTACTGTCTTGCATTCTTTCTCAGCACTGGCCAGTTCTTACGCGTTATCTCATGTAGCACTTTTTCCCTTAGAAGTCTGATGTGCTCAGCATGTTCAGGATCCACATCAGTTCCTTTTTCAGCTATCCCAACCTCAGGATCCACATCAGTTCCTTTTTCAGCTATCCCAACCTGACCGAATCGCTCCAAATCAGCCAAATAGAGAATAATACTCCATAATTTACAATGCCCATGTAAGAATAAAGAGATGTACATTTAAGCGATCACAAAAAGTGCAATATATATAACCGATTAAACAATAGACATTTAACAGATGAAACAATGTACATTTCAGCAACGAAAAATTTACATATACATTTAAGCGATGTCATCCATCGCATAAAAAAAACAGTTCATTCATTCATCAAAAACACTTCATTTCATCATTGTTTCTTTTTCCGACTCTTTTTTGGCTTAGGTGGTGCTGGTTTCTTTACCTCAAATGACTGACTATGCTGGGCAACCAACTGCATCTCTCTACTCACTTCTCCTAGCACAAAATCTTTCTTTTGATTGACATCTGACATCAATATTTCAGCGCAGACCTTGGCTCTTTTTGCCAGATTATACCTCTTGTTCTTCATTTCTGCCAACATGTCATCCATAATTAATCCTTCCCAATAATCCATATAAGACATGACAAAAACACCGCAGCTGTGCTCATCTTTCTGCTCTGCAAGCGGCGAGAAAAGCATGCGATATGATGCAAACCATTTTTCAGATTTCATCAGTGTATTTCCCAGCATCCTCAAGTTATACCATATCCTATTCAAAACATTATAATCAGCTGTCCACCCGCCTTCAGCATTCTTGCTGTTGAAGTAAAAAATTCTTCTCTTTCTCATATCAACAGAAAAAGCAACCCAGTGGTTTTGTCGACAATATGGGAAGAAGAACTGGAACATTGAGAAAACATATAATTAGAATCTAAAAATGATCAACAATATAAACAAAATTATCAAAACAAAAATGTATCTTACACTCTCTGCATTCAACACCACATCAATCATTTCTTCAGGAAAAAACTTGAAATCTTTCACGAATGCATCAACAAGTTCTGCACCATCTTTCAATGGTAAATCTGCATCCACCTCTGCCTCTGAAAATGCCTGTTTCAAAAGATACAACATATCATGCATCAAAAAGAAGTTAAATATATATATATATATATGTATGTATATATATATCAGACTCACAGCAAATAACGATGAAAAACAATATTTCAGCATTGGTTTCCCATTGGCTCTTTCGAATTCACGACGGTTGATCACTTTCGCGTAACAGTTTATAACAATATCCGCAATATCACTATCAACCCTCAGTGTTTCGATGTCAAGCTTCGACAAGTTCATTTCTTTATCATCATAAACAATTGTGCTCTTCGCTTCAACCTTTCCTAGAATATTTGTAATGATTGCCCAAACAGCCACATTCAACTCTTCTGGAGTACAGGTATATGACGCCTTAAATTCTGGATATTCTTTAAATCGGGTATAAGTCATATCCATGAATGTAAACTTGTTGCATTTTTCAATAGGCTGGAGATCAATCATCATCACTCTAGGAGGCATATACTTCTCCTTCAATTTCTCAATTGTCTTAGCTCTATGAACTGTCTTAGCTTGTTCCTGAAAATTACAGATGATATATCAATCATCGCTGAAATATGAATAGGGTCATCGCTGAAAAACATATAAATTATCGCTGAAAACTATTGACATACCTCTGGATTCTCATCTCTTACAACATTCTCATTCTCGGATAAGCCCAAAGAAAAGGTTGGCACATCTTCTCCATGCATCTATACACATACTAGAGTAAATTAGAGAAAATACCTCTATTTACATCACAATTGATATAGCTAACAACTATTAAAACCTAAAGTCACACAAGAAAATATATCAATCACCATATCCAAATCGCTGAAATGTGAATGATTTAATCGCTGAAAAACACAGAAACCATCGCTGAAAACTATTAAAGTACCTCTGGATTCTCAGCCACATCATGTGCTGCATCTTTATCAGCCCCATCATGTCCTACATCTTTCTTAGCCCCATCATGTGCTAACTAAAAAATCACACAAGGAAAATATATCAAAACATTTTGTTACATCACAATTGATATAGCTAAAAACTATTAAAAACTAAAGTCACAAAAGAAAATATATCAATCATATCCAAATCGCTGAAATGTGGTCAATATCATCGCTGAAAAACACAGAGACCATCGCTGAAAACTAGTACAGTACCTCTGCATTCTCAGCCACATCATGTGAAGCATCTTTCTCAGCCCCGTCATGTGCTACATCTTTCTTTGCCCCATCATGTGCTAACTAAAAATCACACAAGAAAAATATATCAAAACAGTTTGTTACAGTAACCCCTATAGCAAACATTTTGTCACTGTACATACATTCAAGGAATCGAAACTGAAAGGGATTCGGAATCGAAATAAAGATCTCTGCAATAAAAATAAACAACACAGAAAAAGCAAAAAAGAAAAAAGAATGTCAGAAACTACCTTCAAAAAATATTATGAAGTACAAAATTTATAAAACTACCTTCGGTACATTTTCAGGTAAATTTTCAGTGTCCGGGGCAACTCTCTCTTCAGTTTTGTCTTTTACATTCCCAACATCTGCATCACCTCCTTCCAGCAAACTTGTCACCTCCGGACCCCCTTGACTCATCACAACATTTCCTGCTCCTGCTAATATACCCATCAAGATTTCTCCTTCGCTTGCAGTTATATCAAGATTATTTGACTGTTCTCCTTCACGACGTCGACCCACATTAATCAACAGTTCACCTGCATCTTGATCACAAGGGGGGTGTGCGGAAGGTTCAACATCATTTCTGGATGCTTCTATGAGAGGATCAACATTGCCTGAAGCATCAGCATCCATATATTGGCAAGCAATATTCACAATAGAGTCCATTGTGTGATCAGAAAGATGAACAACTGGTTCAGAATCAGTTGTCTCATTTGCATTAGCTTCATCGACAACAGGTGAATGCATAGGCTGCAAGCTAGAAAGATTGGCAGCTTCTTCATTTCCACTAGCATTCAAATCCACATTTTCTCCTAACTGCTCATCTCCTCCTCCATCCACACTCCTAGAAAGATTGGCAGTTGGTTCATTTGCAGTAGAATTCAAACCCTCATCTTCCACTTCTTTCCCACCCCTCCTTTTCTTCTGTAGACCAGAAACAAAAGTGCTAAGTCGATCGTCATCTTCCTCCACAGTCCTTTTCGTAGCCCTCGATTTCTTCTTAAAGTCAATATCTGGATACTTTGCATTAGGGAAAACCTTCCAGATATCAACCATCTCCAAGTATCGATCCTTTTTACAAGTAAATCCAACCAAATGAAGCTCTTCACGCTCATAGAAATCAAAAAACATGTGCTGAAAAAAACAAAAACAAACAAGATACATAATCAACAAACAATGACCATAATCAACAATATATATCACATAACAAATATAAATTGCATAAAAAACACAAAATTAAAATTACCATTAAGCAAAACAGGTCTCCACAGGGGCGTGCTTGAGCACTGGTTCCCTTATCCAATTTTGCCTTATACTCATTCAGAGATTTGATAAGAAATTGTCTAATATGAAGACACCAATTGTACCTTAAAGCTTCTTCCGGAGATCTAAGAAACTGAAGATACCTCTTGTTTACAACCCTCCCTGAGTTAGGAGTAAAGACTTTCTGCAGAGCAAACAAAACATACATCCTCCAGTAGTCATCCAATGGAATTTCATTATTCTCCGTATTCTCTAAAATAGCTCTAAGATCCTTAACAGGTATCCGATTAGGCTCCTTCTTATTCGTAATAAGAGAATACTTTTCACAAAATTCATCAGCAAAATCATATCCAATTTCATTATTCTTCAAATCTATTATAAACTTATCGACTCCCCATGGCAAACCATATACTTTATGAATGTCTTCATCTGTAAACCTCCATCGACGGTTTTTATCAATAATAAAGCATTCCTCCTGAATGCTCCACTGATTAATCAAAGTTATAACAGGATCAACCTTGAGCATGCACATTTTGAACATGAGCAGACAACTGAAGCAAGTATCGTGAATAAACTCTTTCTTCCCATCTCCGTCACTCTCGTTCAGGATATTATTTAAAAGACAAATGCTAGATGGAACGCAACAGACCTGAGTATGCACTTTTTCAGCCATTCTTGATAAACAAAAAGTAAACTATCACCGTTCGCCGTTCGCCGTAGAAAAACAATCGCCGTTCGCCGTAGACGCAGAGAATCGCTAAATCGCTGAAAAGCCCTAGAGAAAGTATCGACAGTGATAAATTGAAAATTGGCGGTTAAATTGACATTAAATACTACACGGTGAAATCTCGACGGTTATTTCTTATTAATTACTTAGACGGTTATTTTTTATTAATTACGCGAATTCTGAAAAAACATTGTAAAATTTTTATTAACTACTACACTGTTATTTTTTATTAACTCATCTCCATCGCTGAATTGCACTATGACGATCGCTTTTTATCATTTGTCATCATCGCTGAATTGCATTCTTTACGCGATTTTCTGAGACATTGTAACATTTTCTTATTAAATACTACACGGTTATTTTTTTTATTAAAACTAACTTTCATCGCTGAATTGCATAACGATCATCGCTTTCATATATAAGTAATCATCGCTGAATTGCATTAGTTATCACTGAACTAAGTCGATCAATACAATATTAATGAACAATACACTTCATGTCATTTCTAAAAAAACAAAAAACTTCATTTCTGCATCCGTTTACGATGTTCTAACTCTTTCTTTTTCCGAACAGCTTCAGAAATAGAAACCATTCTCTTGTTCGATTTCTTCCGCCCTTTACAAGTTTCTCTTTCCCTTAAATGCAAATTTGAGTAATCTGATGTACTTCCAATCTCTGCAAAAAAAAAAAAACAAAAACATTGAGAAACACTAATTTCAAAAAAAGCAAAAACATAAATATGTCTTTGATTAGAAATTACCCGACTCTTTGTTAATATCAATGTTGTCATACTTTGTTTTCATCAATGTCTCAAAGTCATACATAAACGATTCACAAGCATCCTCATTTCGTGACAACACAATTGCTGATTTCAAAAACAAGCCACACAATTTCCGGTATCTAGATGCTGCATTGACCACATTTGTTTCTTTTCCAACACCAACATCAACATAACTAAGATCACATTTTGTATTCCTTGACCACCGCCGCAAAATATATTTATCTGGAATAGTATGAAACACTTTTGCTCCACTTCCTGACAGAATATCCATCACCCTCAGAGCATGACAACATAAAATCCCCATATTCTCAAACATATTGCAACTGCATCCAATTGTACCATCATCAATGTTAACATTCACATGATCACCAATCAACTTTGAATCTGCATCTTCTCTCTTGCAAACACGATAAATTAATGCATCTGGTTGAAGCTCAACCACATACCCAAATGACAAATCATACTCATTGTTGAAAATATTGAACACATTTGGTGTATACTTCTCAGCTATATATTTCAATAGGGGATTCATAATAAACCTGGCAGAAACTTGTCTATCATCTGCCTTAAAATCTTCCATCCGTTCATTATCCCTCCTTGACTCCACAACCCTTTCAAAATGTGCAAAGAACTCAACATAGTTATCAACTGGCCTTAAGAACCTGTGAAATGTCAACACAATATGGGGATGTGAAAATCAAATTCTCAACTACATAGAGCAAACACACATCGCTGAAATAAATAGAACCCTCTCGCTGATCAAAACAGTATTGTCTCGCTGAAAATAACTATTCAACTATCGCTGAAAACGAAATTTATTCATACCGTTTCACAACTGAGTTAAAAGATTCACTTAGCTGAGTAGTCCTCATTCCTGCAGTAAAATGATTTTTAACCCAAGCAGCGGACCATTGACTTCTCAAATTATAAGTAGTCGACAACCACCTATGTTCAGATTGTGAGAAACAAGTTGATAGCATGTATTCCCATTCCACCTCAAATTCCATCTCTGTCCTCACATCATATACCAAATGATGAAATAGCTTATCAAACCTAAAAAAATGAGTTCAACATGTACATATCAATATCCAAATCGAAAAAACAATTGAAAGTAAAAATAACTAAATATTTACCTTGGTGTGTACAGTTGACTCAAATTTTTTTTCGCATTTTCTATAATGTGCCAACTGCATAAAGCATGATAGGTATTAGGCAAAATTTTCCTAATTGCCGGTGCCATCGCACAATCTTGATCTGTGAAAATCGTTTGAGGTGCCTTATCCCCCATACACTTCAAAAATGTTTTAAATAGCCACTCAAATGATCTTTGAGTTTCATCAAGCATCAATGCAGCTCCAAAAATAGAAGTCTGTCGGTGATGATTGAATCCAACAAAAACAGCTAATGGTCTGTAATTTTTATTTGTCCGATACGTTGTATCAAAGGTCACACTATCACCAAAAGCTTGATAATCCATCCTCATTTCAGCATCTGACCAAAAGATATTTGTAATTCTCTCATCATCATCCAGATCATACTCATGGAAGAAAAATGGATTACTGACACATTTCTCAGAGAAATACTTCAATACAACACCAGCATCCCCTACTTTTAAATTTCTTTGCCGCCTTCTAACAAGTGCATTCTTCAAATCGTCCTTTAAAAATCCTACAAGTCCACTACCTCCAGCACCCATACTCAACAAGTCATACGATGACTTCAATGACAATCCAACTTCTTCATGTATACCAGCAACAACACTGTGTAACTCATCAACTCTTCTATTCGATTTCAACATATGCTTCCTTGATGGTCCATGCAGATCATGATTATGATCACCACAGAAAAACACAACTCTATAAACTTTTTCATCAGTTTTATAATGTAACCTCACCTTTGCTTCACAACCAGTTCGGGTTTCATCACTCCTACGAAATTTCAGACTCTTAGAACGACAAGATGAATCACTATCCAACAAACAACCACGACGAAAACCTTCCTTATTGCACGCATATTGTAAATAGAACAATCTATCAACTTCATGTGGCTTTGGTCTCTCATACATTTTCCTTACCGAGAAACCTAAACTATGAGCATAATCACAATAAAACCTAAACGCATCATCAGCTGTAACAAAACTTAACTCACTCCAATTTATGTTGCCTGTGAAGAAATAAACAAAGAATTCCCATTAAAATAATACATACACGTAGCTGACATAAACCATCGCTTAAAATGCTTCACGTCCATCGCTGAAAATGCTAGACAGTTCTCGCTGAAAAAGCTAGAAATGCATCGCTGAAAATGCTAGGCATGCATCGATGAAAATATAATGGTTCTATCCCTCATAATCACATGTACAAACGTTTTGACGCTTAAATGAACATATAGATATGAAACTTCAGAAAACACAAAAAAAAAAAAAAAACATATCAAAGAAGAACTCAAAACGCTAGACAGTTATCGCTGAAAATGCTAGTAATGCATCGCTGAAAATGCTAAGCGTACATCGCTGAAAATATAATGGTTCTGTCCCTCATAATCACATGTGCAAACGTTTTGACGCTTAAATGAACATATAGATATGAAACTTCAGAAAACACAAAAAAAGAGAAACATATCAAAAGAAGAACTCAAAACTCAAAAAACATACATAAAATCAAAAACGACGATCTGCCATAAAAATACTCAAAATTCGAAAATGCTAAAAAGTACCATTGGACGCAGAACTCGAATCTGAAAACGTTGCCGACGCATTCAACGACATGCTAATCGCATTCATAATTGCCAACAACTTCCTCACACCGCCGCAACACGTACAGAGCAAACAAAACACAGAAGAGAACTTGTCACCAAAAAAAAAAACAGAAGAGAACTCGGAAATCCAAAGAAGACGACGTCCAACGGCGAACAATATGCCAAATATATGAAATTACTTTTCTACCCTTAGAGTTAATCTCAATCGTCGATTTTTAAAGACAATCAACGGCTGTAAATGCCCACAGCACATCAAGTCAAAAAGGGTGATTGCACCCTAACGAAATTGAAGATATATTTATAGTGTAATTTATATTAAGTAGTGGGGGTATTTAAGTCCTTGCACATTTTACGAGGTGCTTTTGGCTTCTGCTTTTGGGAGAAGCACCCCCTGTGCTGCTTCTCCCAGAAGCACTTTTTCGCTTTTCGATGTGCTTTTGTTTTTTCTTAAAAGTCAAAACAAACACCTAATTTCTACTAGAAGTGCTTTTGGCAGAATCAAAAGCCAAAAGCACCTCCCTAGAAGCCAATCCAAACGGGCTCTACTTACAAGTACAGTACTTAGAGCCTGTTTGGATTGGCTTTTTTCCAAGTGCTTTTGGCTTTTGCTTCTGCCAAAAGCACTTTTGAAGGAAAAAGAGTGTTTGTTTTGGCTTTTTAGAAAAAGCAAAAGCACCTCGAAAAGCTGCAAAAGTGCTTCTGGGAGAAGCAGCCTAGGTGGTGCTTCTCCGAAAAGCAGAAGCCAAAAGCACCTAGTAATGTGTGCAGAGTCATAAATGCCCCTATTAATTTATTTAAATTACACTATAAATATATATACTATCATATATAAATAGCATATCCTTTTTGGTAATTTACACATTTCAAAAGCACTTTTCACTTTTATACATCCAAACACACTATTGAAAAAAAGCTGCTTTTTAAACATTCCATCTAAACACAAAAGTTAGCTGCTTCTGTTTTTGGCTTTTACTTCTGCTTCTGTTTTTGGCTTCTGCTTTTTTTAAAAGCCAATCCAAACGGGCCCTTATAATACAGCTGGTGGCTTCCAACGAGGGACCAGTGCATCCACAGCACCACATGTCTCTGTGCTCAAGGTTTTTACCAACTACTACAAAATTCAATGTGCTGGTTCGTGTCAACCTGACAGACGGGGTTCTCTTTATTTTATGGAAATTAATTTTTTCTTTTTTTTTGGTACATTTGGGAAATTACCTAATACTCCATCCGTCCCATTAATTGTGGTCACTTTCTTTTGTACACGGGAATTTAGATTGTGGTGTTTAGTAGTTAAAGTAGTGTAAGTAAATTTGACTAATCCATCCATCTAATTTATAACGGTTACATTTGGTTTTTAACTTTGATTCAATGTTATCGTAATGATGTAGAAAGAGAAAAATAGTAAAGTGTGATCATGTTAGAATCGTCTAGTCGTATAGTTTTATAATATTTATTTTATATAATTTTTATTTATACCCATTTTGAGATATTAATGCTTAAACAAATATAGAGACTTTGTGCAGAAAGTACAATTGTCATTATTGTACGGCTTTTAATTATGCTTATGTTAATCTAATTTGCTTAAAATGGAAACTGGCCAACCTTATTGGACACTCCAAAGAGGAATAGTAGCCAAAATTATTGGGACCGAGGGAGTACTTCTTCTTAATGTTTTTGGTTGTTATAGTTTCACTTTTGTTATTGTTTATTTTATCACTTTAATTTAAATTTTTTATCATAGTTATACAAGTTAAAATATAACTAAATGAAATCTTATTAGATTTTTCTCGTCATGTAGCTTTTAAATATCGAACTTTTAGAATTTTTATGGTCCAAAACTCGAGTTATTATTGGTTTAAAATGTGCATTGAATTGCGTAAAAAGTAGGTTCATAACAAACAAAAAGATACGGAGGAAGTTGTAGGACTGTATTATTACTATTAACTTGGTTACTTTGTTTAAATTTATAAAATACTTACAACTGATATTTAATACTTGCATCATTTTTTCTATTTCACGCAATCCAATAGATATTTTTAACCAATAATAACTCATATTGTATATAAGTAAAAATTATATACATTTAATATTTTAAAACTACGTGATTAGATGAAGCTAACTAGGATTAGGGAAAAATACCGAATATACCGCATACCGTGTATACCGTACTGAAAAAAATATCGAGATTGCCAAAATTTTCAATATACTCCCTCCGTTTTCTTAGGATTGCAACATGGATAACTGACACGCATGCCGATGCATATTTTCAACAATTAATAACTTTAATTGTGTACAAGTAAAAATCATAAAAAGTTGATATTCGAAAACTACAAGTTTAGACGAATCTAATAAGATCTCACTTGATTATGTTTTTTCTTATATAACTATAAAAAAAAATTTGGATCAATGTTAATATGTGAATAGTGGAGTGGTGCAATCCTAAAAAAACGGAGGCCGTACTACAATTTTCGGTACGGTATCATACCTTGATACCGTACCGTAAGATTTTTGAATGGTAACGATATAATTTTTTTGAAACAGCGGTATACCGTTACCGTACCGAACTTTGGTATATACCACGGTTTCGGTATATTGGTATGTACCAAAGGTTCTATAGCGGTATATACCGCGATACCGGTATATCGGTATGTACCGAATGTTCGGTATATCGGTATATACCAAACTTACCGAAAAATATACTTAATTTATATAATTTTACATATTTAACCCTATATCAGTATGTACCGATTGTTTGGTATATCGATATATACAGCGGTATTGGTATGTCGGTATGTACCGAAGGTTCGCTATATACTGAACTTACCGAAAAATCGGTATGGTAACGGTATAAAAATATTTCATATCGAAATCTTCGGTATACCGATCTTCGGCATACCATAGGTTTTGATACGGCATCGGTATGAAAATTTCCATACCGTAAATTTCGTTACGGTATACGGTATGGCGAAAAATGTTTGGTAAAGCGCACCGACCCACCACCCCTAAAGCTAACGAAATTTCACTTGATTATATTTTTTCTTATATAATTATGTTAAAAAAATTATAAAAATTACTCAATAAATAATTATCAATATGCAAATTGAGTTATTAAATGAGAACGGAGGGAGTATGTAATAACTAAAACAAGTCGGTAGAAGGAGACCCTTCTGCTTTTGAGTCACGATATAATAAATATCTACTTATGGGTCACTAGAAGGCATTTGGGCCTAATCTATATATTATTAATACCATTAGTGGTCAACCTAGTCAATATTTAATGTGGTGTCTCCATTCTAAATTTCCAATTTTCTTAGATTTTTGCATTTTCTATTAATTAAATTTAGATTTTTATATTTTTTATTATTTATTTACTACTTATTTATGTCAAAATATTTATTGATTTGGATATGGAAATCCTCATTTCCATTTTTTAAAAGATATGAAATTTTTAACTTATATGAAATTATCATAATTACCGATTTTAAAAGATTTGAAATTTGAAAATTTGTATGTTTGCATTTATTTGTATTAGAGTTTTGTTTTTTTAATTTATTTATATTAGATTTCTGCACTTTTTATTCCAATATTTTTTTATTTTTACACAATTTTCAGTTTTTTAAAGATATAAATTTTTAAACTTGTATGGAATTCTTATAATTTTTTGCTTTTAAAAGATTTCAAATTTCAATTTTGCATTTACTTACATATTTATTTTAGATTTTTGCATTGTTTTATTATTTTGGATTTTTGCATTATTTATTTATGTTAGATTTTGGATTGATATATTCACATAATTTTCAGTTTTACCCAATTTTCAGTTTTAAAAGATATGAAATTTTTAATTTATATGGAATCGAGATATGGTTTGACACATTGTTATTAATTGGTTAATTTTTTTTATTCGAAATGCCAAAAAAGAAAAGGGAGACATAAATACTGGGATGGAATGAATATTATTTATTTTAGTTACATAAAAAGTAATAAAAAAAACTTAAATAGGGTATCAAAGGGATGCGATTTTCATTTTGGGATCATAATGAGGCGATTTGAATAACATCCGGTCCGCTTTGGCTTTTTTTGTGGGTCCAAAAGCTTTGTAGTGACCTGGTAATTAAAATGGCTGAAATCTGAAAATTGATCATTTTAATGGCCAAAAAAATTATTATCTCTAAAAATAATTCAAAACGATTATAATTATTAAGGGAAATGTGAAAACTCATATTCTTTGCATAATTGGTTTAAAGCAAAATTAATTATTTTCATAAAGCATATTATAAATAAAAGAATATGATGTATAAAGAGTTATTGGAAATGCGAATAGATCCATCAGTAAATAAAGGAATTTTTTTTTAAATCTATTTTTTAAGAAATAATTCATTAATCAATAGTTTAACAGATTTGTAATTGACGGAATAACAAATATAAATATAGCTTTACTAGGAATTGAAATGCTAATTGCTGCAAATTATATAAGTTTGAAATTTTTCTCTGGAATACCGATACTGAATGAAGTTTTAACGTCTGAAATATATAATCTATTAATACTAGAACAAACATATTATAATAAGGAATAAATGAAGGCGGGTCATGCTAAGCTATCATGTTTCTTGATTGATGAGCACAATAATGTTTATAATAAAATAATGTCTGCAGTTGATAGTGATGATGTTTGATTTTTTTTCTTTACGTGGTGAAACTGATAAGACATTTATCAATAATTTATCTAGAAAATGTAATATGGTGCTGCCTGTAGCATCCAGTGGACAACATATTCTAAATTTAGTACTACCTCATTTTGATATAAATGAACCATTTGCATAGTACTATTCATTGAATAAATTTGATCAAATTTTTTAACATAGATATATAAGATAAAACATAGTCAAGTGACATCTTGGTGGATTCGTCCAATAACGTAGTTTTAGAATATCAAATTTTTATAATTTTTACTTATATACAATTTGAGTTATTAAGATTTAAATACGTGTCTTGGATTGCGTGAAATACAAAAATGGAGCAGTTATTAAAAAACAGAGGTAGTATTCAACTAGATTGTGGCGAGAATTCTACCTGCAAAAAACTTACACCATAAAATTATTTAACTTCTCTTCTCAATAAAACAAAACTCATTATTTGGGATGAAAATTCTTGATTGGTAGATTGATTATGAGCCTGTCTGAATTAACCAAATCCCTATTTGATTTCAGAGGAAAAATTTCTCATCTCACAGTTTTTTTTTACTATGCCTATTAAAAAAAATCAATGTCAATTTTTAAAGAAAGTTGGACTCTATTTTCAAAATAAGTTTTTACCCATATCAGTGATATGTTGCAATATCTCGTGTCATTGGAAAGAAAGCATTCGAAGTATTAATATGTAATTAATATGGATTAACATAATATACTACAAGAAATATTGTTTACAATAAAAATTATATATGGCAAAAATTTGCACAATGAATATTTCATGTACGTGGTGGCAATTGGTAAAGCTGTTATTGATCTTGGAGATATACAATTAAATGTGACATTTCCATGATAATTATATAAAATATACGGAGGATCATATAGCGGTATTTGTTCAGAGTACTTATGCAAATATGAACTGCAACACCTCAAATCCAGATATTTTTAAAGATTATGTTATACTAACTCATACCAATGATTGCTCATACGATCAATGATTACATCATGGAATATATCTCTACAAATGAAAATGTATATATATATATATCAGTTCAAACAATATTTATCAAGATGGTGAAAGTATAAGTAAAGCCAATGAATTATTTTCACTGGAATATCTAAACACAATCAATTATTATGGATTACCGAATAATATAGTTGAATGAGGGTTGCATAGTCATGCTTCTTAGGAATATAGATCCATCAAATAAATTATGTAATAGAAGTAGGTTGATCGCAGAACCATATAATGGAGGTTAAATTAATTTTCGAGAAATCATGAAAATAGAAAATTCTTGATTGGTATAATGATTATGAGTCTATCTGATTTAACCAAATTCCCCATTCGATTTCAGATGAGAAAATTCTCATTCGCCGTTTATTTTGCTATGATTATAAACAAAAAGTCAATGTCAATCTTTAAAGAATGTTGGACTTTATCTTCCAAAACCAGTTTTTAGCCATTAAAAGTTATGTGTTGCAATATTTCGTGTCACTAGCAAGATGTGACTCAAAGTATTAATATTCAATTAAGAATGATAACATATCACAAGAAATGTTTACAATGAAATTTATATATGACAAAAAAATTGCAAAATTGATACTTGATGTAGGTGATAATAAAGCTGTTATGGCTTTCGGAGATGTACAATCAGATGTTATATTTCAGGATGATATTCTTATAAACTTTACGGGTGATCCAATAACGACAATTTTTTAGATTACATATACAAATATAAACTGCACCGCTTCGAATACAGACATTTTTAAGGATACCGTTATACTAGCCCTTACCAATAAGATTTTCAACAATGAAATTTTCAACAAATTGTGGGTGAATTTTTCATATTATGCTTAATACTTATATTTAAATTTTATTTCATTTTAATTTAAATTTGAAATTAAATAAAAATATTATTTTAATAATTATTTTTATTGATATGTTAGGTTTATACCGGACAAGGCACAGAAGCTAAAGAAGATGGTATAATATGATTTCTTTATTAGTTTTAAAAATAATTAAATTAAATTATCATATACTCATCTTTCGAATCTATATAAAATTATTACATGTTTTTCATTACTCAAAATATAATTTATTATTAATTTATATAATATAAATATAAATATTATATAAATATATAAATATGCCCGTCGAATCTCGACGGATTACTTGCTAGTTTTAGGTAATGGCAATAAAAAAATGCGAAGTGCAGACCGCGTGTTGTGCACGTACAAAACGACTTATGCGATGATCTAAAAATAGAAATGTCTCCTTCTGATTGCTTATTTTATCTTTTATATAAATAAAATAAATAATACTCCCTCCGTTTTTGAAAAATTAAAACGGACCCACAGTGCACGCAGTCCAATGCACATTTTAAATCATTAATAACTCAAGTTCGGTACTAGTAAAAATTCTAAGAGTTCGATATTTAAAAACTACTCGACGAGACGAATCTAACAAGATCCCACTTGACTATATTTTAACTAGTATAACTATGATAAAACTTTAAGTCAAAGTGCATGTATGAATAGTACCCAATTTCCAAATGTTTCATCTATTCAAAAACGGAGGGAGTACTCAATCTGCCCCATTATTTATGTTTCCGCTTTCATTTTTTTATTTGTCTCAACGTTTTTGTCTCATTTTTATTTTAGTAAATAATTAAATATTAGTCCCTCTGTGCCACTTTAGTTGTCTGGTTTGACTTTTTGGCACTATTCATTATTTAACATTGACTCAACGTTATTGCAAATATATATTTGAGAAAAAATAGTCGAGTTGGGTCTTGTTAAAATCATAAAATTATGTAGTTTTAGAATATATATTTTACATAATTTTTTGTTGTAAATGTAACACCCCCATTTTCCCTAAAGCAACAGCGGAAGCAAAGCTTGGGAAAAATGAGCCGATGTCACCGCCACGTATTCCGGGCCGTCCGAAATACGCTAAGGCTAGCAGACATACTTACAAATAATCAGAGTTTAATATATATGCTAACCATTTTCAAGATAAGCTGGCATATAACTCGCACAGAAGCTTATAATACTGTAACAAGTATAAAATAAGCTTATTTATAAAAGTTTGATTTGCATAACCAAAACAAAGGAATGCGTTCCGCTAATGAGCTCAACGAAAACAATACGTGGAGTTTTGATTTAAAAGAGGTTGTCTACTTCGTATTTCAAAAAGAATACTATTAAAAACGCTAAACGCATTGTTTTAAAACAGTAAGGCACATTATTTGTGCGAGTGGGATAAAACTCAAATAATTTTTTTTGAGAATAGTAGAACACATATGCCAAGTACACTCCAGCCAAGGATAATTAAAAATACATATTTTTCCAATAATACCCGAACCGTGCCCGATGTCGTAAAAATGCCTACTGGTCCTCACGGTTATCAAAACCTGAAAAAGGGATATTAAAAGTGTAGAGTCAGCGAAAAATATCGCCGAGTAAGTAGACCTTTACTCCCGGAGGAGGTCGAGTTGCAGAAATAATTAAAAATGACATTTATGGAACAAGGCATGCTTAAACGAGGATAATTTATACATATACGAAATATTATACTATATCCCGGGAACAGATAATATAACAATATGCGTTACCGAGAAATAATTATCTCAGCCACCGTGATGTGCAAGTTCCCCGCCGTAGGGCCCAATTCGCACATACACTCAAGGGTGTGGGGGAGGTAAGAAATTTCCTCAACCCACTGTGAGATAAGGTAATGGCATCGGGCTGAATAACCCCAGTGGTCCCCGCGTGGCTAAAATATGCACAACAAACGAGGGAGTTGGGCAGCAGCGACCCACACACAGTCCCACCCCCGTAACAATGCGCGCTCAAAAATCCGTAGGATTTTGAGAATAGTTGCAACAAATATTAGGCACAGTAAAAAAAATAGCATACCAATATTCTGAAAACGGTAGGGAAATCTACCCGGGCTTGATGGAATTCTTCAGAGCAATAAGCATAAATTTAAAATATAATAAAGCGGTATTTAAAAATTTATGCTTAAGCTAAAATAATTTGGGCTTACTCCAAAGAGTAAAAATCTACTTACCGTTACCGTAGGCTTGGGGTTAACAACACAATGCAGGCGACGAGCAGATAAATTTTCTTGTTTAACTATATTCCACAAGAAGCCTCCAATTGCAACTCTACTTCATCATCTCTCTCCCTAACTCACAATTATCCAAATAATATTCTCTTTAAAAGATTTTTCGACAATCTCAAGGGAGTAATTTCATATAAGGGTATTCAACAATGCCAAATATCATTTCAACTACAAACCCCCATATCAACTTATCATAAATCTGAAAATATCATTTCACGGATCTCAAAATCCAACAATTTCATAATAGGTGCAACATCACCATTTCTTATGTCGCAATTTACGCCAAACAGCTTTAAAAATTCATACGAAAGGCGTTTGCTCTGAAATTTGAACTGTAGATACTCAACACATAGATGAATAAGTTTCATGTTTTGCACTTTTCAAAATAAGGTACGAAAACAGGTCAAAAGTCGTGATCTTTGTAAAACTACCTTGCTATCAGGATTTCAACAACAGCGGCTTACATTTCAACGAGTGTTAAAAATATCAAAACTCATTCAAAAATTATGAAATTTTTCAGAAATATTCTATACTAGAATGAAATATTTCTCATAAAGAACCTAAAGAAGATTCCAAAGGGAAATACGAAAATTAACTCGATCAAGTTAGGGTTTCAGAAAATCGCGCTCACAGCCGCGCGGTCGGAGTTAAAAATATTCTGGGAAAAATCCACTCAACGAAAAATTCTGAAATTTTGCAGTTGTGTTAAAAATTCATAGATCTAAATTTTGTATGAAGAAAGATTTGGAAAATTCGGAATCAAAATCATGATATAGAAAGATTTTCATAAAAGATCCAAATCGCAGAATTTGAAATCTAATGCGCAATCTCTGTAATTTAAAAACTGACGATGACTCTATGGACCAAAAATTACGAAATTTTAACCCTAAGTCCTACACACATATATCTATAACTTTCATTTAGAATGTTTTGCAAAATTCAGATTTGAAAATATCGAAACAAGAGAATCTTTAGAGAACACAGAAACTGTCAGATTTGCGAACAACAATGATTTCGAATTTTGGAACATTATGGACGAGTTCTAGGGCACCAAAACTGAATATGGATGAATTAACTTACAATGTTGGATGCTCCTTCAATTGCTAGGAGTGCCGAGAGCTTCGGTAAACCCACGAAAACTTTAGGAAGGAGAAAAACTATTCACTAAGAAAAGCCTGCACTAGACTTGGTGTTTCTTGTTCTCTTTAGGATTATGATGAAATGATCTAGTTTGGTATGAATTGAAATGAAAAATTTTGCCTTTATTTATAAACATTTCTAGCCGCAATATGCATAGTAGTCAACGCCGCATTTTGAATAGTACTAGACGCAATATGCATAGTAGTCAATAGCCGCATTTCGAATAGTACTAGCCGCAATATGCATAGTAGTCAAAGCCACATTTCGAATAGTACTAGCCGCAATATGTATAGTAGTCAAAGCCGCATTTCGAATAGTACTAAGAATGTGAAAAAAAAATATGAACACCAACACATTTTCTAGTAAATAATTAAATCTTACACAATTAACTCATATGCAACTTTTGGGCATAAAAATTTACCCTTCTATGTCATGTATGCATATGACCCCATTTCATTTCCTCTAGTGATCGATAGAAATTAAATTTATGAAACGGTTTTAAAAATATTAAATTCTAAAAAAAAATTATTTATTTATTTATTTATTTTAAATTTTACGGAGTGTTACAGTAAATATTTTGAGATTTTAACGATTGAAAATATGCATTAGATTGTGTGCACAAATGAAAAAAAAACATGTTAAATGGGACGGAGGGAGTAATTATCAAGCTTACCAAATCACATCACATCAATAAATAAACTAAAAGTTTAAACTCACAACCATCCCTTTTATAAGTTGTGTGGCTTGGACTCCCACGCAACTTTGCCGACACATGAGTATCTACATCCAAGATATATTAAGTATTAACCATTTAAATATACTACATCCATCTCGTTATATTTACTATATTTGATAATAACTACTATTCAGACACTAACTTTCACTTAAAGTTTTATCATGTTTATACAAGTTAAAATATAGTCAAGTGGGATCTTGTTAGATTCTTCTCGTCGTGTAGTTTTTAAATATTAAACTTTTAGAATTTTTTTACCTGTACCGAACTTGAGTTATTAATGATTTAAAATATGCATTGGACTGCACGAAAAGTAGGTTCGTAATAAACATTTCGATAAAGATGTAGTATTAGATAGCGTATAGAGAAATGATGATACTAAATTGAGGTGAACAGAATAATTATGTTTAAAAATGTTTAAAATTTTAATTAAATTTTACTTCCTCCATTTTTTTGTTTGCCCTATTTGTGTTTTGATTACTATTCACATACATTTTGTCTTCAAGTTTTATCATATTTATACAATTTAAAATATAGTTATGTCCAAGTGGTTAAGTCCCTTGACTTCCAACGGAATATTGGAGGTTCGATTCCCACCACCCCCATCCCTCCCCTTTGTAATTGTGTGGGATGAGCTCCCACCACACATTTCCAGACCTTCAATGGCTCATCCAAAAAAAAAATAAAAATATAGTCATGTGGGATCGTGTTAGATTCGTTTCGTCTTGTAGTTTTTAAATATCGAACTTTTAGAATTTTTGTTTGTACCGAACTTGAGTTATTAATGGTTTAAAATGTGCATTGGACTGCGCGCTAGGTATCCGTATCAAACAATAAAAAAACATAGAAACTATTTCGGTAAATTGGTTAAGCAAAGTACTAAAACGAAATATATGGCATTGATGATGTCACTGCTGACATCATCAGTGATGTGGCCGGAACTGATAAATTGGTGTGAAAATGGTAGAATACAAATGCAACTGTGCCTCTGTGACTGTGAGTCGTCATCACATGAAATCTGATCACAAGAACTAACCAGCAGATTTGACCGGCTGATATGATGAGTAGATTTATCCGGCAAATAATAATAGCAAATTTCATTTGAATTGTTTAGTAGATTAGCATATATAACAATCAATAAATAGAATATTTAGTATGTAACGTATAAGGACATAAATTATTTTAATTTAAAAATATGTACTTTTATAAATTCTCAGTTTTTGTATTTATAATTATAAAATTAAAGTTTCCTCTTAACTCTCCAACACTCTGTTTTATATTTATAATTATAAAAAATGCAAACATTCTCATTATTTTAAAAATATGAATTATTTATATTATTGATAAAAATATTTTGTTATGAGTATTATTTTGTTATCAGTAGGTATATTCATTACAAGAAACACCCCTTAATTTCACTTATTTTGTTAAATATCCCATCTACTTTTACACACAAAATTTCCATTCTTTTATATTATAACTTTTTTCCTCGCCCACGTCGTTGCCTTCCATAATTTTATATATTTATTATTTTATTTTATCTTTCCCAATACCAATTTTCCTTCATCTTCATCAATAATTTCAAAAGCATCAAAAATACATTAAATACGAAGTAGAAACATAAAGTTTGCATACAATAATATAATAATGTTATTCCAATTTTCATTTCAAACAAGAAAGCATCTTTCATACACTACTAATCCTACTTATTTCAAACAAAAAAGCATAGTATGTACAATCTACAAGGATATCTAGTACAACTCCATTACATCACACAAATTTAACCAAACTTTGTTCCTCAATGACCTGTTTCTTGGTTCTTTTCTAAGCTCAATGACTTGTTCATCAAATCCCTTAGAAGAGGAGTCGAGTATAAAGTCAATGGGCTGCAAGCTCTTCTCAACTGATTTGAGGAGCACCAGGAGGTTTTCCTTTGCCCAATCATGAAGGATTTAAAGATCTCCTGCTTTTCTGGAGGCATAGGATTGGTAATCTGAACATGAACTTCTCGAGGATGAGCAAAAGGCTTTCTAGCTTTCCTGTATTTCTGGATTCAGTATAAGAGTGATCCTCAGACATTCAGTGGAATGCAAAATCCAAGCAGAATCATAAGAATGCAGCTTGATGCTAAAATACAACACAAAATGCCAACTAAGGGCTTCTCCAACCAAGACGCAAAACTAAAAATGGAGTAGAAGAAGTGCTCCACCCGAACTGCAAATGGCAACGCATTTTGCGTTTCCGGTTTCTGTACCGGCGAGTGAAACGCATGTTTGCGTTTCCCTATTCATTACTGGAAAAACTTTTATTGTATTACATTTTAGTCCATATACTTTTTTTCTTTTTGTTTTCAATACCTTTAATTGCAGTTTAATTAAATCAAATTTAATACTAGTACATAATTTAATGGTTATTTCAATTTTATTGGATTTGGACTTTAATTTCTTGGCAAATTTTATCTAAACTTTAATTGTTGTCTTTTTATTTGCTTGATGTACTTTAATATTATTTTTATATTTTTAATTTAAAATTTAATTAAAATTTGATATTTATAATGCAACAATAAATATTTTTATGTTAATTTTTAATTAATTATTTTATTAATTATTTTTGTTTAAATTTATATAGGGATGAAATTGCAAATTTGATAAATATAGTGGTAATATATGAAAAGTGTATAAAGAGAATATTCTATGGAATATTCTTTTGGGTTTGAGTTTAGGGCACGTTTGGCACACTGTACTGTATTATGCTGTATTATATTATTTAATGCAGTGTATTGTATTAGGGTGTATTGTATTAGCAGTGTATTAAATTAATGCTATACAGTGTTTGGTAGTACTCTGTATTATAATTATACAGCGTTTGGTGTTAATAATGTATTGTATTATTTTCTAAATAATTAAATAACAATTAATTTACTACCAAATTTTATAAAAGTTGTAACAATACCAAAAAGAGAACATCAAACATGAACATCAATTAATCAAAAATAATAAAAGATTGATTTAGACTAGAAAATAAACTCAAAAATTAAAGTTTTTTTTTTTTTTTTGAGGACAATGGGATTTTATTGCCAAATAAAAAGAAACATCGGGTATACAACGCACGCCAGCTCCTCTTACCACAATGCAAGCCAGATAACAGTGCAAGACATAACCGAGCAAGACAAAATTCAGACACTTTCTGATAGTTAACCTGCATACACTACCAACCCTTCCCAGAAAACAGGTGCACAAGCTGCATCAATAACCAATATGCAAAACTAAAATCCATTCGAGCCCAATGTACTACCTGTTGCTCAATACCAGGCCTCAAAAATTAAAGCTAATTGGCTAATTGACATCAAACACGAAAAAAGACATGATCAAAGCAATCCAAATAAAAGACAAAAGAAAACAAAGTATACAAATTCATACATCGGTTGACAAAGAAATATTACTTCAAATAAACCCATTGTTTTCATAAACATTCTCAAACCAGCAATTGAGATCATTCCACTGTGTGTTGTTATCTATTCATCTCAAAGCAAAATCCAGAATTCCCGTCTCTCAGTTACCATCACAAAAAAAGGTAATTACAAAATATTATATAAATTGAGATGTTCAAAGTCCACTCCTCTTTTCCCTCAAGAGCATATTAACATATACTTGTTTGCACTCTGAATCATTGCAAATTGCTTTGAAAGTCTGCACATTTGATTGTTTTTCAAGGATCAGATTCACAACCAGTAGCTCATCTTCAATTGGAAGGCCTAGAGTGCGAACGTTCTCAGCAACATAATGATTATCATTGTTATCTGAAGGAGTCATACGCTCAGCCAGAAGAGTAAATGCTTGTACATTTTCAGTATTTGCTTGCTGAAATGCTAAAATTAATTTGTCCATTTTAGCATAACCATCCTCTGATCTTCTCCTCTTGCGTGTGGAAATTTCAGGCTGTGATCGGGCATTTGATGGAGCACCATCATCTACATTCATGTTCTCTTCTTCCATCTCCTCGGGCTCATTCATCATGTCAGTTGGGGTTTCTGTACCCAATCCAGTCGCACGATCTCTCCCAAAGATATTTACAAACCTCTCATAGAGCGGAAAAGGCGTGTCTCTCCATTTGCTTGCATCTCTGTGACGCTACAACATCAATAACAACAAATTATAAATCTAATGATAATAATAATCAATGTGATAGTAATGACAACTTGCATTTACCTCAACATAAGATTTCCATACATCGTCGCTGTCCACCTCAACACACTTTTAATGTCATTCCATCCAAAGCCACTAGTGTTCAGCATATCATATATAGTGGCATATACCTTCTTCCAGGCTCGTATCTTTGAATCAATATGTGGAGTTGCCTTCAAACCACACCCTGGAATTGCTGCTTCTAGCTGCTCTTCCATAGTCTTGTACATTCCGGTTTTAAAACTACCATTGTCTGCTCTACCACCATTAGCGACCACGGTGTCCAAAATATCTAAAAAGCCTCTTCTTCAGCTTTTGTCCATGCTCGCCTCGAAGTTTTTCCTCCCTGATTTGCACTTCCTTGTTCCATTCCCTGCAATGTGCAAAATATGTAATAATATCGAAGTCAAAATTAATCATAATGAACAATAATTATTATCTGCGTAGCTAATTCTATGAAAATTGACTGCATCAGTTTAAAAAGCATAAAGACAACACGGTGAAACTGAATGCAACAAGCAAACATCATTAATTAGCATAAAGGTTTGCCTTTGTTGTGGCGGGCACTGTACTTGAGAGTTCTGTTAAATACTACTAGTAAAAGATCATTTCGGTCTGCTCACTGCTGTGTTGTGCAAGTTAGCAAAACAGCACTAGTGGAATGAGAATAATTAAATCAATGTGGAATGAGAATAGTAGTAATTAAGACTTCCAGCTTCATTCTTACATAGATAAATCAATGTGGAATGAGAATAGATAAGAAGTACCCATCGAAGTCTGAAATCAGATAGAATTGATAGATGTGCTATGGCCTATGCGGTTATGCCCCATGAGACTCTACTTGGACTTGGTGATTCCAAAATGAAATGTTTTCCCACTGCCTGATTTCTATCCTGTTACTGTTTGCCTGGATTGTCCTCGATATCCCATATGTTCCCAATTTTGACACTTCATTTCGATAATCATCTGAAATTGCAATTCTACTCCACTCTTAATTTCTTCCAGACCCATGAATTCAGAAAATCTGATATGGCTGGTGTGCATTGTTGTCTCTTGCTGACATGTTTGTCCCTTTTCTCAATTATCAGTTGCAGGCAAGTCTAGAATAAAAACTACAACTGGGCTTTATTGTGGAAATTAGACGGACAAATAATTACAAGATAAAACTATCCAATGGAAAGCTACAACATATGATCACCTATTATTATCAAGTAAAAAGAGACTCTGATCTTTGGAAGTATTTATAAAATATATGAAACAAAAGCATTACTGTATCACTCGTTCCTGGGCAATGGGGTAATTGTGGTTTCTCTTCTGCAATATTTTGCAAGCTCTTACCCCTCATCGAGGTAGCCATCTCAGCCCAAATGGAATCAATTTGAAATCATATTCTATTCAATAACATGAATCACACGAATCGCTTTCATAGACAATCATATTATATTCTTATAATTAACCCCACAAAAACAAATTAGGACACAAAAACAAGATTTGAAGAAGCACAAAATCAGAAAGGAAAGAAAGAAAAAGTTTAGGGCAGCAGAACACGTACAGAGACGCCGCCCACTGCCTGCGTGCGTCGCCACTCGTCACCGCCCGCCGCCGCCTGCGTCGCCGCCCGCCGGCTCCTGCGCCGCCGCTGCCTGTGTCGATGGGATTTGGGGAAGGGGGTGAGTCTGCCTCTGTCGGGATTCAAAGATGGGAGGAGAAAAAATCCGAAGAGACTGATAGAGGGAAAAGAAAGAATACTTCTAAACCCCGCATCCTACCCGGTATTAAATTATACACCATATCCCACATTAAATAATACATGGAATTATCCCAAAAAATTGTCAAACACTGTATTGTACTACTGCTATGTACTATTAAATTAATACAATGAGGCCCAATACACCCGAATACATCAAACCAAACATGGCCTTAGTGTTTTTGGTTGGAGATGAAATACTGTTTGATGTGACATTTACTGTATTTTGGGTTTGAGTTTAGTGTTTTCGGTTGGAGATGGTATAAAGAAACTTAGTTTGATGCGGAGAATCCATGGAGTTCTAACACTTCTTCACAACACTTAAATTGAGCATCAGCAGGAAGGTCTATGTAGACAGAGCATAAGTTGCATCAGCTTCTTCAATCAACTCTGTAATGCTGGAATAGTTCACTCAGGATTTGATAATACAAGTAGTTGTAAGATTTTTTTTTTTTTTTTTTTTTTTTTTTTTTTTTTTTTTTTTGCGGAATAGCCTATACAGTGTTGGGTAAACCGGTACCCTGTTTTACCTATCTATTACAAACCTTAAAGACCTAACTATGGGATTTACAAGGCTTTGATCTCACAATACAAGTTTCACTCAAGAACAGAAAAGAAAACAGCAAGCAGGAAATGAATCCAGCCGTCCAAGTGCACTTCCAGTCGCGATCTGGTCTCGGCCTCGTCGGGACAGATTCGTCTCCTCCAGTTCCTTGTTCCAACAGTTCGGTTTTCGTCTCTACTTTCCGGATCTACAACACACAGTTAGTAGAACAAGCAATATAGCAATAAATATTAAAAGGAAGACGAAATACCAACGGATCTAGATAGATCCGTTAACTCTTAGGCTCAGGTAGCCCAATGGAGACTCCACTCAACCGGAGCCATCACAGAAACGGTCACAAGGGAAGAGAATGAAGCGGTTACACCACCGCCGGGACACCAAGTCACCACTGCCGGAACAGATCCGGCCACCACCCTTCACAGCTGCTGTCCGAGCCTCCAAAGCTCACTGCCGCCGCTCACCCTGTCACCGGAAACCCCTTTCCGGTGACCCTAAACCTCTGTGGCTCTACGAAAGAGAAGCACACTCAACCCTACCGAACCCCCAAGGTCCGGCTTCCCAACCCCATGAGAGAACTCACGCCACTCGGCCCTCAACATCAAACACTCACAAAAGGGAAGAACTAATCTAGCCTCAAAGATGGTGTTGGTGGTGGAATCTGGAAACAAAAACCACAGCAGCAAAGGGAGCGCCGCTGCTTACTGAGAGAAAGGGAATGGGAATTATGAGGGTTAGGGGTAGTGGAGAGTGCACGTGAGGGAGTATTAATATTAAGACTGATGGGCCTCAGAAACACTTCATAGGCCAGTGGGAGTAATTGGGCCTCAAACTGAAAATGGGCCACCATAAACAACATTCTCCACCTTGGACCATTTTCTGTGTTGCCAAGAGTGTGCTCATTGGGACGATATCATCATCGCCTAATCATACCTTCACTTACCAGTCCCGCTTACCAACAGTATACATAAAGTATAAAAGCAGTAAATCATGCATCAGAACAGAATATATCAGCCAAAGTCAAAGTGAAGGATTTTCATGCATGATAACATCTTCTCAGCAGGTAAACACTTAGTTCCCATATCAGCAGGATTAAACTCAGAAGCAATTTTATCCAGTTTCAGTTTTTCACACTCAACATTGTCCCTAATGAAGTGGTACTTAACATCAATATGTTTAGACCTATCATGAAAAACAGGATGCTTGCTTAACTGAATTGCAGATTGGCTATCAGAAAAAATGGTGATCTCATTTTTCAATCCTAGTTCATGCATCAGACCACTAAACCAGATTCCCTCTTTAAAAGCTTCAGTTATGGCAATGAATTCAGACTCAGTAGTGGATAAAGTAACAACAGATTGCAATTGAGATTTCCAACTCACACAAGACCCACCTAGAGTGAACACATAGGATGTAGTAGACTTCCTACTATCCCTATCATTAGCAAAGTTAGAGTCTACATAACCAGTCACAAACATATCATCATGCCATTTAGAAAAACACAGAGAATAATGCATAGACTTGATTAAGTATCTCAAAAACCATTTCAGAGCTTCCCAATGTGGTCTACCAGGATTAGCCATAAATCTGCTCAAACAACTTATAGGATAAGCTAAATCAGGCCTAGTAGAAATCATCAAATACATAACAGAACCAATGGCATGCGCATAGGGAACAAATTCCATATCTTTCATTTCAGATTCATTTTTAGGGCATTGTTCTTTAGTCAACAGGAAATGTGAAGCAAGTGGACAACCAACAGATTTAGCATTTGACATCTTGAATCTAGAGAGAACCTTTTTCACATACTCAGTCTGGTTAAGGAGGAGGGTTGAATTAGCCCTATCCCTAACTATATGCATTCCAAGAATGCATTTGGCTTCTCCTAGATTCTTCATGTCAAAGCTCTTGTTCAAACAATTTTGAACCTCAGCAATGCTTTTCATGCAAGGACTAACAAGCAATATATCATCAACATAAAGCAATAAGAACATAGGCACAGATTTCACATCTTTCATGTACAAGCAATGATCAAATTTAGATCTAGTGAAACCTATGTCCTTCATGCATTTATCAAATTTAATGTTCCACTGTCTAGGTGCTTGTTTTAGTCCATACAAAGCTTTTTTCAAAAGGCATACATGATTGGGTTTGGTTTTATCCATAAAACCTTCAGGTTGCTTCATACAAATTTTTCTATCAATGTCACCATGCAAGAAAGCAGTTTTAACATCCATTTGTATAAGCTCCCAATCAAAATGAGCAACTAAGGCAAGCATTACTCTAATAGTAGTGAACTTAGCAACAGGTGCAAATATTTCAGAATAATCAACACCCTCTTTCTGAGTAAAGCCCTTAGCTACAAGCCTAGCCTTAAACCTCTCACCATGAGTTTCCTGTTTGATTTTAAAAATCCATTTACAATCAATCACAGAGATATTATCAGCCCTAGGAATCAACAGCCATGTCTCATTTTTATGTAAAGATTGAATTTCCTCATTCATAGCACTAAGCCACTTATTAGCCTGTTTAGACTTAACAGCTTCAGAATATGATTTAGGCTCTAGATTATCAAGTTCTTCACACACAGTCATAGCATAAGTAGTAAGAACAAAATCAGATAACCTAGCAGGAGTTTTACCTACTCTTCTAGCTCTATCCCTAGCTAGCATATAATCACTAAGATCATTCAAATCATTTTGAGGGATAATTTCTTCATTCTGAGCTCCACCTTCATCAATATCATGGGTATCAATATCATGAGTATCAGTTATTGGTTCCTCATTCACATGCAAATTGGGATCAGCAATTTCAGTATTTTCAATCGCATTAGGCACAGCAATGGGAGCAGGCAAATTCACAGAATGTTCCACAGAAGGAGACTCCACCTCAACAGAAGTACTATCATTCTCAAAAACTTTCATAGGAAATTCAAATTCATTAAAAATCACATCCCTACTAACAATGATTTTAAAACCACCCCCTGATCTATCAAACAACCTGTAACCCTTAATTCCCTCAGGATAACCTAAGAAAATACATTTCTTGGTTCTAGGGTCCAATTTATCATTACTAGTATGCACAAAAGCTGAACATCCAAACACTCTAAGATGTTCATAATCTACAGGTTTACCAAAAAAGACAGAATCAGGAGATTTACCATTTAAAGGGGCATTGGGTGATTTATTAACTAAGTAAGCAGCTGTCATCAGTGCTTCACCCCAGAACTTCTTAGAAAGGCCAGTAGGTGCCATCAAGCACCTAACCTTTTCTAATAAAGTTCTGTTCATTCTTTCAATCACCCCATTCTGTTGAGGTGAGTAAGGAACAGATTTATGCCTTCTAATACCAGATTCAGCACACAAAGTATCCATTTGGTGATTACAAAATTCAAGCCCATTATCTGTCCTAAGTGTACCAATCTTTAAACCAGTTTGATTCTCAATCAAAGCTTTCCAGTGTTTAAAATTCCCAAAAACATCAGATTTGTTTTGCATGAGAAATACCCAAACTTTTCTAGAAAAATCATCCATGATAGATAAAAAATATCTTCTACCACCATGTGTGGGCGTCGAAGAAGGACCCCACACATCAGCATGAATGTACTCAAGTACACGGGTGGATTTTATCCCAACGGGATATGAAGAGTTAAAAGACACTCTATGTTGTTTACCAGCTAAGCATGATTCACAAAGATCAACTTCACATAAATCAGATTTTAAACAACCAGCATCTTTCAGAAATTTCATGCCTTTGTCACTCATATGCCCTAGTCTAGCATGCCACAAAAGCGTATTTTCTTTCACCTTATTAGAACTAGAACTAGCAGCAAGAGCACAATTAACCACATTAGAGACCACAAAAAGATTATTCTTGATAATGGCCTTAAACAACATCAAATTCCCTTTGAACATTTTAATCATGTCATTACCAATTCTCCCTTCTAAACCTTTCTTCTGCAAGGTCGCAAGAGAAATCAAATTGTAAGACAAATCAGGCACATGTTTCACACCATCAAGACAGAATCTTGTCCCATTCTCAAATTGTAAGACAATTTTTCCTATGCCTAAGACATGACATCTATTGTCATTACCCATGAACACAAAGTCATTTTCAACAAGTTGATAGGAATCAAAAAATTCAACATGAGGAGACATATGGGAGGTGCACCCTGAGTCTAACAACCAAACAGATTTAGAAGCATCTTTAGCCATATTAACATCAGAAAAACAATTCAAATCATGAACCATCAAAAGCTCATCATGCTTAACTGCTACATCAGTCACGGCATTAACCTCATTGTTCTGATTATCAATTTGATTTTTCTCTTTCTTAGGGAGTCTACAATCTTTAATGAAATGACCCTTTCTACCACAGTTGTAACATTTCTTATCATGTTTACCTCTTGACTGAGATCTATGTGATTTAGACTGACCCCTAGCATTGCTTCTGCCCCTATCATTATGCTGTTGGTGATTACCCTTTTTCCAAGACCTACCCCTAGTCATAAACACCTTATCAGAATGCTTAGAGGAATTCTTCATTTCAAGTTCTTTGTTCTTTAGACTCTTAATCACATGATCTAAAGTCAAATCATCTCTAGCATATTGGATAGCAGATTTCACATCAGAATAACTATCAGGGATGGCATTCAACAACACTATAGGCACATAATCATCTATATGCTTATCACCAGTTGCTTTAATGTCTTGAACCAGTTTAGTAAAATTATCTAAACCCTCATCTAAGTCTCTAGATATATCCAATTTAAATTTAAAAAATTTACCAAGGAGGAATATTCTAGAAGACAAAGATGACTCAGCATACAGTTCAGACAGCCTCTCCCAAAGGTCCTTGGCTGTTTTGCAATCACTAACTTTTCTAAGGACAGCATCAGATAAACTTAAGATTATGGCAGATTTAGCAAGTTCATCTACTTCAGTCTTTTTAGCTTCAGTAACTTCGTTATCAAAGAGTTGATCAATTGCATTATAAACTCTTTGTTGGACAAGAACACAACGCATCTTAACTTGCCAGATGCTGAAGTCGTTCTTTCCATTAAAAGGAACTATGCTATTTAAGGTGGAGGTCATTATTGTGTTTGGCCTTTTTAATCAGAATGAGCAAACAAGTGCTCAAACACTTAGCCAACTAATCACAATTACTTCCACCCTATAGCATATAACATCCTTTTAATTTTTGAAGCAAACCCAAATTAATTTTGGATGCCCAAAAATTTTCAGAATTGACCCAACTGTTGGGCAGGCCCAAAATCAATTTTTTGGGAGGCCCAATAGTCCCAACGGTCACTTTTCAAAATTTGGATTGATTTTCACAGATTCCCAAAAAATCACAACTTTCAAGATTTTCAGGAATCTGCTTTTTCAGGGAATAAGAAATCAGATTTTCTATTCCCCAAAAATTTCAAATCCACAATTTTTGCACACAAAGCACAATAACACAGAAAATGCACAATTCACTAATAACACCACACAAAGCAGTTTATGCACAACAAAATGCAGAGAACAAAAAACACAGTTTAAGCATAATATTTCCAGATTTTAAAGCACAAAGCTCCAAGCATGAAAAATCACATATTTCAAGCAACAATCCAGAACAAGAATATTATCTTAAAACTGTAAAAAAAGATGGATCAAGCTATTTTACCTTGCGGGGGTGCCTTGACTAACCCCCGTCCCAAAGTGGCCTATGGCTCTGATACCACTGTTGGGTAAACCGGTACCCTGTTTTACCTATCTATTACAAACCTTAAAGACCTAACTATGGGATTTACAAGGCTTTGATCTCACAATACAAGTTTCACTCAAGAACAGAAAAGAAAACAGCAAGCAGGAAATGAATCCAGCCGTCCAAGTGCACTTCCAGTCGCGATCTGGTCTCGGCCTCGTCGGGACAGATTCGTCTCCTCCAGTTCCTTGTTCCAACAGTTCGGTTTTCGTCTCTACTTTCCGGATCTACAACACACAGTTAGTAGAACAAGCAATATAGCAATAAATATTAAAAGGAAGACGAAATACCAACGGATCTAGATAGATCCGTTAACTCTTAGGCTCAGGTAGCCCAATGGAGACTCCACTCAACCGGAGCCATCACAGAAACGGTCACAAGGGAAGAGAATGAAGCGGTTACACCACCGCCGGGACACCAAGTCACCACTGCCGGAACAGATCCGGCCACCACCCTTCACAGCTGCTGTCCGAGCCTCCAAAGCTCACTGCCGCCGCTCACCCTGTCACCGGAAACCCCTTTCCGGTGACCCTAAACCTCTGTGGCTCTACGAAAGAGAAGCACACTCAACCCTACCGAACCCCCAAGGTCCGGCTTCCCAACCCCATGAGAGAACTCACGCCACTCGGCCCTCAACATCAAACACTCACAAAAGGGAAGAACTAATCTAGCCTCAAAGATGGTGTTGGTGGTGGAATCTGGAAACAAAAACCACAGCAGCAAAGGGAGCGCCGCTGCTTACTGAGAGAAAGGGAATGGGAATTATGAGGGTTAGGGGTAGTGGAGAGTGCACGTGAGGGAGTATTAATATTAAGACTGATGGGCCTCAGAAACACTTCATAGGCCAGTGGGAGTAATTGGGCCTCAAACTGAAAATGGGCCACCATAAACAACATACAGGCTAGGGAAGTGGTGGGAGCTCATGCCACACAATTACAGATGGGAAAAGGGGAGGGGTAGGGCCGGGTGGAAATTGAACCCTCAATCTAAAGGTTGAGAGCCAGAGACTTAACCACTTGGGCTAAGTCCCAATCCCCAGTTGTAAGAATGTTGAGATGCTAGTAATCAAAAGCTTCCCGGATAATGCAATAAAGAATTAACATACACCGTGGTGCCACGTGGCTCACACCCTCAAATCTATCCATAATTATGCAAAACTCTCTTAGAATGCTTAGAAGGAGTATCAGAAGATACAATACTACAATTCCATTTAAAAACAAACTCATTTCCTATGCAGAGGAATTGAAGCCAAGAAGTTCAACTCTGCCATTCGTAAATGTGGTAAAGTGCATGTCATCAAGAATGGCAAAAAGAGTGGTGCTTTCGTTCCCAACAATGGTTGCTTAAATTACATTGAAGAAAATTTGAGGGAAAAAAGGATAAATAGGTCATTTTTCTTTTCAAAAAATTCAAATCAGTCCTTTTTCTATTTTATTACCAAAACAGTCCTCTACAAATGCTAATTATGTCCAAATCAGTCATTTTTTCACTAATTATATTCTAATTGCTGACGTGGCAAGGGTTTTAATTTAAACCTGACACGTGTGCATAATATTAGTCATTTTTTCTTTTATCTTTTGCCAATTCAGTCCTAAACTTTTATTTTGTTCTATTTAGTCCTCTATCCCAATCACTCATTTTTATATTGGCCTCAAACCTTTCAAATTATTTCATTTTAGGCCCAGAACCTTAAATTTTTTATTATTACTAATACATTTATCAAATAAATGCCCAACATACTTCCGTAAATAAAATTAAATACCAAACCTCATACATTTGGTTTGACCGCCTTGTTACCGGGTCTTCAAAGTTCCGAATTTTACGGACTCTCTCTAACCACCCGACCGTAACGATGGTTCATTGGTTCTGGTTTCCTTCAGCAACAATCATCACAATCATACTTTGTGGACAATAAAATTCAGGCTATTTTTTTTAATATTTTTAATAATATTAATATTTTTCAATAAAACCAAGGCTTCCTGTATCCATAACCTTCCAAAAATTCAAGTTAAATCATTTACTCAAATATTGCTACATCCTAAGGTAGGACGCAAAGTAAGATTCTGTTGATTGTTACTGAAGGAAACCAAAACCAATGAACAATCGGTTGCGGTCGAGTGGTTATTAGAGAGAGTCAGTAAAATTCCGGTACTTGAAAGACCCGATAACAAAGCAGTCGAACCCAATATATGAGGTTTGGTGTTTAATTTTATTTATGGAAGTATGTTGTGCATTTATTTGATAAATGGATTAGTAATAATAAAAAATTTAAGGTTTTGGGCCTAAAATGAAATAATTTGAAAGGTTTGAGGCCAATTAATATAAAAATGAGTGATTAGGGTAGAGGACTAAATAGAACAAAATAAAAGTTTAGGACTGAATTGGCAAAAGATAAAAGAAAAAGGACTAATATTATGCACACGTGTCAGGTTTAAATTAAAACCCTTGCCACGTCAGCAATTAGAATATAATTAGTGAAAAAAGGATCGATTTGAACATAATTAGCATTTGTAGAGGACTGTTTTGGTAATAAAATAGAAAAAGGACTGATTTGAACTTTTTGAAAAGAAAAAGGACCTATTTATCCCTTTTTTCCAAAATTTGAGCCCCACATTACATGTTCCCCCAAAGTAACCATTAAATCGAACACTTTGTAGGCGTACATAATACTGTTCAAAACAGGCACTCCAAAATAATTAATGATCACAAATCAAAACATGGTAGCAATATGAACCAACCCCTCAGTAACAGCTATTGAAACTTTTGACATTTTTCCACATGAGTATTTTTGAAAGAATAATAATTCCGGTTTGATTTTTATTTAATGAAACCACTTTTATGATGATGGAGTTGGGATAAAGGATATATTTATAGGTTGTCACGTTTTTATTACTCATGTGAAGAAACTGTGCCCCCGAAAGCGCACGGTGTCAAAAATTGCAGTAATTTATAGTAAGTACCGGATTGTTCACTGGAGGATGTGCGATATAAGCAGGTCCCACGCGGTTTTATAAGATTTTCCATTCGGTTACTCGATTCAAGTTTGAGGTTTGAACTAAAATATACTTAACATAGTTTAAACTAAACTATGCAAGCAATAAAATTATTCTAGAAAGCAAATTAAAATTATTCTAGAAAGCAATTAAATTTATTCTAAGAAAACAATTAAAATTATTCTAACAAAGCGATAAAATTTATTCTACGAAAGCGGTAAAAATTATACTAAGATATCTATCATTAATCCAGAAAGCAGATTTAAATTGTGACAGAAGGGACAAGAAGAAAAGAATAAAATTTGGACGAGATTCAGATGAAACACAATTAAACTTACATTTTATACACAGATCTTTGTTTACGATAATTCTTTCAGTTAGCTAACTCACATGCCCCTATACTATATTCCCTTTAACAGACATGTACTTACAATAGAGGTTTACATGCTCTTAAGACAACAAAATCTAAGATACCACAAACTCATAACTCCCCTTGTAATGCCTTGCCCGAGTATGTTAGTCATCTGTGGTGTATAAACAACACCTGACACATCATTAATTGAAATGCCAGGTACTCCCATCATTCCCCCGGTCACACCCAAAGATTGTAATCAAGCCTTGAACTATCTCATAACTCTCAAACCTAGTAGAAGTTAGAACTTCTCTCAATACATCCGAGTGACCTCTATAAAAGCATTTAAAAGAAAGCGATAAAGAAAGCATTTAAAAATCCTATCACTCGGAGGTTTCAAAAGCATCACCCTGGTAGTATAAGAAAGCCCCCAGTCATAATAACCAGACGTGGATCAAGAATTCCCAAACATCAGTAAACCGCTCGCAGTGTTTACCTACTTTCAGATGGTTATGAGATACAAACTAATGAAACAAACTAATAAATTAGTTTGTTCCGGATGCACTCACTCAAGACTCAAAAATAGGCTTTGGCAGAAGAGGATAGCAGTTGAAAGACTCAACCCTACCTTAGAAAATAACCAAGACCTACATGTTGTTCCTCTAGTATTAGCTACCACACCTTATCTGAATCCAAGTGGACTCTGATTCAGTGCAATATTTAATACAAGATTTCCAACATACAATAATTTTGGAAAATAAATGATATTTGAAAATCATTCCTTAAACAAGTACTAAACTCTCAATTAAAACACAAATCCGTTCAGTCTAGGTGAGACCGAATAGCTGACTCTGCTTCTAGTTTCCCAAAATCAACCCCTAGTCCGATATGAGTTAGTCATAACTGTGGAATTTATCCCTTACTTAGATCAGGATTTTATAAATGAATTTTTGTTGGAAATTTATTATGAGACTTGACTTACATCAAGACTCCTATGTCCAAGGGAAGGATCCCAAAATAATTTTAACCACAATATTTACATAATATTATCATGCATAATTTATATGGAAAGATAAAATAATTTATCCCAAAATATATGGTGGGATTAGACAGAATTTGTTACACAAAGATGACTAAGCCTTGAGATGAGAAGAGTTCAAAAGAACATTTTATTTTTGGGTAAAAAAGATGACAAAAATAATCAGGATAATCCGGACTGCAAACATCTGCTATCCAGGTCCTGACTATTCCAGGTTGGATGATTTTTAGACCGTGGAATGCCCTAAATGACAGTTGCTGCCGTCATCTTGGACTCCACTATCTGCGAATTTGGATAAAAACCATGTTCTATTACTGCAATAATTATTAGACAACATTGGCATATATCATCTAACATTACTACAGCTCCAGATTCAGGTTTGAAATTAAAATAAAGAAAAGAAAACTGTATCCAACTAGAAGCTGGCTGAGTGGCTAGTCGTATCTCTGTGATGAGACCTTTTTGCCGTAGCTTCCACCAGACTCCAATTGGACCATGCAAAATAATAAGTAGTAATTAATACACAGAAGACGAGCTAGTTGTATCCAAGGTTTTAAATATCGGTTTCGGTATCTATATCGGACATATAAATTTAGGAAAATTTCGAAGATATTTGAAATTTCGGAGGAAATTTCAGAGATATTTGTAATTCTTTGAGGAAACTAATTCGAGTTTCTGAGATGATGAAAATGAAGATATTTCAAAATTCCTCATATCTATTGCTATATAATATGCTAACAATACTCATTTAATGGTATAATATGCTAGTAATATTATTGATATCATGCACCATGTTGATTGATAAGAGACTTAAAATTGATAAACAAGTTAACTCGATGACATCATCAATATGAGTTGAAACATAAATTTTAATTTCTATTTTTTTTAAAAAAATATATATTTTTATAATTTAGGAATTAAAAAAAATTCGGGAAATTTCGGTCAAATTTTGGAAAATTCGGATTCGGGCAAACTTTCTATCGTTTCATGTGAAATTTCGCTTCGAGGTGTCCCGAAAACCGAAATTTCGGTCGAAATTTTGGAAATTTCAGGGATATTTAAAACAATGATTGTATCTCTAAGAAAGAGACCTTTTTGCCAACATTGGTCTGTGATATCCCTTACTGCCTATTTCACACAACACAGGTAAAGACCAAAAAAAAATAAAAAAGAAAATCATCTTGTATGAGAGACATTGGTTTCTCATGCAAGGTTATGGAATTTATTCCATAATTACTTTTATGGTCTAAATAATCACTTATCCCATAATTAATTACAGTCCGGATTATATGCTCAGATTACAAGAGTTTAATTTATAGAAAAATCTTTTAATGAAAAATTGAACAAAGTTCTTTACATCAAATTAATCCTTGGTTGAAATCATTGGATTTCATCGTCAAAATATTAATATAAAGGTTCAATTAATTAATGGGAGGAGTGGAGAATAACAATTTGGCAAAAAGGGTGCCATTCACGTCGCAAGACAGATATTATGTCGTGAACTCACGATGTGAGGCTTGCGAAGCATAGGTGGGTTGGATAGATGTTTGGAATTTTTTAGGAATAAGGGGTCTACCCCGTCGCAAGTTCACGACGTGGGTCTTGCGACGGGCAGGGTAGAATTTAGAATTTTATCTTTTGAAAAAGGAGGGGACCCCGTCGCAAGGCATTAAATTACGTCGTAAGCCTAGGCTTAGCGACGTGAGCCTTGCGACGAGTAGGTTAGAATTGGGTCTTACGTCGCAATGGGTACAAATTTACGTCGTGATCCTAGGGTCATGGCGTGCGGGTTGCGACCTAAGGGTTTTAAAATGGGGGTTCACGTCACAAGACTGAAAATTAGGTTCACTACGTGAGTCTTGCGATGGGAATGTTTTGTAAATTTTTGAAGTAGTTTTTGGTCTTACATCGCAATGCAAAAATTACGTCGTGATCCATGGGATCACAACACGAAAATTACGTCGCAACCCTTGTGGTTACGACGTGATGCATTGCAATGTAAGAAAAAGATTTTTTTTAAAAAAATATGCACAAACATTTAATATCATCCCTTTTTAAATCTATAGAACTAGAAATAAAAAATAAAAATAAAAATACCACCTGAAAACTAAAGAAAAACAAGAATAGAATAATAATAATAATAAAAGAAAAAATTAACAAAGACTAGCACTAATACCAAAAATAAATACAAACTATATTAACAAACTAATTTAAAACCTACACTAAATCTATCACGGGATAAATATCAAGTGTTTATGCATTTATTAAATCTAGAAAGCATTAAATCTAACAAAGACATAAAACTATGGTCAAGTGACCAAAACTTGCAAAATAAAGCAATTAACGTTATGGAAGTGATCCATAACACATTTTTTGTGAAACGTTTTCTTGCAAATTAACAAAATCAAATCATGGTTCAAGGTACACCCATTATTTAAGTGTTCTAAACCAAAATACAAAATGGAAGCTGAAAATAAACTGAAAAAAAGTGGTTACACTAAGCCGTGGAAGAAAAATTAACTATTAAGAACTAAACTAAATTAGAATCTAAGTCTACATTGCATAAAAATGAATTAACTAACTATCCTAAACTAAACTTAGAAGCACAGTGTTGCCCCAAGAACAAGGAGAATTTTTGTTTTCAGATTGTGGTGGAGGCTACTGTTCAATGGGGTGGGAGAATGTATTTATAGTTGGGTAGGAAAAATCCTAGGCCCATTAGGCCCACGCACACCAGATTGCTACGCCCCAAGCCACACAAAGAAAAGGTGAGTGTTCAGCATTTTGTGCATCGGACGGGTCTTGGAGTCCGGGAAGAAAAATACAAAGATTTTGCACTTGCGGGACTCCCTAATCATTTTACCACATGTTAAATTGAAGGCTCCCGTTATGTGCACACACTTTTTTTTCCACAAACACACAAAAAACACTTGGATAGGGCACACACTAAAATACTTACCCATTCTACCCTTTCAACTCATATACTAGAATTTGGAGTCCGAGTCTTTATATGTTTTGTAGTCCGGGTCTCTATTTCCTAACACACACATATCGGGGGAAAGGGGTTTACGTTTACGGCACACACAAAATTGGAAGAGAAAATTGGAAGAACACGAGAAGAAGAAGAGGCCGAAGAGAAGAAAGCCAAATCTGTCAAGAAAAATGCCGAGGATGCGCGGAGGAAGGACCCGTGGTGGCGGCGGTAGTGGTGGCGGCGGGCGTGGTGGCGGTCACAGACATAGACTGACAGGATCGTTTGTTGTTGTTGTTGTTGTTGTTGTTGTTGTTGTTGTTTTTTTTTTTTTTTTAATGAACGGCCACTCTTGGCCGTTCACTATAGCTGAGAAACGGCCACTCCTGGCCATTCGCTATTGTTGAGGAACGGCCACTGTTGGCCGTTCTGTTTGAGAAGTAAGAAAAAAAAAAGAAGAAAGAACGGCCATTACTAGCCGCTCCTCTTTGGAGTGGATCGGCCAGCACTGGCTGGCCGTCTCTTTATCTCCCCGGCCAGTGCTGGCCGTTTACAATATAACGCTCCCGGCCATTACTGGCCGTTTGTATTTGAAAGGGGTCGGATGACATTGGCCGTTTGTTCCTTTCTTCAAAGCAAAATGCACAACAAACTAATCTGCAATATTGCTCATCTACGATACAAATGTAAAAAAACTTACCGGTTCTATGAGTTGGTATTTGTGTTCTTCCACCACATGTTCATCTCGGTATTGCTCATTGTTAGAACCAGGTTTTGACTGAATGTTCTCAAACCGATGCATGAACATTAGATAGGATTCCCGCCGCTCGTCAGTTGCTCATGCTTTATTTGGAAAAGATCCATACCGCGTCTGGAGAGAGTTTGCAACGGCCATATTGAAGATTTCCTGGGATTGATTTGGACTACATTGGAAAGTGAATAATTCATCCTAAGGAAATTAGGACTATGGAAGGTTTGTTATAATAGTTTTCCTGGATATGGTTCACAGATATTGGAAAGAATATTTCCTGGGGATTGAGTTTCAAGAATTTGGAAATAAGATCACATATCCCAGGAAAGGTCACCTATGGAAAGTTATTTCTCATGGCAACAATATATTTTCCATAGGCCAAGATTTTCTCACCTCGACAAGCCTTTTTATTCCTGGAGAAAGTGTAGACAGGATTCATTCATTCTTCTCTGGTAAATTCGAAAGTGAGGCTGGAAAAATTGTGAGAGGATCAATCATCTTTACACAAGAACTCGAGAAATATCATTGGTGTAAAGGTTGTAAATTCGCAACAATAAAGTGGAGACCCCTGTGGATCCCTTTATTGTTGTTGCTTGAGTGAAACGAAAGAGTTCGTGTATTTCAAGATCACTTGGTTGAAGTCGACACAATCAATCAAGAGAATCACTCAAGTTCTTGTGTCAACAAAGTGATACTCGCAGCGTATTGACGAATCAAGATGAGGATCTTTTACAGGCTCATTCAAGGGAAACTTGGAGAGGAGTTCTTCAAGGAGTCGAAGAAGAATCGGGAGCATTCTCACCAGAAAGGGGTTTTCTGGTACCATCGACTATCTGCTTGGATGTTGGAGTAGAAGATTTCACGTTCGCTAATGTTCGGGTCGGAACCCGGTGTTTGAACATCTAGTGGAACTCTCCTGGATTGGTATCCCCCAGACGTAGGCCTTGGGCCGAACTGGGTCAACAACTTTCTGTTTGTTCTTTTTTTTTTCTTACACGCATTTTTATTCCGCTGTGCTTGATTTAGTACTAACCTACTAATAGTATTCGAAGCGTGTGTTGTTGAACAAACAGATTTAACAAGTTATACATCTCGACAAGAAGAAAGGGACCCAACAAGTGGTATCAGAGCGCACACACCTTCGGGTGAGATCCAGTTATCGAGATGAGTCACGAAGGAGGAAACATTTCTAGGCCACCTCTACTTGATGGGACGAATTTTTCCTACTGGAAAACCAGGATGCGAGCATTTCTTATGGCCATTGATGAAGGAGTCTGGGATGCTGTTGAGACAAAGTACGAACCACCAGTGTTAGAACTGGATGATGGAACACGCATTCCCAAACCTAAGTCAAAATGGAAGACTGTGGAAAGAACTCTATCCAGCATGAATTCGAAAGCCTTGAACGCCATCTTCAATGGTGTCACACAAGAGCAATACAAACTCATATCTACATGTGACACGGCTTATGATGCATGGGTAGTACTGGTAAACTCCCATGAAGGTATGGCTTCAGTTAGATCTTCTAAATTGATTTCAATTGAATCCCAATTTCATAAACTTACTATGGATGAGAACGAAACGATTGTTACATATTTTGGTAGAATTCGAGATCTAACAAACCAGGCACATCAGCTTGGTAAAATTTACACTCAACAGGAGATCGTTCGCAAGATTGTTGGATCTATTCCAGATAGGTTCAATCCGAAAATTGCAGCACTTGAACTTTACAAGGATTACTCCACTATTCAAGTCGATGAACTAATGGGCATATTGCAATCTTGGGAGATGGATCATTGCAAAGACGTTGTTATCAAAAGCATTGCTTTCAAATCCGAATTGAAAGATACAATCGAGAAGGATGATGAGTTTGAGAGTGTAGACGACGATGATGATGAGATTTCTGTGCTTACTAAGAAATTGGCTAGACTTTTGAAAGACAAAATAAACAAGCAGGGAAACTCAATCAAGAAGAGAGAAGGATCGTACAAAAGAAATGATTTCAGGAGAAAATCAAAATCCATTGACAAAGGCAAATATGATTATCACGAAGATGATAAACCTAAAGGTCCCGAGTGCCATGAATGTGGAGGCTTTGGACACATTAAAGCCGATTGTGGTAACTTAAGGAGGAAAAGCGGGAAGAAGACCACCTTCAGCGAATCTGAGAATGAAGGAGAATCCAGTGATGGAGAATCTGAATATGGAAATGCCTTAACTGTACAAAGAACTTGGGATTCTGACTCATGTCCTGACACTGAGTCCAATCACGGTAATATCACTGACTCTGTCAATACCGGTTTCATTGATCATGGTTGTTCTTCTGTGAACAGGGATCAGACTAAAAGCATTGAGAAACTCACTGAGCTCTATGAGGAAGTTTTTGAGAAACTTGAGACTTCCATGACTGAGTGCGAGGAGCAAAAAATGGTGATCCAGAATCTCAGGGAGCAGATCAATGATCTTATGAAGGAAAAGGAAAACCTGAGTACTGAAGTTGAAACTGTATCCAAGAAGGTGTCCGAACTCGAGGATGGAACACAGGTTCTGAAGACAGAAAAAGAGCAGATCTTAGGCAAGCATGATCAGTTAGTGGTTGAAGTCACTGAACTTAAGGAGAAGCTGGCTAAGTCAGAAAAGATTCTAGCTGGTATGAACAATGGAAAGGCTAAACTAGATGATGCCATTGCTGCTGGAAAGTCACATGGTAACCGTCATGGACTTGGCTATCAAAACACCAGCGTAGCTTCATCTTCAAAAGGGAAGACTCAGTTCGTAGCAGGAGGTTTACTCAATGATCAACCAGACGGACGCTTCATCAAAGCCACTATGAAAGCTGCTAAGGAATCCGCCAAAGGCATGAAGATGCCAAGAGCACCACTCATATGTGACTATTGCAAGTTTTATGGACACAAGACTGATCATTGTCGAAAGATTATCAAGGATCTACTAGAAGGGAGACCCATTGTCTGGCCGAACGAAGAGCTCAAGAAAAGAATTTCCATAAGACGTGCTTGGGTAGCCAAGTGTGCAATCTCAGAGAAACACAATGTTGTTTTTGTATCTGCAAGCAACAAAGGACAGAAAGCTAATGATCAACTACAAGTTACCTCAGGCGAACAGGTTAAGGAAGCTGTAGTGAATAACAATGAGTTTGAACAAAGTGTTCAAACACCATTTGAAACACTTGCTGCCAAACCAGATGGACCTGAAGTCAGAGTTCACAGATAGCATGATCCAGAGAATGTTACTGAAGATGTTAATGAAGAAAGACAGACCGGCGAGAAAAAGAAAATAGATTTAAGAGAGCTTGCATGCTTACACTGTTTTACTTCCAGATTTGAGAATCTAAAGAAAGAGCTTGGACTACGCAAATAGTCTAAGTCCATGTGCCAGCCTATGAGGAGTCTCAAAATTAAAGCTGCTAAGTGTCTTTAAATTTATTATTGGCCTTTGGTATTTTTTTTAATACTTGATACTCTTGACTGCACTGATTGTTTTTCTTTTGCACAGAAGTTACTAAGGTGACCGGTTGATGTGACCATCTTCATTCAAAGAAGTTATTTTTTATGGAAGATTGTGACCACCAAAGAAGTTCTTGATATATAAAGGAGTGGTCTCTAATGATATTAGAGGAGATGATGATGATGGCATTGCAATCAATGTGTTAATGAGGAAGATGATACTGAGATTGAGGGGGAGCATCTGACTTCTGAAAATATTGATGATGCTATTAGCCAAGGAAAATGAAGTTGAATTGGATGATCAAAATTTGAGGGACATTTATGATGAGAAAAGACCCCAGAGGTCTTGGATACCAATCTGGTCTGCAGTTCGAAGTTTTATAATGAGAGTTCCAAACTGTATTTGGACACAGTGTTGAAACACCGAAAGATCAAGTCAGAGATGGTGTTTTGAAGCAGGCCCTTTTGGGCATAATGTAACCCAGAGGGGGAGGAAGATGATCAAACCGTGTACGGTTCCTCTGGATTACTACATTAAGGGGGAGAAGCTTGCTCCTATTTGTTGGTAAGTTTTTTTTAGCTTTTATTTTGTGTTATTGTTTTTGAACTGCTGAATGTTTGCACTGGTCTGCAATAAAAAGATAATGCATTATGCTTAATATATTTTGACCGTGCAACTTTATTGTACATGCTCCTAGTTTGATAGACTATTATTGTACGGAGCATTAGATAGGTTGTTGTTGGGTTTTGTGTTATGTGTTCAAGCATCGGTTTGATCTTTTTGTAACTGGTTAACATTCTGTCAAAAAGGGGGAGATTGTTAGAACCAGGTTTTGACTGAATGTTCTCAAACCGATGCATGAACATTAGATAGGATTCCCGCCGCTCGTCAGTCGCTCACGCTTTATTTGGAAAAGATCCATACCGCGTCTGGAGAGAGTTTGCAACGGCCATATTGAAGATTTCCTGGGATTGATTTGGACTACATTGGAAAGTGAATAATTCATCCTAAGGAAATTAGGACTATGGAAGGTTTGTTATAATAGTTTTCCTGGATATGGTTCACAGATATTGGAAAGAATATTTCCTGGGGATTGAGTTTCAAGAATTTGGAAATAAGATCACATATCCCAGGAAAGGTCACCTATGGAAAGTTATTTCTCATGGCAACAATATATTTTCCATAGGCCAAGATTTTCTCACCTCGACAAGCCTTTTTATTCCTAGAGAAAGTGTAGACAGGATTCATTCATTCTTCTCTGGTAAATTCGAAAGTGAGGCTGGAAAAATTGTGAGAGGATCAATCATCTTTACACAAGAACTCGAGAAATATCATTGGTGTAAAGGTTGTAAATTCGCAACAATAAAGTGGAGACCCCTGTGGATCCCTTTATTGTTGTTGCTTGAGTGAAACGAAAGAGTTCGTGTATTTCAAGATCACTTGGTTGAAGTCGACACAATCAATCAAGAGAATCACTCAAGTTCTTGTGTCAACAAAGTGATACTCGCAGCGTATTGACGAATCAAGAGGAGGATCTTTTACAGGCTCATTCAAGGGAAACTTGGAGAGGGGTTCTTCAAGGAGTCGAAGAAGAATCGGGAGCATTCTCACCAGAAAGGGGTTTTCTGGTACCATCGACTATCTGCTTGGATGTTGGAGTAGAAGATTTCACGTTCGCTAATGTTCGGGTCGGAACCCGGTGTTTGAACATCTAGTGGAACTCTCCTGGATTGGTATCCCCCAGACGTAGGCCTTGGGCCGAACTGGGTCAACAACTTTCTGTTTGTTCTTTTTTTTTCTTACACGCATTTTTATTCCGCTGTGCTTGATTTAGTACTAACCTACTAATAGTATTCGAAGCGTGTGTTGTTGAACAAACAGATTTAACAAGTTATACATCTCGACAAGAAGAAAGGGACCCAACACTCATCGTTCATGTCCATGGAGTATGAGTATATGAATATAAAAATGCGTAAGAAAATTAGGGTTTTGCGTTTTGTTTTGTTTAAACGAGGAAGAAAGGAAGAGAGGGAAGGAAGAAAAAAGAATTTGTAAATTGTGTGCCCCAATCCTTAAGAGAGTGCCCCAATCCCCATTTTTTAACTAGGGGTATATGTGATATTTTATCAAAAAGTGTGTGTGCCCCTAACCAATCTTGTGGGTATATAACCGAAGCCTAAATTGAATTTGGGAATGGGCGTCACAGAACTCATTTATCCTTCTCCCACGTCGCAAAACACTTCCTTCTCACGTGGCAAGACAGCTTAGCGACGCCGGAGAAGAAAGGCGTAACTCCATCTCCCTTTTCGTATGTCCTGTAGCAATTAAGATTTAATGCGGGTCCCACATACACTTAATGCTAGATTAAGCTTAATCTTTTATTTATATTTTTTTAAAATCTTAATATACGTAAATATAGAAATATACTTATAGATTTAAATATTTTTTATTTTCTTAGATTTTCTTTTGTTTTTTGGATTTTTTAACATAAATTAAATAAAATTGCAATATTTTTGTGTTTTTCAATACCAGCTTATTATTTTCACAAACTCGCATATATCTGTCAAATTCAACTGCTTTCTTATTTAAATAAGACCGGATTGCGATCAAATGCTCATGTTTAGACACGGAAATAAATTGAAATTAATGGTCAATTTTGGCCATTATAAGCTAGGGCCTTTCCTTCTCCCGTTCGGGTTTCTATCCTCCGACGTTCTCGGACTCGGTTTTCCGGGTCATTTTCAGATTTCGATTCCTATCTTAAATTTTATTTCATCTTTAATCGATTCCATATTCGAATTCTCGAATCCATTTAATTTAAATTCGTTGGCGTCGAATGCGTCGTCTTTCGATTCCCGTGCAATGCTTTATTTATCTAAATCATTTTCGACTTCACGGTTTCTTGGAATTAAAATTCCTTTGCTATCCGCATTTAATTCCCTTTCCTATTATCAAAAAGTCTCGGTATTACAATGCCTTTGTTATGTACCAAGAATCCTAGGAAATTCCCTGCTTGCACTCCAAAAGCACACTTGGCCGGATTCATCTTAACTCCATATAGCCTCATCCTTGCAAATACTCTTCTTAGATCGGCCAAATGGTTTTCATATCTTTGGATCGGACCATGACGTCATCGATGTAGACTTCCACACAGTCTCATATTAAGTCGTGAAAGACATAGTTCATGGCCCTTTGGTATGTGGCTCCTGCATTCTTCAAGCCGAATGGCATTACTAACCATTCGTATATCCCAATAGCTCCGGGACATCTGAATGCAGTCTTATGTACATCTTCTTCGGCCATAAAGATCTTGTTATACCCAGAATATCAATCCATAAAGGATAACATTTCTTGCTTTTCGGCCGAATCAATTAACAGATCGACGATCAGCATCATATATTCATCTTTGGGAGTGGCTATATTGAGATTTCTAAAATCAATACAAACTCTCAATTTCCCATTTTTCTTTATTAGAGGTACAATATTTGACAACCACTCTACATATTTAGCTGGCCTAACAAATCCGGCCGCTAACAATTTTTCTATTTCTTCCTTTATTTTGGGAACTATTTCCGGCGCTGCCCTCCTGGCCGACTGTTTATGTGGCCTAAATCCTTCCTTGATCGGTAGCCTGTGTTCCACAATTGACCTTTCCAATCCAAGCATTTCTGTATAATCCCATGCAAAACAATCTTTGAACTCAATTAGGACTTCTCTGAATCGGCTAGTCATGTGTTGATCTAGATTTGCACTGACTGGAATCTCTCTTGGATGCTCGTCTGTGCCAACATTGACCATCTTCAGAGGATCTTGCACTTTGAAATCCGGCGTCCGCTTCGGTATGACGTCCATGAGTTCACTCCATCTTGCCTTCTCATTTGTAGATTCGAGTTCGGCCGATTCGAACTCGATTGTCTTCTTGGTGGTTTCGTCCATTATTTACTTTCTTCCTCATCCGGCCGTGAGTCGGCCCGGTACCTGACTTCGAATCCCAAGTCTGTCCAGTCACATTCAACCACCTCCGAGTATCGATCTCCCACCACCGCGAGAAACGGTTGTATGGATTCCTCGTATAGAACTGCATCGATTCGCCCAACTGAACTGAATGGAAATGGAGGTTGATCACCATCTACTTCCTCCACCATGCCATCGTTCTTCCAAAACCATATCTTCTGATGAAGGGTTGATGGCAGACACCTAGCTGTGTGATCCAGCATCGGCCTAATAAGGCCGCATACGGGACCTCAGCATCCACTACAAAAAACATGGTCGGGATTGAGATTGTCCCGACTGTGACATCCACTAAAATACATCCTTCGGCCGCAGTTTGTGCCCCCACAAAGCTTAGTACCATCATCCTCGTGGGTAACAAATCCTCCTTCGATCGGTCGATCTTAGTCAACGTAGACAATGGCATGATGTTGATGGTTACTCCGCCATCAACAAACATTCTCCTCAACGCACGATCATTATCGGCCTTAAGCTCCTTCTCTTTCGGCCGAAATTCAGTTTTATTCTTCAGCCGATCTTGATCACTTTTCGGCTCATAGTTTCTTTCTCTTTTATTTTTGGTCGCCTTCAGACGAGCCGAAAACAACCAAACTCATTTCCTTAGACGAAGAACAATCGTCCGGGAAGTCTTCTTCCATATGCATCATTTCTTACTCTTCCTCATATGTAATGGCTGGTTTCAACCGCGGCATTCTTCGTTTGAAGGTACGATATGATCCCTTCCCTTTAGAGACATTTTCGTCTCTTGCCCTCCAAACTGAGGCTCCATATCGGCTGTGGCCGACATGCCTCTGATTTGGGGAATTTTTGGACCCACTGACCAACCTAAGTGTTGGCTGGTGGTCTTCTAAATTTCTTCATTTCCGGGGATACAGCCTCTTCAGGGATTGTAATCTGTATTACAGTCTTTCCATTCCTTTTATCCGCTGTTAACATCATCTCTGAGTCCCAACCATTAGTGATTATATTCAAAGCCGCCTTTCCCGTTTCCTCTTTGAATTATTAATTCTCTGGTCCTTCCGATCGCTTGATCCATTCTTTGGCTTCATAATCTTTCAATCGGTCAAAGACATCCGAGACCTTCTCTTTTCCCTTTTGTGGAGAACCTAATCGTCTCCAAACTCTTGCCGTTTTCTGAACAGATGGCTGTACTCCCAGTCAATCGTGCACAGAGCTTTTGCTAGACGATGGTTGGTCCCCTAGACGATCATGAACAGACTTGTTTTGATCGGGGTGCACCATCACCATGTTAGCAACAGGAAACGGATTTTTATCTATTGCCATCAATCTGTCTTGGAATTTCAATTTCCCATCATCGACATGCTTCTGAATCATGTTTCTAAAATGTGCACAGACTGCTGTAGAATGAGTGGCCGATCCATGAAATCTGCACCACCCAGCCTCCATTTGTTCTTTAGTCGGCTCTGGATGATTCCCTTTAAACTAGAACAATCCATTCTTCAGGCAGTAATCAAAAATCTCATCCATCTGAGAAAGATAGAAAGAATAAAATCGCTGAGATTCATCTCTAACTTCTCTCTCCTTTTCTTTGCCTCTCACTGGCCGAAGAGCTCGATAAGTCATGGGCTTTTGGATTACTAACTCAGCTCTTGCAACTTCGGCTAAGGCAGGGACATCGTCCATGTTGAACTCTTCTCCAACCTCACACCTGTCCAGTGACTCTGCAAAGGATGCAGCCGACTGGATAGGCTGTGATCTTCCGCTTTGGCTTCTGCTTGACTTAAAAGCTACTTGTTCCGCCAAGTAAGTCTCCATCCTTATAGCTTCGGCCGTCAATTCGGTCACAGTCCTCGGTCTTCTAACCATCAATCTATCCTTGATGGCAAACTTTAGATTCTGCTTCAGGATCTGAATATATTCATGTTCTGGTAACATCGTCTTCATTTGAGCTTTGATGGCGTAGAATCTTTCCAAGAACTCATTAACTGTTTCTCCTGCTTTCCACTTGGTAGATGTTAAATCTACCACTGATGTAACACCCCGGTTTTTGGTTACCCAGGTCGGGATGTCACCGCCACACCTCCCTAGTAAGACACGGTTTCTCCGGCTTACTAAAGAGATGCAAGGCTAGGTATTTCAGTATTTAAAAGCATTGAAAACATTTGCAAACAGCACATACAGAATAATCTCGAAAATAATAATATCATAGCGCAGCGGAAATAGTATTTAAGTATAATATTGCAGCGGAAATATAAATACGACAAACATGGTCAAAACACGGGTTAAACAGGCCCGTTTATTCTAATGTCTAATGCAAGAATTTAAATAATAAAGGTTGCAAAAATATGGTTCCCCCAAGCATGAATGTGCTCATGATCATTCCACATACTCTGTAAGGAAAAAAGAAAATAAAATGGTTTGGTCAGCACAACTTGCTGAGTAAGTTAACACATGCATGATCGTAGGGTTTAAAAGCCATTAATTTAATATTTACATAAAAGCATGATAATATTCATAAATAATTTAAATGAAGCCATAATTAATTTAAATAAAGCATTTAATAATTTAAATAAAAACAATTAAAATATTTAACTATCCCAATTACTCCCAAAATTTAGTATTTCAAGTATTTCACGATTGCATCGCAATCTCGTCAATTTAGCCGGAAACCGGCGGCCGCAGCCGTATCTGCCATACCCAGTACCACTCCGGAGCCTCGGAAACCTATAAGGCTATTCACGAGAGTGTAGGCCATATATCTCATGCCGTTTTGGCAACATATCTCAAATATTTCGCGCGGGGTCACCATCGTCCATATAGGCACGAAGTGAATCGTTAGGAGGGCACCCTGCAGAGCACTCACCCCCTAATTTTAAAGATCAAGTTTGTAAAGGGGATTTCCTAATTTCCAGATTTCATATAATTATTTCAAAGAGTCTTCCACTCGTTTGGACCTTAAAGGCTAGTTTCACCGTTTCAACAATATTTCAAGATTTGACTCGGTCAACCACAGTTTACTCTAAAATTCAGTAAAAATAGAATTTAATTCCAAAAATTCTGAAATTTTACCACTCACTCAGAAACATCGAGATGAACAACTTTCGTGTTTTAACTTTTTCAATCCAATTTATCGAAATAGGTCAATTACATCACTTTTCGCCATAACATTAATCTGTCCGAGTTTCGTATATATAGCAGTTCAAGATTATCAAGATCTAACATAGCAAATCAACTCCAAATATAATGAAATTTTATAGAGACCTTCTTAAGACATTTATCTACAACTTTTATGTTTGGCCAAAGATCTAAATCTGTCTAGAACTAATGTCAAAAACGTGATCAAGATCGGACCTAAGTTCTGTCAAGAATTTCAAGATCCAATTTCAAGCAGTTCGGTTTCGGTTGGTTTTCACATAACAAATCGTCTCTAAAAATTCTGAACATTTTATAGTAGATAGATCTAAGTCTTAGGAACATTTTTCGTGTTTTAAGTTTTTCCGTTTGAAGTTGTTTTAAGGTTCGGAAAAATTCGTCAAAACTGTTGCGCCGGTAGAAAACATACGTTGACAGATTTACGAAAGATTTGTTTAACTTTTAGGTTTGAATGTTTTAGTTACTCCCAAAACCATGTAAGTATCAACTTACTGATTTGTAGATATCCGGGATCATCTATTTCGAAGGCGTGGCTTCCAGTCCTCCGTCTATCCTCTCCGTTCGTCGGGTTCTACGTTCTAGATCCGATTCGGGGCGTAGAAAGAAAAATAAGAAGGTTAGGATTCGTTTTCGAATCAAAATGTAAGAGACGAATGGATCGGAACTTACCACGACGTCTAGAAGACTTCTGATTTTCCAAATCAGTCTCGCCTTGGTTTCGTGCCTCCGACGACTCCGGAATTAGGGTTTTCGGACGTATAGAGAGTTGTAGGGTTTTGGAAAAGTGTTCGGAGCTTTTAAGAGGGCTTATTTATAGTTAAACAAGACCTAGGAGCGTCCAAGGTCTGCCTCTAAGAGTCTTGAGCCGAATGGTGTTCAATCGAAGCCGGAAAATCCGGATTCGGGCGAGAAAATCTCGCACGGGCGAATCTGTCGAACGGCGTGGTCGTGGCGCGCTCTTTCCTCTTTGACCGCGCGGCCACCGCGCGGCACTCGCCTGGACTTCGGTCCGGGTGGGTCGTGCGATCCGTCGTGCCTTTCCTCCTCTCTTTCGGACTTCTATCCCTCTATGCTCCCGTATTCCGATTTCCGGGGTATCTTCGGGTTCCTACTTTCTTTCTAAATTTTTACTCGGGTCTTGATGAATGTGTGGACTCGAATTCTCGAGTTCATTGGTGTCGGGTTTCGATGTGCAATTTACTTATCTTTAATTAATTCTTTTTATTTAATTAATTCCCTTTAATTCATTTTTAAGTTAAATCTCATTTCTCATTTCCTTATCTTTATTTATTTATTTGTTTGTTGGATTCATTTATTTATTGTATTTATTTTATTTATTTATTTTTTATTTATTTAATTATTGTTTTATTTTATGTTGGAAAATTCTCGGGTATTACAGTCTACCCTCCTTAAGAATCAACTTCGTCCTCGAAGTTGTGTTTCGGCTTTTCTCGTGCTAAGGTCTTTTGTTTGTTTCATTATGTTGTGACTGAACTTAGAATCAAAACTTCTAAGCTGCTAACGTACCCTGTGAAGGGATCAAGCCATAACGTAGTTCAAAAGTTTACAAAAATGCACGAAAATTAGGTGGTATGACATCCTCTCCCCCTTAAGATTGCAGTTATGTCCCAATAACTGTGTCGGTATCGGTTTGGAACAATGTCGGGTAGCGTTCTCTCATGTCGGATTCTACTTCCCAAGTTGCCGTCTCACTTTCGTGGTTCGACCAAAGAACCTTGATCATTTTGACGGTTTTGTTCCTCGTTACTCGTTCCTTAGTGTCGAGAATACGCACTGGGACTTCTTCATAAGTCAAATCTTCATCGAGCTCAATTATCTCTGGTTGAAGTACATGTGTCGGGTCCGGCACATACTTCTTTAGTTGTGAGACATGGAAGACATTATGAACTCGATCTAATTGTGGCGGTAAAGCCAGTCGGTAGGCTAAATTTCCGACTCGTTCTAGAATCTCGTAAGGTCCTATGTATCGAGGACTCAACTTTCCTCGCTTGCCAAAGCGCATCACCCCCTTCATGGGTGATATCTTTAGCATGACCCTATCTCCCACTTGAAATTCTAGGTCTCGTCGTCTCACGTCAGCGTAACTCTTCTGACGGTCTTGAGCGGCTTTCATTTTTCCTTGAATCACTTTGATTTGTTGAGCCATGTCCTCGATAAGTTGTGGTCCCACTACCACCGACTTATCATTCTCTTCCCAGCTCAATGGGCTTCGGCACTTTCGTCCATACAACGCCTCGAAAGGTGCCATGCCAATGCTAGCATGGTAGCTATTATTATAAGAGAATTCGATTAAGGGTAAATGGGATTCCCAATTTCCCTTAAATTCCAACACGCATGCTCTCAGCATGTCTTCTAGTGTTTGGATTGTTCTCTCGGTTTGACCATCCGTCATCGGGTGGAATGCGGTGCTCATTTTGATTTGAGTACCGAGAGCTTTTTGTAACTCCGTCCAAAAGTGAGAGACAAATCTACTGTCTCTATCGGAAATGATGTCATGTGGTACTCCATGTCGTCGTACCACATTATCAATGTAGGCTCGGGCCAATTGGTCCATAGTCCACGTGTCCTTCATCGGGATAAATATGGCTGTCTTCGTTAGCCTATCCACAATCACCCAAATCTTGTTCATGCCTTTAGGTGATCGGGGTAATCTCGAGATAAAATCCATTGAGATGCTGTCCCACTTCCAACTTGGAATCCCTAGTGGTTGCATCAGTCCTAGGGGTTTATGTCGCACTGCCTTAACCTTTTGGCAGGTGAGACATTTCGCCACGAAGTCTGCCACTTCCTTCTTCATTCCCGGCCACCAATAGATCTTCTTCAGATCTTTGTGGAGTTTGTCGCCTCCGGGATGCACTGAATATGGCGTGTTGTGCCCTTCCTCCATCAACTTTCGCTTCAACTCGGCACATTTAAGGGGCACGCACCATCTCCCTTTGAAACGAATGCTTCCATCCTCATGGACAACAAATCCTATTGCCTTTCCTTCGGCAATATACCCCCTTATCTTCTCGAGTTTCGCATTGCCCGGTTGGGCGAGCTTAATCTCGTCCAATATTGGAGTTTCTACGACCATGGCGTTGATCGTTTCACTCACTGTGCTAGGATGCACAAGTTCTAACTCCAATCTTGCTAACTCCATGTACAATGCCGGCGGAATTACCAACGAGTTTGTCACGTGTTGGGTTTTCCGACTTAGGGCATCGGCTACCACATTCGCCTTCCCCTCGTGGTAGGCTATCTCTAATTCGTAGTCTTTAATAAGTTCCAACCACCTTCGCTGTCTCAAATTCAACTCCTTCTGAGTGAATATATACTTTAAGCTCTTGTGGTCGGTGAACATTCGACACTTCCGCCCATAAAGATAATGTCTCCATATCTTTAGAGCGAAAACGACCGCTGCCAACTCCAGGTCATGTGTCGGATAATTCTCCTCGTGAGGTTTCAGTTGGCGTGATGCATACGCTACGACTCTCGAGTCTTGCATCAAGACACAACCTAAACCTTCCTTCGAAGCATCGCTGTAAACTTCGAAGTCACCATTCTCTGATGGTAGTGTTAATACGGGTGTGGTTGTGAGTCGTTTCTTCAGCTCTTGAAACGCTGTCTCACAAGCCTCTGTCCACACGTATTTTACTCCCTTCTTAAGTAGCAGGGTTAAAGGTCGTGCGATTTTCAAAAAATCCTTCACGAACCGTCTATAGTACCCGGCTAACCCAAGGAAACTCCTTATCTCAGTTTGGCTCTTGGGAGTTGCCCACTCAGTTACGGCGGAGACTTTTGCCGGATCCACTGAAACTCCATTAGCGGATACTATATGTCCAAGAAATGCTACCTCCTTCAACCAAAAATCGCATTTGGACAATTTTCCGTATAGCTGATTCTTTCGCAAGGTCCCTAACACTTGGTGCAAGTGCTGGGCATGCTCCTCCTTGTTTTTCGAGTAGATCAGGATGTCATCAATGAACACCACTACGCACTGATCTAACAGCTCTCGAAATACATTTTTCATGAGGTTCATGAACATTGCCGGAGCATTTGTTAACCCAAAGGATAACACTGTGAACTCGTAGTGACCATATCGAGTTCGAAACGCCGTCTTCGGAATGTCTTTCTCGGCAATTCTCAACTGGTGATACCCAGATCGTAAGTCGATCTTCGAGAATACTGAAGCTCCCTTCAGTTGATCAAATAGATCCTCAATTCTCGGCAAAGGGTATTTATTCTTGATGGTCACTTGGTTTAATCCTCGGTAATCTATGTAAAGACGTAATCCTCCGTCTTTCTTCTTAACAAATAGAACCGGTGCTCCCCAGGGGGAAGTACTCGACCTTATATATACCCTTTTCCTAACAGCTCCTCGAGTTGGTCTTTTAACTCCTTCATTTCCAGTGGTGCCATCCGGTACGGAGCTTTTGAGACAGGCTCTGTGCCCGGTACGAGATCTATAGTGAACTCAAGATCTCTCTCAGGTGGCATGCCCGGGATGTCTTCAGGAAACACATCCGGGTATTCTCTTACCACTGGTATGCTATCAACCTTGTTCTCTTCCGCCTCAAGGTTGTGCACGTAGCACGCATATAACTCATACCCCTTACGCATCAAGTTATTTAGTTTGAGTGCACTAACAATTTTGTTACTCTTCTTAGGGGGCTGAAAGTAAAAGATAACTCTCTTTCCCCTACTTTTTGACAAGGTGATCTTTTGTTTTTGGCATTCGATCACCGCTTGATACTGGGATAACCAATCCATCCCCAGTATGATGTCAAAGTCTCTTAAGTTAAATTCTACTAAGTTCGCGAAGAATTCTACGTTCTTTATCACTATAGGAATTCCGTTATATCGTTTAGAGCAAGATACTACTTCTCCAGAGGGCAATTGAATTCCTAAGCTAATTCTCTCGCACTTAGGTAGATCTAACTCAGGCACTATCCTTGATGCTATGATCGAGCAACTAGCTCCAGAATCGAATAGAACTCTAAGGGGTGTATTCAAAACGTGAAATGTACCTGCCATCACTTCTCCTTGTGCAGGCACGTCCGCTTGGTTAACCACATTGAGCCTGCCCACAGGGCGTCCTTGATTGCCCTGCTGATTCGCATTCTGCTGCTGATTTTGCTGTTGGTTTTGATTCTGCGGTGGCGGAGGTCGTTGGTTCTGGTTCTGATTCGGGGGCCTAAATTGGTTTTGAGGGGGTCTATACCCTGGTTATTTCCGTTCCGCCCATTTTGGTTATGAGGCTGTTCCTGCCCCGTGACTAGGTCTTCCCTTTTCGTTATGTTTTCAAGCCTAGTTCGACACTCCCGACGCATGTGACCCATTCAACCACATCGGAAGCAGGCGCCCTGTTGAGGGTATCCCCTCGTCAGATGGGGTCGTCCACACCTTGGGCAGGGTGGTACGGGTTCTTCTTGGTTAAACCTTCTCCCATTGTTGGCTTGTTGAGGCCTATTCGACCCTCTCCGCTGTTCGTTCCTTCCAGTGTTGTTCTCGCTTCTCGAGTCCCGGTTTCTCTCGTCTTGGGGACCCCTGCTGGACTCCCCACTCACCCTTCTCTTCAGTTGTTGCAAACGTGCTACCGCCACAGCGCGGTCATACACAGCTTGCAAGTCGGGGTAGTGTACCCCCGCGATCACCTCGCGAACAGACAGGTTCAGTCCCATCTCGAACTTTTGAGCCTTCTCTGCATCCGTGGGTACGAGTCTTGGTGCGAACCTCACCAGCTCCTTGAATCGTGTGTAGTACTCTTATACGGTTCGGCCTCCTTGCTTCAGTGACAGGAATTCTTCGTACATAGCGGCTTCAGTACTCAAGGGATAGAATCAATCCCTGAGTAGTTCCATCATTTCCGTCCAAGAGTAGGGCTCGTCATCTTCAGTCATCTTGGCTTGAGTTGCCTGCCACCAGTCGTCCGCTTCGCCTCCCAAGTAGTACGAAGCGACATGCACCATCTCTCCTTCCGGACATTTGACTGCTCCCAGCAGCTTGTCGAAGGTTCGGATCCATTCTTCCAGTTTGGCTGGGTCCTCCTCACCAGCATAGTGGGGTAGCTGGTAGGGATTCACCATAGGCGAGCATGGGGCGGAGGTACCGCCGCAGCTTGGCCCTGGTTGACTTGCGCGTTTCCAAGCGCAATCAAAACCTCCTCTATTGTCCGAAGACGATCGCCCACATTGTTCGGTGCGGGGGCGTCCTGCGCACCTTGGGGTTGTTCCTCTACAGGTGGGGCCGGTTCCTTGACATTTGGAGGTATTTCGGTAGGTGTTTCAGTGGTGGTTTGGGGAGCGGGTTGAGTTCTTCCTCTGGGTGCCATTCTGGTACAAATAGGGTGGATTAGGACTTGTGAATCTAACATATAGTCTAAGCAATTTCTATAAATGTATATGTATTTTGTAATTTAGCACGTGGTGCTCAATCGAACTAAGAAGCACCGTACGCTTCCGGGTTTTATTTTAATTTGTTTTATTTTATCTCGATTTTTTTTTGTACGGACAGGTCTGTCCGGGTTTTTTTTTTTCGATTTATTATAAATAAATCGGGCATTTTATTTCCTCAAAAGAAATTTTAGTACAAAAGTAGAAATATTTTCCTAGCAAAATAGTATCTACTATAAATAGAATTCCTAGCGTCTCAAGACATCCTCCGGTGGGGTAGCGGGATCCTCCTCCGGGTCTTCCTCCTCCGAACTTGGCGGCAGTAGATCGTCAAAGATAGTGTTCAAGTCTTGCCCATGGGCAGCGATGTGTTCCTTCAGTATTAGGTTTTGTGTAGTGAGGGTTTGGACTTGGCGTTCGAGTTGGTTTATGCGGTGGTGATCCGCCTCTCTCAAGTTGTCCATGTGGTGCAAATTGGCCTCCAATTGAGCCATACGGTATTTCATTTCTATGGTTTGTTGGGAATCAAGGTGAACGTTCATCATTTTGATCATCAACTGCATCATATCTTGGCTAGCCATCTAGCGCAAGCAAGAGATCTAAGTTAATATTCGCCAATATTCTAAGTTAGACTTCGCCAAGATTCTAAGTTGAAATTCGCCAAGATTCTAAGTTGAAATTTGCCAAGATTCTAAGTTGAAATTCGCCAAGATTCTAAGTCCATAAAAGAGATGCAATATGCAAATGGAAATGATGATTTCCCCCCAAAAATAATTTAATGCACTATATATATATATATTTTTTCCCCATGGGTTTTAAAATAAAAATTTCTCCATGGAAATATTACTTTAAAATTTAAAATAATAGTCAAAATATTAATAGTAGTTTAAAAATAATAAGGGTTTTAAAAATAATAGTTTAAAAATAGCCGGGCTCTTATACCAACTTGTAACACCCCGGTTTTTGGTCACCCAGGTCGGGATGTCACCGCCACACCTCCCTAGTAAGACACGGTTTCTCCGACTTACTAAAGAGATGCAAGGCTAGGTATTTCAGTATTTAAAAGCATTGAAAACATTTGCAAACAGCCCATACAGAATAATCTCGAAAATAATAATATCATAGCGCAACGAAAATAGTATTTAAGTATAATATTGCAGCGGAAATGTAAATACGACCAACATGGTCAAAACAGGGTTAAACAGGCCCGTTTATTCTAATGTCTAATGTAAGAATTTAAATAATAAAGGTTGCAAAAATATGGTTCCCCCAAGCATGAATGTGCTCATGATCATTCCACATACTCTGTATGGAAAAAGGAAAATAAAATGGTTTGGTCAGCACAACTTGCTGAGTAAGTTAACACATGCATGATCGTAGGGTTTAAAAGCCATTAATTTAATATTTACATAAAAGCATGATAATATTCATATATAATTTAAATGAAGCCATAATTAATTTAAATAAAGCATTTAATAATTTAAAGAACAACAATTAAAATATTTAACTATCCCCATTACTCCCAAGATTTAGTATTTCAAGTATTTCACGATTGCATCGCAATCTCGTCAATTTAGCTGGAAACCGGTGGCCGCAGCCGTATCTGCCATACCCAGTACCACTCCGGAGCCTCGGGAAACCCATAAAGATATTCACGAGAGTGTAGGCCATATATCTCATGCCGTTTTGGCAACATATCTCAAATATTTCGCGCGGGGTCACCATCGTCCATATAGGCACGAAGTGAATCGTTAGGAGGGCACCCTGCAGAGCACTCACCCCCTAATTTTAAATATCAAGTTTGTAAAGGGGATTTCCTAATTTCCAGATTTCATATAATTATTTCAAAGAGTCTTCCACTCGTTTGGACCTTAAAGGCTAGTTTCACCGTTTCAACAATATTTCAAGATTTGACTCGGTCAACCACAGTTTACTCTAAAATTCAGTAAACATCGAATTTAATTCCAAAACTTCTGAAATTTTACCACTGACTCAGAAACATCGAGATGAACAACTTTCGTGTTTTAACCTTTTCAATCCAAGTTGCCGAAATAGGTCAATTATATCACTTTTCGCCATAACATTAATCTGTCCGAGTTTCGTATACAGCAGTTCAAGATTATCATGATCTAACATAGCATATCAACTCCAAATTTAATGAAATTTTACAGAGACCTTCGTAAGACATTTATCTACAACTTTCATGTTCAGCCAAAGATCTAAATCGGTCTAGAACTAATGTCAAAAACGTGATCAAGATCGGACCTAAGTTCTGTCAAGAATTTCAAGATCCAATTTCAAGCAGTTCGGTTTCGGTTGGTTTTCACATATCAAATCGTCTCTAAAAATTCTGAAAATTTTACAGTAGATAGATCTAAGCCTTAGAAACGTTTTTTGTGTTTTAAGTTTTTCCATTTGAAGTCGTCTTAAGGTTCGGAAAAATTCGTCAAAACTGTTGCGCCGGTAGAAAACATACGTTGACAGATTTACGAAAGATTTGTTTAAACTTTTAGGTTTGAATGTTTTAGTTACTCCGAAAACCATGTAAGTATCAACTTACTAATTTGTAGATATCCGGGATCGTCTATTTCGAAGGCGTGGCTTCCAGTCCTCCGTCTATCCTCTCCGTTCGTCGGGTTCTACGTTCTAGATCCGATTTGGGGCGTAGAAAGAAAAATAAGAAGGTTAGGATTCGTTTTCGAATCAAAATGTAAGAGACGAATGGATCGGAAATTACCACGATGTCTAGGAGACTTCTGATTTCGTCCAAATCAGTCTCGCCTTGGTTTCGTGCCTCCGACGACTCCGAAATTAGGGTTTTCGGACGTATAGAGAGTTGTAGGGTTTTGGAAAAGTGTTCGGAGCTTTTAAGAGGGCTTATTTATATTTAAACAAGACCTAGGGGTGTCCAAGGTCTGCCTCTAAGAGTCTTGAGCCGAATGGTGTTCAACCGAAGTCGGAAAATCCGGATTCGGGCGAGAAAATCTCGCACGGGCGAATCTGTCCAACGGTGCGGTCGTGGCGCGCTCTTTCCTCTTTGACCGCGCGGCCACCGCGCGGCACTCGCCCGGACTTCGGTCCGGGCGGGTCGTGCGATCCGTCGTGCCTTTCTTCCTCTCTTTCGGACTTCTATCCCTCTATGCTCCCGTATTCCGATTTCCGGGGTATCTTCGGGTTCCTACTTTCTTTCTAAATTTTTACTCGGGTCTAGATGAATGTGTGGACTCGAATTCTCGAGTTCATTGGTGTCGGGTTTCGGTGTGCAATTTATTTATCTTTAATTAATTCTTTTTATTTAATTAATTCCCTTTAATTTTTTTTAAGTTAAATCTCATTTCTCATTTCCTTATCTTTATTTATTTATTTGTTTGCTGGATTCATTTATTTATTGTATTTATTTTATTTATTGTTTATTTATTTAATTATTGTTTTATTTTATGTTGGAAAATTCTCGGGTATTACAACTGAGACCTCAGGACTTGTGTTGTAGAATCGTTCATGAAATAACCGTTCCATTTCAGCCCTTGTGTTAACCGATCCTGGAGGCAAATTGATATACCATTCAAATGCTGGACCAGTGAGCGACAAACTGAACAAAATCAACTTGTGAAAGTCGTTCTGCGCTATCCTGGTGCACTGAGCCGTGAATCGGCCGATATGCTCAATAGTCGATCGGCCGACTTTTCCTGAAAACGTATTGAAATCAGGAACCTTAACTCCTCTTGGTAACGGATACTGTTCTTCGATATAGTCAGGATAAGGTTTCCTGTACATCGGACGATTCTCCTGGCCGATGATGTTCCCGAATTGTGTACGAATAATTTCAGCTATGAGTTCTCTATCAACCAGCTGTGGCTGATTCTGCTGCAGTGGCGGATGTTGTTGTTGTACCACTGGAGCAGGCGGTTGCACTACTGGCTGAGGCGGTTGATATTGCTATTGCTCGTACCTTGGTTGAGGTAGGACGAAAGGTCGTGGTCCCTGCCCTCCTAGCGCCGATAGGCCTGCTACTGGTAATTATGAGGATTTTGCACCACAGGCGGTGGATTTTGCGCCGCCTGTGCATTCTGTGCTCCAATCGGATACATATTCCTCGCTAATTCGGCTCTAAGCATCGCTAGAGTTTCTGCCATAATATATCCCTCTATTTGTCGAACCGAATTTGTAACCGCCGCTTCTACCATAAATTGAACGTGATCGCGAAACCGCGGGGTTAAATCATCATGCGGAACTCCTGAGCGTGAAAATCTGAAGGTCCTGCGAATCCTGGAGGAAAATCTCCTGGATTTGTTGTACGCTCATCCTGAATCTGTGGCAAATCAGTTCTCGCCGTCGTGTTGACTGCCGGAGTTGCATGTGGATCAACTGCCATTGTGAATAACTGTCCCACTGGGCGTGCCACTGTTTGGCTACCGGTGAGCCAATGACCTTTTTCTCCCCTAGGGAGGCTATCGGAAAAGGATCAAACCGATTACGGGTCCGAAATTATGATAATGCGCCCAAACTTGACTGAATTTCACTGTAATTGCATGGCAAAGTCGAATACAAAGGCAAATCTACCAGTTGTTAAGAAACAATGGCTGATTAACCAAAAAAAAGGGTACCAAACTACAGTTGTTGAGAAACAACGGCGGACTTGGAAATGTAACCGCTAATAACTAGGCTAAAATCTAAGAAAGTTGGGAAAGGAAAGTTGTAAAGAAAGTAGTAAAAGATAAAAAGAATTAAATTGCATAAAGGAAGTTTGGGGTGGATTGGTTTTTCTTGATTCTGAGCTTGGCATCCCCTATTTATAGCCGGAGCTGCTTGATAACCGCTCCCCGGCAGAGATCTCATAAGCCGATTTTGTATTTCCCTTTTTCGGCTATTTCTTGGCCGAATGTGTCCGCCTTGTAGTTTTGGCTTTTTGTACTTCTGCGCATTTTTCCCTTTTTTGGCCCATCCATCTACAGTTGGGCTTTTCCCGGTCCAATTTTCTGGCCCAATCTCTCTCTTCCGGCCCACTCTCTTGGTGGCCACAACAAGGACGAAGTGAAAAGCCTATTACGTTGGGTTCTGGATGAATCATATTTGGATTGGCATCCGCCCCTTATTATGTCAATTGTTGGAATGGTCGGCATTGGGAAGACTACTCTTGTCAAACAAGTTTAGAACAATCCACGTGTGAAATCTGATTTTGGTTGTCGTCTGTGGATTACAATTGGTCCAAAATATAACCCCCAAGAGCTTATCCGACTTGTCTCAGACCAGATAGGGTTCCACAGAGAGTTGAAAATGTGGGGATGGTTGAATTTGGATCCTATCTTTCTTGGTACTTAAGTGGGAAGCAATACCTGATTGTGTTGGATGACGTATGGAGTGTTTAGGTTTTCAACAATCTCCGATATATCTTTCCAAACAATGGAAGAAGATCTAGAATTATCTTGACAACTAAACTTCTCGGTGTAGCTAATGGCATTACAAAGGATGTCTGACGAAAGAGCTTTCTAACTGATGAAGAAAGTTGGGATCTACTTCATCGGATGGTATTCACCACCCCTGGAGAGCACTGCAACTATGAGCTTCAAAAATATGGAAAGAAGATTGCCAAGAAGTGTGAAGGACTTCTACTTGCAATTCTTGCAGTTGGGAAACACCTTTTTGAGTCTGAGAAAACAATTGAGTATTGGAAGGAAGTATCAGAACAAGACAATCTACATGACATCATGAAGGATGACTATGAAAACATCTCATGGACAATATTTTTGAGTTATAGGATGTTGCCTCGTCATTTAAAAGAATGCTTTCTTTACATCGGCATTGTCCCAAATTATGAGATATTTGTTGCTACACTCATTAAATTGTGGTGTGCTGAGGAGTTTCTTCCACCAAAAGTAAATAAGAGCACAGAAGACGTCGCTAAGGAGTATTCAGACGAGCTTGTTTCCCAGAGTGTTGTTTTGGTTGGTGAACCAAGCCTCAGGCAAGGTAGAATTAAGAAATGTAGAGTTCATTTTGTCTTTCGATATTTATGTGTCACTGAAGCAGAAAACGAGAAGTTTTGCATCATCATCAAAAAAATACATAGATTCTTCAAGAAAAGGCACTAGCAAGCAACGGCGAATATGCGTTCACAACAGTGTTGTGCTTGGTATCAAAGGAGCACAAGACAACATGGAATCCATTTCAGGTGTACATTCTGTACTATGTCTTGGTCCACTACATCAGTATCTACAACAAGTGCACTTCAGATATAGATTGTTGAAGGTTGTCAATGCACTTAATATCCGCTTTTACAAGTTCCCAAATCAAGTGCTAGAACTAGTTCGTTTTAGGTACTTTGCCATGACATATGATGGCGAAATTCCAAACTTGATATCCCAACTTTCGAACCTTGAAGTGTTGGTTGTGGGTCGATTCCATAGCATAAAATCCTCTAGTTCCCACGTGTGTCTGCCTATGGAGGTTTGGAATCTGAATTGGCTCAAACATCTTCAATGCACAGGAATTGATGTGCCAGACATCGGCGGTGGCAATGATTATCATGCGATCCTAAAACACCTAATATCATTATCAGGTGTTAGTGCTCGAAGTTGTTCCCCGGGAATTCTTTCAAGAGTGCCTATCCTAAAGAAGTTAGGAGTTCATATTGAGTTAGCACCAGATGAAGTCCAAACCTTCAGTTTCTTAAATCTTATTGAACTGCACCTTCAGAAGCTTGAGTCATTCAAATGTCTTGTTCGGGGCCTCAAATCTCAACTTGATATTTCTTGTAACATTGTATTCCCCGAACGTCTTACAAGGATAACACTGAGTGGTTGCAGGTTTCCATGGCAGCAGATGGCAACCATTGGTAGATTACCATGTCTTGCTGTACTAAAATTGAGATGCTATGCATTTTGTGGCCCTCAATGGAAAGTCAGTGAAATGGAATTTCCAAAGCTACGAGTGCTGCTATTGGAAGACCTAGACATTGAGGAGTGGATGATCAGTTTTCACTCTTATTCTAGAGATACGAGCGTTGCTTTTCCATGGCTTAAGCACTTGATGATCAGGCACTGTTACAAACTGCGTGAGATCCCCAAGGAAGTAGGAAGATACAATCTTAATGTGATAGAGATAAAAGATTGTGCGCCATCCCTTGTGGCTTCAGCTTCGAAACTGCAATGGCCAACGCTGTACTGTGAGTCTTCATGGGATGAAAATTAGAAATAAAGACATGGAGATACGAGCCCGATATTTGTACTAAGGTAATCAACAATTACCTTCTTCATTATGTATTAAGTACTTCTTATGGTTCCACTCCGGTATTTCTCATCTTATTTAGTTTATAAAGATAATTGCAAGATATGTAGGCGGTGTTTGGTAGAGAGAATTGGAGTGAAATGGAATTGATTACATTTCCCTTGGCAGTTGGTGGACAAGAGAGCATGCATCGCCGCCGCTGCCAATAAGTGGTACCACAACCCCAAGCACCGGAGGCAATGTTAGTTTTATATATATAAGTGTTCGTTAGAGGAAAATTATGAGCTTCCTTCGTTCTGAATGCTACCGGTAGTAGCTGAGCTCTAGCTTTTCTTTGTATAGCTTTTGGGTCTGTTTGGGAATTAGCTGTTAACTTATTATCGTGAGTAATAAATTAATCAAAATTTGTTGCTTTACAATTTCGAGACCATATTTTTGCCTAGAATAAGCTAAAATTCAAAATTCTAATATTTGCAGCAGTTTCAAAAAGAGCAAATTGAGCACTGTTTCAAGTTATTTTATGTTTTTAAAAAAACTATTTTATCTCACATTGTCTCACAAATTAGCTGATTCAATTTAACTGATTTGCCAAACATGACCTTTATTTGAACAGGGCCTTTTATTTTAGTAATAAAGCTTATAAAATAAGTTATAGGCTAAGTTCCCAAAAGAATATATACGTACAAAATTAAATACTTCGTCCGTTTTTTGAATTATTGCCCCAAACAAAATTTTAGTACTATTTAGTGGATTACTTTTATTTTAATTTTTATTATAGTTTTATACAAGTTAAAATATAGGCACGTGTGATCATGTTAGATTCGTTTCGTTTTATAGTTTTTAAATATCGAATTTTTAGAATTTTTACTTGTATTTTTTTTTTGGCGATACAGCCAATTAAGGCTAGGAAAAGAAAAAGGAAAAAGATAAAAAATAAAAGAGACCGCTCAAAAGCAAAACTAGCGACGAGGAAACCTCACGCCCATAGTATCAGCAGCAAGTAAAGGCTTCATACTGTCAGGAGGAAAGGCCCATGTCGTGTAGAATAAATCTCCATCCGCACCCATATTCGCCAGATGATCCGCTACTGCATTACCTTCTCTCAATACATGTTCAAAGTAGCACGTATTAAACTCTTGACGGATATCTCTTATCCTTAGCAATACTGACACCATCCAATGGGAGGAACTTGGACTCATATTAATCAATCTTAAGGCTCCCAAAGAATCACAATAGCAACACACATCCAAATAACCAAGGGATCGAGCAAGCATCAGACCATTCATAATGCCGGCTAGTTCAGCATGTAGAACCGACGAGTCACCAAGATACCCAGCTACACCTCCCAGCCAATGCCCCGAGACATCATGAATTACGGCTCCAAAACCCGCTCGACAGCGGCTTCTCACACGAGAACCATCCGAGTGTATAATGGTGCCTGTCCAGCCCACGGAATTCCAATATACCAACCGAGGAGGCGACTGGTGCGGCCTTTGTAGCTTGATCGCAGCTTTATCAAGTTCATCACTCAGGTGGAGGGCTTGACGAGTAAGGGAATGTAAAGCAGAATTACTCCCTTTAAAGACCCTCCTGTTCCGTTCCCGCCACACTATCCATAGCCCGGCAATGAACAAATTTCCATATGTGCGAAACATCCCTAACAACCACAGTCTGATAGAAGCAGCATCTATAGAACGGAGATCACTTGGCACCATGATTTGCAAGTTCCTCCAAAAAGTGTGATTCCAAGGGCAATTAAAGAAACAGTGAATCCAATCATCCTCCATCTCACCACAAATGCTGCAAAGGGGTGATGCCGTGAGCCTGCGTTGGAATCTGAGGGCGTTGCATGGAACAACCACACAAGAGATAAGCCATAATAACACACTTATCTTCTCAGGGAAATAATAATTCCACAACCACTTCCAACCCGAAGCAGTCATGCGCTCTGCCAACAAAAACTGATACCCCGACTTGGCTGAGTACCTACCATCAAGCGAAGCTTGCCAACGCCAACCATCGTGACCACCAGGATGCAGACAAGGCGGTGGCCGCTGCATGATCTCCATGCACACATCATTTGGCAAAATTGTCCTTAGAGGAGACAAATTCCATGCATAATCTATAATGATGTCTTTAACTTGGATATGCAGGTCACTTCCTTCAATGAAAGGGACTCTCTGATCCAAAGGTGAATTATTAAGCCAAGGCGAGGACCATAGCGAGCTGGAGCCGTCTCCAATGCAAAAAGAGAATCCCCCCGAGAGCTGATTGAGAGCTTTCCGAATACTCCTCCAAGTAAAAGACCCTCCACGAGCAGCTGAATTCGACATCCTACCCTCCAGGCAATAAATAGCTCTCAACTCATGCACCCATAATTTATCCTCCCCCATACAAAAATCATGCGCCAGCTTGCCAAGGAGTGAAATATTGGCATGGCGAGCTTTACGAAGACCAAGTCCGCCGTAAGGTTTGGGAGCAGCAATGATATCCCATTTTACCAAATTTAAACCCTTGTTATTCCGATCCTTCCATACCAAATTGCATATCCGTCTATCAATCAGATTGCATGTAGCCGCCGGCAACCAACCAATTTGCATACAATAAGTTGGGATGGAAGCTAACACATGACATGCCAATGTGAGTTGACCAGCTTTATTTAGAAGCCGCATCCCCCATGATGAGATATGTGCGTCCATTTTTTCCATGAGGAAATCATACGAACTCGCCTTGACTCTCCCATGATGAATTGGGTAACCAAGATACTTACCAATATGAGGAGTGAAAGCAACAAAAGTGGCCGAAGACAACCACCTGCGCTCACTCTCACTAACACATCCTGGCGCATAAGCATGAGACTTCATGCTATTCACTTTGAGACCTGAAGCGACTTCGAACCTGTGAAGGACAGTTGCCACCGTTCCAACTCTAGATTTATCCACAATAGTGCACAGTATAAGGTCATCTGCAAATAATAAATGAGAGAGCCCTCGACAGCCCGGAGCCAACTTAACCGTAATCCAATCACCCTCATCCACCGCATGAGAAATTGAAACCGAGTCGCTCCATAACAATATTAAACAAATACGGCGAGAGATGATCCCTTGGCGCAATCCCCGTTTAGGTTTAAATGCCTCCATCGGAACACCATTCCATAAAATAGAGAAAGTAGGCGACTTCACACATGACACAATTAATCTAATGAAATCAATCGGCAATTACATTTGGTATAGACACTCCTCGAGAAAAGCCCACCTCACAATATCATAGGCCTTCTCGAGATCAATCTTCATAATTATAGCTTTCAACCGATTACTAGCCTTGGATAATTTATATATAATCTCTTGAAGTAGAATGGCATTGTCACTAGTACATCTTCCCGGAAGAAAGGCCGATTGAAGAGGAGAGATATATTTTTCCAACAATGGCCTCAATCGATTTACAATCACCTTCGAGATAAATTTGTAAGCCACAGTACAGAGAGTGATTGGACAAAATTGCCTGATACTGTTCGGAACAATCACCTTCGGAATGAGACAAATGAAAGCCTTGGCAAGAACACCATCCAAAGTGCCAGAATTAAAAGTATTGCGGACTAACTCCAACACGGAATTCCCAACCACCGACCAATGGTTTTTGTAAAAGAGAGCCGGGAAATCATCAGGTCCAGGTGCCGACAGAGGTTTTAATTGACCAAAAACTTAGCTTTTGCATGAAAATATCGGGTATTCCGATCTCCCATCCGCACCCAATTATCTCTAGGCCGTTGATACCAAAACCTCCTCCTGCTTTAAAATATCCATGTAATCCAATTGAAGCTTTCATTCCAAGGAAATAAGCCTTGCCGAATCGACACAGCTCAAAACTCTATCCAGCCCAGCCAAGCGACGCAGCTTTTTCTTTTTATTTCGAATTTGCTGGATCCCTATTCGGCAATGAATCTTAGATGACGATTGGAGCCATTCCAACCTGACAGACAAAGGGGCATTAACCATAGACCAGGCCTCCGAGACAAGCTGATGGTAGATAGAATTATTACTCCAATGAGCTTCCCATCGGAACGGCCTAACCGGAGCATGATGGTACAATCTGCCGCATGAGAGAAGGAGAGGGGCATGATCAGAACCTGTCCGTGGTAGAGTTTGGATGTGTCCCTCCAGAAACAAGCTGATCCATTCAACATTCGCAAGGCCTCGATCAAAACATTATTTGATAAAAGAAATTTGATTGGCCAATCGAAACCAAGTGAAAAGTGAGTCTTCTGTTCGTAAATGGAGAAGGCCACAGTCCGTGAGGCACTCTCTCAACTCATCTGCTCGGTTTTGGAGAAACACACCCCCATAAACTTCAGAGGGAGCAAGAACCTCATTCCAGTCGCCTATAATAAACCACGGCCCATGTATAATGTCCTTCAAGCCGTGGAGATATTCCCAATTAGTCTTCCTTCGAGAATATGAAGGATAAGCATAAAAGGCTGAGCACTTCCAAGAAATAGAACTAGCAGAAAGCGTTAACGTGATTACTCGACTGTTGTCATCAAAGACCTCCGTTGTAATACCCGTGCCAGATCTACTCAAAATCCATATACCACCCGCACGTCCTTGCGCTTCTTGCAAGACGATGGGAAAGTATCCAAGACCAAAGACAAGATTCCGAACTCGATCAAAAGGACCCTGGGGTTCCATAATAAAAACCAAGGATGGGGAATTGTTGCGAATACAATCCGTGAAGCAACGACAAACCTGGGGGTTCATGAGGCCCCTCACATTCCAAGAGAGGATGGAAAAATTATTGAATTTCGACATAATGAATAATAAAATGATAAGCGGACATAAATACTGAACAAGCTTCATAACAAGCTCCATAACAAGACTCCCAAAATTAAGAAAAGTAACTTCAGCATAGAAATCTAATCACGGCGAGCAGGCTCTGGGGCAGGTTTGCTCGGGATCATGACCGCTTCCCCAGCCAACTCCAGCATCTGCAGGCGAGTGTCCAATCCTGGCGATATCACAACATCAGTCTTAGCCGCATCAGTCAAGAGATGGGCGTACTTAGCCTGAAGATGATTTAGTAAATCCTTGGAAGATTTAGAAAACTTCGCACTTGAAGACGAGGACCGTTTTGTGCGCGCAGGCTTCACTCCATGCAACATACTGCGAGTCTGCGCACCATGCTTATTCCCACTCCCTCCCTTAAGCGATATAGATTCCGGGGTAGATTTGTGCAAGCCCATAAGCGACAGATCGACCCACGGGCTACGGACCAACTCTAGATTACCCTTATCGGCCTGAATCATACCTTCAGTAGAAGCCAAGGCTGTCTGCCCTATGTCGCCCACGATATCACCTTCCGGAGGCCCATGCAATGGTTGGCTTTCCAAATGCTCTCCCGTCTCCAGCCCAATATTGGCTTGGCATTCCATATTATCTCGCTTGGATGGCCCAATCGATATTTGGCCACCATGTTTCCTTGAACATCTAGGGCTTGAGGCTTAGGGTTTCCTGACCCACCAGCGTCTTGGCCACCACCTTATAAATGAATATAAAAAATAGAATTGGGGGATGGAAAGCTCCATAATCGAGGCTAGAGTGTTAAAAAAAATCGAGCACAAGTTTTCACACTCACGAGCCAAGGTTATCATATATATTTTGAAACTTGCAAGTCAAGCTCGAACTTGCTCAATAATTAGATGAGTTTTTAATCATGCCGAGTTCTGCTTGTGAATTACAAACGAACAGTAACAACATGGGTTCATGTTTTTATTCTTTTCTATATATTTTTTTATTTTATTTTTATTTTTGGTAGGAGGACGCACAACCGCATCGGCAAAAGATGAAAAAAGAAAAATTATAAAGAAGGGAGGGAGGGGGAACAGGAAACTAAATAATAAACAAACTACGGGGAAACCAAGTTCCCATGGGAATGAATTTATAAATAATATACAACTTATTTATAAAACTTATCAATGGGAATGAAGTAAAACCAAATTCCCACGGGTTCAAGTTTTTTTAAATATTCAACTTATTTATTGATTTTTTAGTAAAATTTATCAATGGGAATGAAGATGTGGTGTAATGGCTAAATTCTAAAATATCCTATCTTAACTTAATCACAGTCTAAAATCAACGGCGGATCTTGAATTTTTTTCAGTGGTTCACAAAAGTGATGGAAACTATGTTGAAATTAAGGATGATAGTTAAAACACAAAAACTATTGAAAAAACTAGGTTATAATTGATCATAATGGTATTACCACAAAAATTCAGTGGTTGCATAAAGCCAAATAAAGCTAAATCTAATTTGTTTAACTTAAAATAACAATTTTATCAATTTGGGTGGAATCTCGTATGATTGTTAATAGATCCGCCTATGTCTAAAATAACATAAAATAAATAGAGTTTATTATTAAAACTAGTACTAGTGTATTACCCCGCCCGAATGGGCGGGGATGTGATCAAGGCTACGCAAAATATAAAACCTCACGTAGATCTCTTAAGAGAAAAACAAAGGTACTTCTAAATCCATTGGTCAAGTAGAGACATAAAATTCATCAACTGGCATTACATAATTTCTGCCATATACGTTTAAGATCTCATGTTTCTTCATACTTTAAGATCTCATGTTTCGTGGATTCGTGGAGCTTAAGGGTTGATAAAAACCCACCATTATGAACTTTACAGGTAAACCAAGACACTTCCTAGTCCCAACTAAAGTTCGTAAGCAATTACAACAATATATCAAAGATTTATCTCAATATGCGGTTTACCTTCAAGAAATGACAATCCTTAGCCACACCAATATACCTTAAATGTATTTGGGCATAAACATCAACAATTTCCTCTTTCGCCTTTGTATTGTTTTGTGGCATTAGATTGGCAATATACTTTCTTGTTTTCTCGATCAATCTTAAAGCATACTGGTTCCCAAAAATAAATGTTGACATGTTCCTGCCGTACATAAAACTAAATAAATGAAATAAAAAAAAATCTAAACGTAAATAAATAAACAGTTCCTTTGCACCAAATCAAAGACCTATAAATGTTATGGATGATTTTGAGTTTAGCGACAATTACTTAACAAATTCAAGTGCATACTTGGTGTTAATTTATATCATATCAATTATACTATTAAAATCGAGACACAAATATTCACAATTTCAGGTACTCAAGACACTTAAAGCAAGAGTATTGAGGACTACAGTACATTTGACCTCCCATAAGATTTAAAACTTACACTTAAAGCAATATCCACATTGTGCCATTGAAGAGTAGCCAGCAATTACAACATTATATGAAACAGAAATCGAGTTCAAAATACTCATTGTGCAGTAAAGTCCAAACAAAAAATATTGAAACAAATCTCCATTAACAACTCATTAGTGTTGGAGGATATTTTAATATAGGGCCATAACAAAAGATGAACTTTTAGAACAATTGTGTAGACGAAAAGTGTAGGAAAATAACTTGGATAGATTGTATGGATCGTAAGGAATCATTTTTCTTCAATTGTATTTCGCCCTACCAAAGTGTCAAGGGTCCGAAATCAATTGTAGGATAATCCAACAATGAAAAACTTGAATTTTATGGCAATAAATTCAAGAACAATTTTGAAGGCTTTGAATGTATGAATTTATGTATGAACAATCATCAAAGTGACTGTAATATGTTATGTAATTGACCAGAAATTCGTCCATATGGAGTTATAGGAGTTAGGAATGAAAGGGTGAATCAATTCATGAAGAGGCCCACTACAAGAAAAAATCGGTGCACCGACCGAAATATGCGGTCGGTGGAACAAAAAGACGGGTCGTCTTATTGCCCACCGACCGCTCGTCCGACCGCAGACGTCGGTCGGACGGATGCTGGTAGGCGGACGCCTAGTTACCAACGTCCAGGCGGTCGATGGAGGCCTCGACCGGAGCACCCACCGCGGCGGGTCGGTGGAGATCACCGACCGGGCGACCGACTGTCGAGCCGGGTCGATAAACCTCGGTCCCAGGAGGTCCGAAAACCTTCCGCCGGACCGACCGGATCCGCGGTCAGTAGCCGGCTTGCAGGGTGGTAGCCGGTCTATCTACCGACCCCTGCACCGACCGCATGTGCGGTCGGTGCGAATGAAAATCAGCAGCTCAGGTGCTGTTTTTCCTACATCCCTCCCTGTCAAAAACCAAACTCATACATCACCAAAACCAAACTCAAACTGAAACAATACCAAACTCAAACAAACTAAAACAATACAAACACTTGCCAAAATGGGTTTCAATACATGAACCGATACTCAATACATCAAACTAATAATGATTGATATACCAAAGACATAATCTAAATCCATTCCAATCGACTCCAAGTACAAAATATTAACCAAACATACTATAGATACGAGAGTACAAAAAACAAACACACCAACCAAATCTGTTTGCAACAACATACTACAAAGTGTCAAACAATAATCCCAAAGAACCCCAAATAAGTAAATAAATATATCGGCCATGTAACACCCCGGTTTTTGGTCACCCAGGTCGGGATGTCACCGCCACATCTCCCTAGTAAGACACGGTTTCTCCGAGCTTACTAAAGAGATGCAAGGCTAGGTATTGCAGTATTTAAAAGTATTTAAATCATTCAAGATAGCCCATACAATATAATTGAAAATAATAATAGTATAGCGCAGCGGAAATAATTGGTTTAGTACAGTATCGCAGCGGAAAATATAAATAGGGCCGACATGGCCAAAACACGGGTTAAACAGGCCCGTTCATAATATAGTCTAAAGTACGAATTTAAAAGCAAAACAAAGTTCCCAAAATCCCATGCATGATTCGTGCTCACACATGCTCATTCTATTCTGTAAGAAAAGGAATAAAAACGGTTTTGGTCAGCAAACTTGCTGAGTAAGTTAACACATGCATGATCGTAGGGTTTAAAAGCCATTAACTTTAATAATTTAATGAAAGCATGATAATAACATAATATTTAATTTAATCTAATCAACTATCCAATAACATAATTTATTTCAGGGCTCTATTTAATAACACATATCGCATGGTTTAGCATAATAGCCATAATTTAAAGAAAGCATTTAAATAATTTAATTGGACAATAACATAATTTAATCTAATTTAATTTAGTTTAATATCCCCATTACATTCCCGATTTGGTATCTCAAAGTTTCACGATAGCATCGCGATGTCAACAAGTTTAGCCGGTAGCCCGGCGGCCGCAACCGTATCAGCCATACCCAGTACCACTCCGGAGCCTCGGGAAACCCATACGGATATTCACGAGAGTGTAGGCTTTGTATTTCGCCGTTTTGACAATATCACATTTCAAGTTTAGCGCGCGGGGTCACCATCGTCCATTAAGGCACGAAGTGAAGCAGTTAGGGGGCACCCTGCAGAGCACTCACCCCTAATTTTAATTTATCAAGTTTGTAAGGGGATTTAATTTTTAAAAAAAATCTGACTTTAATTGTATTCATTTAAAAATAATATCTCAACTCATTTCAACCCTAAATGTTAATTCCATGTTTCAACAAGATTTCAAGATTTCGTTTCCGGTAAACCACAGTTTACTCTAAAATTCGTCTAAAATCAGATTTAATTTCAAAAATTCCAAAATTTCATGACTGACTCCGAAACATCGAGATCTACAACTTTCGTGTTTTAACTTTTCCAATCCGAGATACCTAAACAGGTCAAAATCACCAATTTTCGTAGAAGAATAATTCTGTCCGAATTTAATGTATCACAGTTTAAAGATTTCGAATTCTACCATAGCAATTCAACTCCAAATTTGATGAAATTTTACAGAGATCATCTTAAGACAATTATCTACGACTTTCATGTTCGGCCAACGATCTCAAACAGTCTAGATCCTATGTCAAAAACGTGATCAAGATCATTCCTAAGTTCTGTCCAGGATTTCGAGATCTAGATTCAAACAGTTCAGTTTCGGTGGGTTTTCACATATCAAATAGACTCCAAAAATTCTCAAATATTTACAGTAGCTAGACCTAAGTTTTAGGAACGTTTTTCATGTTTTAAGTTTTTCCGTTTGAGTTCGTTTTAAGGTTCGGAAAAATTCATCAAATCTGTTGCGTCGGTAGAAAGTTTGAATTGACAGATTTTCGATTTCTTGTTAATCTTTTAGTTTTGATTGTTTTAATTCATCCCAAAACCATGTAAGAGTTAACTTACAGAGTTTACGAACGTCCGGGATCGTCTATTCGAAGGTGTGGCTTCCAGTCCACCGTTTCTCCTCTCCGTTCGTCGGGTTCTACGATCTAGATCCAATACGAGGTGTAGAAGAGAAAAGAAGAAGATTAGGATTCGTTTTCGAATCGTTTATTGAACAAGGATTGGATCGAGACTTACCACGACTATGGAGATCTGTAGAAATTTCGTCCACCAGCGTTCGTCTTGGTTTCGTGCCTCTGACGACTCCGGATTTAGGGTTTCGAATGTGTAGAAAGTTGTAGGGTTTCGTAAAAGTATTCGGAGCTCCTAGGAGGTCGTATTTATAGATTTCCAGGTCCTAGGGCGTCCAACATCTGACCTAAGGGTCTTGGGTCGAGAGATGTTCAACCAAAAGTCGAAAAATCTGCGTTCGGGCGAGAGATTCACGCAACGGGCAAATCTGTCGCGTGGCGCGGTCGTGGCGCGCCCTCCCTTGTTCGACCGCGCGGCCACCGCGCCGAGCTCGCCTGGACTTCGGTCTGGGCGGGTCGTGCGATCCGTCGTGCTTTTCCGCCTCTCTTTCGGGTTTCTATCCCTCTATGCTCCCGAATTCCGATTTCCGGGGTATCTTCGGGTTTCTACTTTTTCTCTAAATTTATTCTCGGGTCTAATTGGATGTTTTGGACTCGAATCCTCGAGTTCATTAGTGTCGGGTTTCGGTGTATAATTTACTTACCTTTAATAATTCTTTTTATGTAATTAAATTCCTTTAATTCCTTTTTAAGTTAAATCTCATTTCTCATTTCCTTATCTTTATTTATTTATTTATTTGCTGGATTCATTTATTTATTTATGGTATTTATTTTATTTATTATTTATTTATTTAATGATTGTTTTATTTTATGATGGAAAATTCTCGGGTATTACAGTCTACCCTCCTTAAGAATCAACTTCGTCCTCGAAGTTGTGTTTCGGCTTTTCTTGTGCTAAGGTCTTGTGTTTGTTTTATTATGTTGTGACTGAACTTAGAATTAAAACTTCTAAGCTGCCTACGTACCCGGTAAAGGGATCAAGCCATAACGTAGTTCAAAAGTTTACAAAAATGCACGAAAATAGGTGGTATGACATCCTCTCTCCCTTAAAATTGCAGTTATGTCCCCATAACTGTGTCGGTATCGGTTTGGAACAATGTCGGGTATCGTTCCCTCATGTCGGATTCTACTTCCCAAGTTGCCGTCTCACTTTCGTGGTTTGACCAAAGAACCTTGATCATTTTGACGGTTTTGTTCCTCGTTACTCGTTCCTTAGTATCGAGAATACGCACTGGGACTCCTTCGTAAGTCAAGTCTTCATCGAGCTCAATTATCTCCGGTTGAAGTACATGTGTCGGGCCCGGCACATACTTCTTTAGTTGCGAGACGTGGAAGACATTATGAACTCTATCTAAGTGTGGCGGTAAAGCCAATCGGTAGGCTAGAGTTCCGACTCGTTCTAGAATTTCGTAAGGTCCTATGTATCGAGGACTTAACTTCCCTCGCTTGCCAAAGTGCATCACCCCCTTCATGGGTGATATCTTTAGCATGACCCTATCTCCCACTTGAAATTCTAGGTCTCGTCGTCTCACGTCGGCATAACTCTTTTGATGGTCTTGTGCGGCTTTCATCTTCCCTTGAATCACTTTGATTTGTTGAGCCATATCTTCGATAAGTTGTGGCCCCACTACCACGGACTTATCGTTTTCTTCCCAGCTCAACGGGCTTCGGCACTTTCGTCCATACAACGCCTCGAAAGGTGCCATGCCTATGCTAGCATGGTAGCTATTATTATTGGAAAACTCAATCAAGGGTAAATGAGATTCCCAATTTCCTTTGAATTCCAACACACATGCTCTCAGCATGTCTTCTAGTGTTTGGATTGTCCTCTCGGTTTGTCCATCCTTCATTGGGTGGAATGCGGTGCTCATTTTGATTTGAGTACCGAGAGCTTTTTGTAACTCCGTCCAGAAATGAGAGACAAATCTACTGTCTCTATCGGAAATGATATCATGTGGTACTCCATGTCGTCGTACCACATTATCAATGTAGGCTCGGGCCAATTGGTCCATAGTCCACGTGTCTTTCATTGGGATAAATATGGCTGTCTTTGTTAGCCTATCCACAATCACCCAAATCTTGTTCATGCCTTTAGGTGATCGGGGTAATCCCGAGACAAAGTCTATTGAGATGCTATCCCACTTCCAACTTGGAATCTCTAGTGGTTGCATCAAACCTAAGGGTTTATGTCGCACTGCCTTAACCTTTTGGCAGGTGAGACATCTCGCCACGAAATTCGCCACTTCCTTCTTCATTCCCGGCCACCAATAGATCTTCTTCAGATCTTTGTATAGCTTGTCACCTCCGGGATGTACGGAATATGGCGTGTTGTGCCCTTCCTCCATCAACCTTTGTTTCAACTCGGCACATTTAAGGGGCACACACCATCTCCCTTTAAAACGGATGCTTCCATCCTCGTGGACAGCAAATCCTATTGCCTTTCCTTCGGCAATATACCCTCTTATCTTCTCGAGTTTCGGGTCGCCCGGTTGAGCGAGACGAATCTCGTCCAATATTGGAGTTTCTATGACCATGGCATTGACCGTTTCTCTCACTGTGCCAGGATGCACAAGTTCTAGCTCCAATCTTGCCAATTCCATGTACAATGCCGGCGGAATTACCAACGAGTTTGTCACGTGTTGGGTTTTCCGACTTAGGGCATCGGCTACCACATTCGCCTTCCCCTCGTGGTATGCTATCTCTAAATCGTAGTCTTTAATAAGTTCCAACCACCTTCGCTGTCTCAAATTCAACTCCTTCTGAGTGAATATATATTTCAAGCTCTTGTGGTCGGTGAACATTCGACACTTCCGCCCATAAAGATAATGTCTCCATATCTTTAGAACGAAAACGACCGCTGCCAACTCCAGGTCGTGGGTCGGATAATTCTCCTCGTGGGGTTTTAGTTGGCGTGATGCTTAGGCTACGACTCTTGAGTCTTGCATCAAGACACAACCTAAACCTTCCTTCGAAGCATCGCTATATACTTCGAAGTCACCATTCTCTGATGGTAGTGTTAATACGGGTGTGGTTGTGAGTCGTTTCTTCAGCTCTTGAAATGCAATCTCACACGCTTCGGTCCACTCGTATTTTGCTCCTTTCTTCAGTAGCTGGGTCAAAGGACGTGCAATCCTTGAAAAGTCCTTCACAAATCGTCTATAGTACCCGGCTAATCCAAGGAAACTCCTTATCTCAGTTTGGCTCTTTGGAGTTGCCCATTCAGTTACGGCAGAGACTTTTGCCGGATCCACTGATACTCCGTCAGCGGATACTATGTGTCCGAGAAATGCCACTTCTTTCAACCAGAAATTGCATTTCGACAGCTTGCCGTATAGCTGATTTCTTCGCAAGATTCCTAACACTTGATGTAAGTGTTGGGCATGCTCTTCCTCGCTTTTTGAGTAGATCAGGATGTCGTCGATGAACACTACGACGCACTGATCTAACAATTCTCGGAACACGTTGTTCATGAGATTCATGAACATGGCCGGAGCATTTGTTAACCCGAAGGATAACACTGTGAAATCGTAATGGCCATATCGCGTTCGAAATGCCGTCTTCGGAATGTCCTTCTCGGCGATCCTCAATTGATGATACCCAGATCGCAAATCGATCTTCGAGAATACTGAAGCTCCCTTCAGTTGATCAAACAGATCCTCTATTCTCGGTAGGGGGTATTTATTCTTAATGGTCACTTGGTTTAGTCCCCGGTAATCTATGCAAAGACGTAGTCCTCCGTCTTTCTTCTTGACAAATAAAACCGGTGCTCCCCAAGGGGACGTACTCGGTCTTATGTAACCTTTTCCTAACAGTTCCTCGAGTTGTTCTTTTAACTCCTTCATTTCCAGTGGTGCCATCCGGTACGGAGCTTTTGAAACAGGCTCTGTCCCCGGAATGAGATCTATAGTGAATTCAACATCTCTCTCAGGTGGCATGCCCGGAACGTCCTCAGGGAACACGTCCGGGTATTCTCTTACCACTGGTATGCTATCAACCTTGTTCTCTTCCGCCTCAAGGTTGTGCACATAGCACGCATATAGTTCATACCCCTTACGCATCAAGTTACTTAGTTTGAGTGCACTAACGATTTTGTTACTTTTCTTAGGGGGCTGAGAGTAAAAGATGACTCTCTTTCCCCTACTTTTTGACAAGGTGATCTTTTGCTTTTGGCATTCGATCACCGCCTTATACTGGGATAACCAATCCATCCCCAGTATGATGTCAAAGTCTCTTAAGTTAAATTCTACCAAGTTCGCGAAGAATTCTACGTTCTTTATCACTATAGGAATTCCGTTATATCGTTTAGAGCAAGACACTACTTCTCCAGAAGGCAATTGAATTCCTAAGCTAATTCTCTCGCACTTAGGTAGATCTAACTCAGGCACTATCCTTGATGCTATAATCGAGCAACTAGCTCCAGAATCAAATAGAATTCTAAGGGGCGTATTCAACACATAAAATGTACCTGCCATCACCTCTCCTTGCGCAGGCACGTCCGCTTGCTTCACCACGTTCAGCCTCCCCATAGGGCGTCCCTGATTGCCCTGCTGATTAGCATTCGGCTGCTGATTTTGTTGCTGGTTTTGATTCTGAGGGGGCGGAGGTCGTTGGTTCTGGTTCTAGTTTTGCGGCCTATTTTGAGGGGGTCTGTACCCTTGGTTATTCCCGTTTCGCCCGTTTTGATTTTGAGGCTGTTCTTGCCCCGCGACCAAATCGTCCCTCTTTGTTATGTTCTCGAGTCTAGTCCGGCAATCCCGTCGAACGTGACCCATTCGACCACATCGGTAACAGGCGCCTTGTTGCGGGCATCCCCTTGCCAGATGGCGTCGTCCACATCTCGGGCAAGGTGGTACCGGATCTTCTTGGTTGAACCTCCTCCCAGTGTTGTTTTGTTGGGGCCTATTCGACCCTCTGCGCTGCTCGTTCCTTCCAGTGTTGTTCTCGTTTCTTGAGTCTCGGCTTCTCTTGTCTTGGGGACCCCTGCTGGACTCCCCACTCACCCTACTTTTCAGCTGCTGCACACGTGCTACCGCCACGGCGCGGTCATACACAGCTTGCAAATCGGGGTAGTGTACCCCCGCGATCACCTCGCGCACGGACAGGTTCAGTCCCATCTCGAACTTCTGTGCCTTTTCTGCATCAGTAGGCACTAGCCTTGGTGCGAACCTCACCAGCTCCTTGAAGCGTGTGTAGTATTCCTGCACCGTTTGGCCTCCTTGCTTCAGTGACAGGAACTCTTCGTACATGGCAGCTTTAGTACTCAAGGGATAGAATCGATCCCTGAGTAGTTCCATCATCTCCATCCACGAGTAGGGCTCGTCATCTTCCGTCAGTTTGGCTTGCGTCGCCTGCCACCAGCCGTCAGCTTCGCCTCCCAAGTAGTATGAGGCGACATGCACTCTTTCTCCTTCCGGACATTTAACTGCTCCCAGCAGCTTGTCGAAGGTCCGGATCCACTCTTCCAGTTTAGCTGGATCCTCCTCACCAGCATAGTGGGGCGGCTGGTAAGGATTCACCATCGCCAGGTAGTTAGGGCGAGCTTGGGGCGGAGGTACCGCCGCAGCTTGACCCTGGTTGACTTGCGCGTTTCCGAGCGCAATCAACACTTCCTCTATCGTCCTAAGACGATTGCCTACATTGTTCGGTGCGGGGGCGTCCTGCGCACCTTGGGGTTGTTCCATCTCAGGTTGAATTGGTTCAGTGACGTTCGGTGGTGTCTCAGTAGGTATCTCAGTGGTGGTTTAGGGAGCGGTTTGAGTCCTTCCTCTTCCTCTGGGTGCCATTCTGGTACAAACAGGATAGATTAGGACTTTGTGAATTTAGCATATAGTCTAAGCGATTTATATAAATGTATATGTGTGTTGCAATTTAGCACGTGGTGCTTTGTTCGAACTAAGAAGCGTCGTACGCTTCGGGGTTTTATTTTATTTCGAATTTTTTTTTTTCGGCTGTACGGACAGATCTGTCCGTTTTTTTTTTCGATTTATTACAAATAAATCGGGCATTTTATTTCCTCAAAAGAAATTTTAGTACAAAAGTAGAAATATTTTCCTAGCAAAACAGTATCTAACAGTAGAATCTCTAGTGTCTCATGACGTCCTCCGGCGGGGTAGCAGGATCTTCCTCCGGATCTTCCTCCTCCGAACTCGGCGGCAGTAGCTCGTCAAAGATAGTGTTTAAGTCTTGCCCATGGGCATCGATGTATTCCTTTAGTATTAAGTTTTGTGTAGTGAGGGTTTGGACTTGGCGTTCTAGTTGGTTTATGCGGTGATGATCCGCCTCTCTCAAGTTGCCCATGTGATGTAAATTGGCTTCCAATTGAGCCATACGGTACTTCATTTGCTCTAGGGTTTGGTGGGAATCGAGATGAACGCTCATCATCCTGACCATCAACTGCATCACGTCTTGACTAGCCATCTAGCGCAAGAAGAGATCTAAGTTAATATTCGCCAAGATTCTAAGTTAAATTCGCCAAGATTCTAGGTTCAATTCGCCAAGATTCTAAGTTCAAGTTTCGCCAAGATTCTAAGTTCATAACAGAGATGCACATGCAAATGCAAATGATGATTCCCCCCCCCCCCCCCCCAAAATAATTTAATGCAGTATATATGTATATTTTTTTTCCCCATGGGTTTTAAAATAAAAGTTTCTCCATGGAAATAATACTTTAAAAATTTTAAATAATAGTCAAATACTAATAATAGTTTAAAAATAGTAATGGTTTAAAAATAGTAGTTTCTAAAAATAGCCGGGCTCTGATACCAACTTGTAACACCCCGGTTTTTGGTCACCCAGGTCGGGATGTCACCGCCACATCTCCCTAGTAAGACACGGTTTCTCCGAGCTTACTAAAGAGATGCAAGGCTAGGTATTACAGTATTTAAAAGTATTTAAATCATTCAAGATAGCCCATACAATATAATTGAAAATAATAATAGTATAGCGCAGCGGAAATAATTGGTTTAGTACAGTATCGCAGCGGAAAATATAAATAGGGCCGACATGGCCAAAACACGGGTTAAACAGGCCCGTTCATAATATAGTCTAAAGTACGAATTTAAAAGCAAAACAAAGTTCCCAAAATCCCATGCATGATTCGTGCTCACACATGCTCATTCCACATATTCTGTAAGAAAATGAATAAAAACGGTTTTGGTCAGCAAACTTGCTGAGTAAGTTAACACATGCATGATCATAGGGTTTAAAAGCCATTAACTTTAATAATTTAATGAAAGCATGATAATAACATAATATTTAATTTAATCTAATCAACTATCCAATAGCATAATTTATTTCAGGGCTCTATTTAATAACACATATCGCATGGTTTAGCATAATAGCCATAATTTAAAGAAAGCATTTAAATAATTTAATTGGACAACAACATAATTTAATCTAATTTAATTTAGTTTAATATCCCCATTACATTCCCGATTTGGTATCTCAAAGTTTCACGATAGCATCGCGATGTCAACAAGTTTAGCCGGTAGCCCGGCGGCCGCAACCGTATCAGCCATACCCAGTACCACTCCGGAGCCTCGGGAAACCAATACGGATATTCACGAGAGTGTAGGCTCTGTATTTTGCCATTTTGGCAATATCACATTTCAAGTTTAGCGCGCGGGGTCACCATCGTCCATTAAGGCACGAAGTGAAGCAGTTAGGGGGCACCCTGCAGAGCACTCACCCCTAATTTTAATTTATCAAGTTTGTAAGGGAATTTAATTTTAAAAAAAATCTGACTTTAATTGTATTCATTTAAAAATAATATCTCAACTCATTTCAACCCTAAAGGTTAATTCCATGTTTCAACAAGATTTCAAGATTTCGTTTCCGGTAAACCACAGTTTACTCTAAAATTCGTCTAAAATCAGATTTAATTCCAAAAATTCCAAAATTTCACGACTGACTCGGAAACGTCGAGATCTACAACTTTCGTGTTTTAACTTTTCCAATCCGAGATACCTAAACAGGTCAAAATCACCAATTTTCGTAGAAGAATAATTCTGTCCGAATTTAATGTATCACAGTTTAAAGATTTCGAATTCTACCATAGTAATTCAACTCCAAATTTGATGAAATTTTACAGAGATCATCTTAAGACAATTATCTACGACTTTCATGTTCGGCCAACGATCTCAAACAGTCTAGATCCTATGTCAAAAACGTGATCAAGATCATTCCTAAGTTCTGTCCAGGATTTCGAGATCTAGATTCAAACAGTTCGGTTTCGGTGGGTTTTTACATATCAAATCGACTCCAAAAATTCTCAAATATTTACAGTAGCTAGATCTAAGTTTTAGGAACGTTTTTTGTGTTTTACGTTTTTCCGTTTGAGTTCGTTTTAAGGTTCGGAAAAATTCATCAAATCTGTTGCGTCGGTAGAAAGTTTGAATTGACAGATTTTCGATTTCTTGTTAATCTTTTAGTTTTGATTGTTTTAATTCATCCCAAAACCATGTAAGAGTTAACTTACAGAGTTTACGAACGTCCGGGATCGTCTATTCGAAGGCGTGGCTTCCAGTCCACCGTTTCTCCTCTCCGTTCGTCGGGTTCTACGATCTAGATCCAATACGAGGTGTAGAAGAGAAAAGAAGAAGATTAGGATTCGTTTTCGAATCGTTTATTGAACAAGGATTGGATCGAGACTTACCACGACTATGGAGATCTGTAGAAATTTCGTCCACCAGCGCTCGTCTTGGTTTCGTGCCTCCGACGACTCCGGATTTAGGGTTTCGAATGTGTAGAAAGTTGTAGGGTTTCGTAAAAGTATTCGGAGCTCCTAGGAGGTCGTATTTATAGATTTCCAGGTCCTAGGGCGTCCAACATCTGACCTAAGGGTCTTGGGTCGAGAGATGTTAACCGAAAGTCGAAAAATCCGCGTTCGGGCGAGAGATTCACGCAACGGGCAAATCTGTCGCGTGGCGCGGTCGTGGCGCGCCCTCCCTTGTTCGACCGCGCGGCCACCGCGCCGAGCTCGCCTGGACTTCGGTCCGGGCGGGTCGTGCGATCCGTCGTGCTTTTCCGCCTCTCTTTCGGGTTTCTATCCATCTATGCTCCCGAATTCCGATTTCCGGGGTATCTTCGGGTTTCTACTATTTCTCTAAATTTATTCTCGGGTCTAATTGGATGTTTTGGACTCGAATCCTCGAGTTCATTAGTGTCGGTTTCGGTGTATAATTTACTTACCTTTAATAATTCTTTTTATGTAATTAAATTCCTTTAATTACTTTTTAAGTTAAATCTCATTTCTCATTTCCTTATCTTTATTTATTTATTTATTTGCTGGATTCATTTATTTATTTATGGTATTTATTTTATTTATTATTTATTTATTTAATCATTGTTTTATTTTATGATGGAAAATTCTCGGGTATTACAGGCCAGCGAACACTAATATCACCTCCACCGCATCCACCTCCAAGATCATCATCCCCATCCCCACGGTCTGGTGATCGAGGCCTCCTAACTCCCAACACTCTCTCCAACTGCTCAGCCATAGTCATCTGTGTCTGGGATATCTGATCAACTCTTGCCATGTATGCCTCAAACTGTTCCTGGATGACAAATTGCGAACCTGATGGTGGGGGAGTGGTATCGGAATTCTCAACGGGCCTAAACGACTTTGCAAGGGAACCTATGCCATACACGGCCTGACGCCTATCGTGTCCGCCAGCGACATTGTAGAAGACGTCATCTGGATTGAAATTCGGCCCAATTGTCGGATCCTGGCTTAAGGATTTGGTCACTGTGTTGAACTCCACCTGTATTTCGATATAGAAAATCAAATTGAAGGGACAATTTAACACAACATTATTTAATGCGTTGTAAATGTGACAAATTCGACCAAGACATTCTTATTAACGAGACTTATGTGAACCTTCTGTGATCGTTCCCGAATCCAGTTGTCCTTTTGATGTTTTCTCGTGTGGGTATGCTCGTGGAGCTCATGTAGGTGGACAGGCCTATCCTGATCAGTCGTCTGCAAAAGTTAGAGAAATACAATGTGATAACAGAATAGTTATTTAAGCCATAGATTGACTAAAAAAAATTGTTAAAGCATACCAATTTCTCGACGGTGGCACGAAATGTCTTAGGTCCTGCAGTGTGCGTTGGGAGGACTGGTGCATCCTCCTGTCCCTGGCGCCGGTTCAACTTACCCCTTTTTTATTTTTCCTTAAATGCTTGTGAAGCCCATACACGCACCCAATTCTCGGCAATCAGGGCGTCTGTGGGCATCGATTTTCTCTTCTTTCTGATGTCGAGGGTGTAGTCCTTGTATCTGATATATTCATCTACCGGTCAGAAAAAGTATAGGTATATTGAAGATCCAGAATTTCTTGTAGTGAGGTGCTACTCTACCGGTCGGCGGCGGCTACCCGTGCTCTGCCGGTCGGTGGGTTCGGTCGGTGGATGATGAGTTGATTTTCACTACTCATATTTTACCACAAGCGGATGGTTGTCATCAAGTAATAAAAACCGGTGAATACCGGGTCGAACCCAAGGGAATTCAGAATATTATTTCATTCTGGAGAAAACTTAGTCATTTTAAGTTCATTGATAATATATATTATATTTTGAAAAGAGTTTGTTTAATTCTAATGGTGATTAAATTAAAAATAGTGACATTAAATTTAAAATAAAGCAAGTTAAAAATTTAAAATAATAAAAATAAAGATGAGATATATGCTTGTAATGATTTAGAACATGCCATCTTTATATAAAAGTGAAATTGCATAATGATTTAGCATTTTCCAATGTCTAAAAAGATCAATTTCAGCAAAATTAATGATTTTATAAAGATTAAAAATATGCCAATTTCCTAATTTTCATAATTTGTAAAAACAGACTTCATGGAAGCAAATTAAATTATCTAACATTCTGCAATCATCAGTCTAGGCATAAATTTGAGTCTTTCCCAAGCATACAAATTTTCCTATTGTGATTAAACGACACATTTCATTTCCCAAATCAGCGTGTACATGCCAAAATCTATTTTAATATGATTTATTCACAGGACCGGTACTAAAATCTAATTTCCACTTTTTATCTCCCGATTTAGCAAAGTAGAAATCATACAGATTAGATTCTAACATTTAATTATGCAGAATAGTGTAAATAATCTAATAAACATGGTAAAATGGATTAAATTAAGAATATTAAAATGCAGATAGATTAGAATTATTGCCAGATTACTAAAAATAGGGAATACAGATTGATCGATTAATTCAGGGCTTTAGCAGATTATCAATTTGAATGGCATATTTAGCAAAAACACAGAATATCGATCAGTTTGGAAGCATCTAACATATAATCCTAATACAGGTTCTGATTCCATTACAGATTAATCCATTCTAATCGATTAAAAGCAGATTAAACCAAAATATGAAAATTCACTTCTATAATTCAGGCAAAATGGCGCTTAAATCAGATTAGACAGATTCTAACATGACAGCAGATTAACCCAGGTTACATAAGAAAACATCGATACTTTATATTACTTCCATAAAAGATAGGTTCATACTTCAGAAGTGATTCTGAACTAAAAACTTGATGAGTTGATTTTCACTACTCATATTTTACCACAAGCGGATGGTTGTCATCAAGTAATAAAAACCGGTGAATACCGGGTCGAACCCAAGGGAATTCAGAATATTAATTCATTCTGGAGAAAACTTAGTCATTTTAAGTTCATTAATAATATATATTATATTTTGAAAAGAGTTTGTTTAATTCTAATGGTAATTAAATTAAAAATAGTGACATTAAATTTAAAATAAAGCAAGTTAAAAATTTAAAATAATAAAAATAAAGATAAGATATATGCTTGTAATGATTTAGAACATGTCATCTTTATATAAAAGTGAAATTGCATAATGATTTAGCATTTTCCAATGTCTAAAAAGATCAATTTCAGCAAAATTAATAATTTTATAAAGATTAAAAATATAACAATTTCCTAATTTTCATAATTTGTAAAAACAGACTTCATGGAAGCAAATTAAATTATCTAACATTCTGCAATCATCAGTCTAGGCATAAATTTGAGTCTTTCCCAATCATACAAATTTTCCTATTGTGATTAATTGACACATTTCATTTCCCAAATCAGCGTGTACATGCCAAAATCTATTTTAATATGATTTATTCCCAAGACCGGTACTAAAATCTAATTTCCACTTTTTATCTCCCGATTTAGCAAAGCAGAAATCAAACAGATTAGATTCTAACATTTAATTATGCAGAATAGTGTAAATAATCTAATAATTATGGTAAAATATTGATAAAACATGGTAAAATGGATTTTAATACTAAATTTAGAATGTGAACAGATTAGAATTTTTATCAAATTATTGTAGACAAAATATGCAGAATGATCGATCGGTCCAGATTTAGCAGATTAAAAATGCAGATTTCAGAATTTTTGCCAAAACATAATTGTCGATCAATTTCAGGCATCCAATACATAATCCTAATTCAAATTCTAACAGTTCTTGCAGATTAATCCAGATTAAACATATAAACATCGACATTTATTATACTTCCATAAAAACATAGATTCGTACTTCAAAAGTGATTCTGAACTCCCGTTCTAGAATACTTTTAACACGAATAACATAGAAATCCGTTTACAAACATGAAAACAGTAGGAAATTATGTTTAAAAGCAAATCCTAAACATTACAAAGCGAGAAAAAGAAAGACAACACCTAGAATGCGAAGAACACAGTCAGAAAGACGTTCTGATCATTTCCTCCGGCATGATTCGGTGTTATCGCCTTCTTCTCCAAAGTTGCAGAGAGTTTTTAGAGTGTTTCTGTCGAATATTTGCGTCTGGAATTGAAGAAATGACGAAAAACGGTGTTTAAAACCGAGTTCGGGAGGTTAGAAAACTGCCCAACTGCGACTGTGGCGCAAAAAGTGGCGCTCGGAAGAGGTTTTCGGCGCCACCAAGGAGCTGCGGCGCATCCTGACATTTTCCAAAAATTCTGCTGCGGTGCAAAAAGTGGCGCTTGGAAGGGGTTTTATGCACCGCCAAGAAGGTGCGGTGCATTCTGAAGCTTTTTCACCTCTGAAATTTTTCTAAGTGTTGAAGCGGTGCCTGGTGCAGTGCTCGGAAGGCAGTTTAGGCTCCGCCATGCCTGTGCGGAGCATTCTGGGAAGATTTCAACTTTTTTTTCCTTTTTTTTTCTCTCTTTTTTTTTCTAAGTCTGAATCTTGGCACATATCACATTAAATATTCCTTATTTTCAAAAATAAAGCTTCCAAACATCGCTCTTCATCATTTAAATGCCTGAAACAACATTGCAATGCATTAGGTTTGCCAAAGTCTTATTAAAAACACATAAAAACATGATAAATTTAACCTAAATAAGCCAAATCTAACCATGATCACTTGAAAAATAAAAACACATGAAATACACCTAAAAGTGCAGTAAATTAAGGTAAAATGCACTCATTTTGGACATATTGTGGTACAATTCAAGCTTGTATAAGTGTGGTTTCACAGGGTGCATCAGTGGAGCCATAATTTCTTATAGTGAGGTGCAACTCTTCATTCAAATTTGACAGTTTTTAGGCACAAAATTATTCTCAAAGGCGATCTCAGGCACATTTTCTCATGCATTTGCCTACGTAGGAAATTTTGGCCTCAAAATTTTCCTAAATATTCCGATAGGGCACATAAATGTGCACGAATGAAGTTTTTGGCACACTTATTCGTGCATTTGCCTACACAGGTTATTTTGGCCTCAAAATTTTCCCAAGATTTCTGATAGGCACAAAAATGTGCTCAAATGAAGTTTTAGGCACACTTCTACATGTACGTGCCTACTCCAGAAAGTTTTGTAAATTTTCTTAAATCATTCCATTAACCTTTTGTTCACTCCGTTTAAGATTCCATCGACTCTCAATCATGGTATCAAATTGTCAAGGCCAAATGAGCGTGCACTCCGCACACACCAAACTCGTTTTAGCTAATAAAAAACTCATTTTTGGTCCATTGTTGTAATACCCGAGAATTTTACAACATAAAATAAATAAATATAATAAATGAATAAACATAATACATAGATGAGGAAATGAGAAATTGAATTTAAGTTAAAAAGGAATTAAATTCCCAATACCCGTGAAGGCAAAGATAAATTAATCAAATAAATTGTACTAGGGAACCCGACACTAATGGACTCGAGAATTCGAGACCAATATTAAATCTAGACCCGACTAAAAATTAAGATAGGAAATAGGAGCCCGAAAATATTCCGGAAATCCGAATCCGAGAACATAGAGGGATAGAAGTCCGAAAGAGAGGAGGAAATGCCCGACGGATCGCACGACTCACCCGGACTGAAGTCCAGGCGCTGTCCGTGCGGTGGCCGCGCGGGGTTTCCCCTAGCCGCGCGCCAACCCCACGCCAGCGGACAGATACGCCCGTTGCGAGATTTTCTCGCCCGAATCCGGATTTTCCAAGTTCGGTTGCTCACCTTGCGGCTCAAGACTCACCAAGGCCGACTTAGGACGTCCCCTAGGTCCCTTACATCTATAAATAGTCGTCCTACTCGATCCCGAATCCCTTTTCAAACTCTTCATACTCTCTATACGTTCGAACCCTAATTCCGGAAGTCGTCGGAGGCACGAAACCAAGAGAGGACTGCTTTGGACGAATTCGGACACTTCTATCGTCGTGGTAAGTTCTGATCCGCTAGTTCTTTTACGTTCTTGATTCGAAAACGAATCCTAACTTAATCTCTTTCTTTTCTACACCCCGAACCGGATCTAGAACGAAGAACCCGACGAACCGAGGAGATAAACGGTGGACTGGAAGCCACGCCTCCGAATCGACGAGCCGGGACGACCACAAATCAGTAAGTTAATGCTTACATGGTTTGGGAGAATTAAAATTCACTTAATCTAAAGATTTGAATCAAGAACGTAAAATCTGTCCCAACTAAAATTCCCACGGCGCAGCATTTTTGCACGATTTTTCCAAACCCTTAAAACTGTTCAAACGAGAAAACTTAAAACACAAAAAACGTTCCTAAGACATAGCGCTATCTTCTGTAAAAATTTCATAATTTTTCATTGTGTTTTGATATCCGAGAACGACCGCAAATGAACCTACCTTCGACTTAGATCTTGAAACGGTGATAGATTCTTAGTCCGAACTTGAGATTGATTTTTTTACCTTAGATCTAGACGATTTAGAATTTTTGTTAAACATAAGAATTGTAGATCTATACGTTTAGAACACCTCTGTAAATTTTTGGAATTTTTCGTTGAGGTTTGATATCGAAAATCGACTCCAAACCGTACTGTACTAAATTTAGATCTTGAAATCTTGACAGAACTTTAGTCCGAACTTGTAGGCATTTTTGACAATAGTTATAGGATGAATTAGATCTTTTGTTGAACATGAAACTTGTAGATATATGTCTTAAACATCTCCCTATAAAGTTTCAGCAAGTTTGGAGTTGGTTTGCTATGGTAGATCGTGAAATCTTGAAACTGCTGTGTAAAAATTCGGGCAGATCTGTAACCTGATAGAAATCTACATTTTTGACTTATTTGCTTAACCCGGATCGAAAAAGTTAAAACACAAAACTTGTTTGTCTGTGTGTTTTCAAGTCACTGGTCAAATTCCAGTATGATCCGACTTAAAACTGATTTTTAATTAATTTTGGAGTAAACAGTGGTTTATCGAAGTCAAATCTTGAAAATCTTGTTGAAAAGGATTTTAAATGATATCGGAGCGAATAGCGTCCTGAAATAGTATATTTTGAGAAACTTACTAGACTTGGGAAATTGGCCTTTAAGGTTGGAACGAGTGGAAACTCCTTTGAAATAAAATACATATACAAACGTTTTCGAAATCCCGTTATGACTAGTTTGAGCTTTCTACGTAGAGGGTGAGTGTCCCATCGGGTGCACCTCTAGCTTTTTACTTCGTGCCTAAACGGAAGAGAGTAATCTATGTAGGGACTGCAACGCGACCGAGGCTTAACTTGAAATACTATGTAGGGGTTGCAATGCAACCGAGGCTTAACTTGAAATATTATGTAGGGATTGCACTGCAGTCGAGGCTGAACTTGAAATACTATGTAGGGATTGCACTGCAATCGAGGGTGAACTTGAAATACTGTGTAGGGATTGCGAAGCAATCGAGGCTGAACTTGAAATACCAACGAAATCTTGATACTCGACTATGGATTAACGGGAAAATTAAAAGTCTTGAATACTTTCCTTCGCTTGTTTAAATTTTGCTTTAAAATTATGTTATTCAATTATTTACCTTGCAAGCTATACTGTGATTTTATAGTATCCCTGTCTTTCAAGGTACGTAATTAAATTATTATTAGATAAATGAATTAAATTATGGGGTGTTATGCACATGTTTTCTTTAAATCAAATTAATGGCTTTGAAACCCCATAATCATGTATGTGTTAACTTACTCAGCAAGTTTTTGCTTACCAAACCATGTTTTTTCTTTTTCTACAGAGTATGAAGAATATGCATCATCATATGCATGCATGGGATATTTAGGAAAATATTATTTTCTTTTATTATTATTCTTAGTCATGAATTGCATGAACGAGCCTGTTTAACCCGTATTTTGGCCGTGTTGGCCCAATTTTAGATTCCGCTGCATTATACATATGTAATTAATACTTTCCGCTGCAACTTTGATGTACTTCCGTCCCACTAATTCTGTCTCACTTTTCTTTTTGGTCCGTCCCACTACAATTGTCCCATTTCCTTTTATGGAAAATTTTTATTTTATTAACATCAACTAAAACATCACATCAACTAATAAATTCACTTTTTTCTCAATTCAAATAAATATCACATCAACTAATTACATCACTTTACACACTAATCCGTTGTACCTAAAATAATGTGTCCAAAAGAAATGAGACGTTTTTAGCGGGACGGAGGGAGTATTATTTTTAAATATGGGTTGTTTGAATGTTTTAAATTCTGAAAAACCATAGTCTTGCATCTCTTTAGCAAGCTCAGAGAAACTGTGTCTTGCTAGGGAGGTATGGCGGTGACATCCTGGCCTGGGTGACCAAAAATCGGGGTGTTACAAAGTGGTATCAGAGACCGGCTTATTTTTAAATTAGTATTATTTTTAAACTATTATTTTTAAACTATTATTTCTAAACTATGAGCCCAAATTATTATTTTTAAAAATTTCCTAGACCAAAATTATTTTTGAGCCCAAATTATAATTATTTTGACCCAATATAGAGGTCCAAGGATTTTAACTAATATTCTAAATTTTTAAGGCATTCATTCCATGGAAATGAATTTTCTTACTTTTAAAACCCATGGAAATTAGAAAAAAATATATATATATATAGTGCATAGGGGGAATCATCATCTGCATGTGCATAACACATTTTTTTTTCTATACCTTAGAGAACCTAAAAGCGATATGTTCTAATTTAGACCTTTTGCTTGCACTAGATGACTTAGACGCTTGACATCAAATTAGGAACGGTAACTAGAGACTGATCTTGCCTTAGTTCTAGATCGCGTTCATCTAAGCGCATGCCTAAGCATAACAAATCTCGGCCTTAGCCATTCTTGCCCTTGTACAAATTAAACAATTCCCTTATGTTATGTAATACACCGTAATATAGACATTTATTTTTGAGCTCGAGCTCGACTCGACAATATGTATTCCGAAATAAATAAACAAATTCAAATTGCTTTGAACTACCTTATGGCTTGATCCCTTCACAGGGTACGTAGGCAGCTTAGAAATTTTAGTTCTAAGTTCAGTCATAAAATAATAAAATAAACAAAAGAATTAACTCTTAGCACGAGAAAAGCTGAAACACAACTTCGAGGACGAAGTTGATTCTTAAGGAGGGTAGACTGTAATACCCGAGAATTTTGCAACATAAAATAAATAAATATAATAAATGAATAAACATAATACATAGATGAGGAAATGAGAAATGGAATTTAAGTTAAAAAGGAATTAAATTCCCAATACCCGTGAAGGCAAAGATAAATTAATCAAATAAATTGTACAAGGGAACCCGACACTAATGGACTCGAGAATCCGAGACCAATATTAAATCTAGACCCGAGTAAAAATTAAGATAGGAAATAGGAACCCGAAAATATTCCGGAAATCCGAATCCGAGAACATAGAGGGATAGAAATCCGAAAGAGAGGAGGAAATGCCCGACGGATCGCACGACTCGCCCGGACCGAAGTCTAGGCGCTGTCCGCGCGGTGGCCCCGCGGGGTTTCCCCTAGCCGCGCGTCAACCCCGCGCCAGCTGACAGATATGCCCGTTGCGAGATTTTCTCGCCCGAATCCGGATTTTCTGAGTTCGGTTGCTCACCTTGCGGCTCAAGACTCACCAAGGCCGACTTGGGACGTCCCCTAGGTCCCTTACATCTATAAATAATCGTCCTACTCGATCCCGAATCCCTTTTCAAACTCTTCATACTCTCTATACGTTCGAACCGTAATTCCGGAATTCGTCGGAGGCACGAAACCAAGAGAGGACTGCTTTGGACGAATTCGGAGTCTTATATCGTCGTGGTAAGTTCTGATCCGCTAGTTCTTTTATGTTCTTGATTCGAAAATGCATCCTAACTTAATCTCTTTCTTTTCTACACCCCGAACCGGATCTAGAACGAAGAACCCGACAAACCGAGGAGATAAACAGTGGACTGGAAGGCACGCCTCCGAATCGACGAGCCGGGACAACCACAAATCAGTAAGTTAATGCTTACATGGTTTGGGAGAATTAAAATTCACTTAATCTAAAGATTTGAATCAAGAACGTAAAATCTGTCCCAACTAAAATTCCCACGGCGCAGCGTTTTTGCACGATTTTTTCGAACCCTTAAATCTGTTCAAACGAGAAAACTTAAAACATAAAAACGTTCTTAAGACATAGATCTATCTTCTGTAAAAATTTCATAATTTTTCATCGTATTTTGATATCCAAAAATGACCGCAAATAAACCTGCCTTCGACTTAGATCTTGAAACGGTGATAGATTCTTAGTCCGAACTGGATGTTGATTTTTTTACCTTAGATCTAGACCGATTTAGGATTGGTGTTAAACATAAGAATTGTAGATCTATACGTTTATAACACCTCCATAAATTTTTGGAATTTTTCGTTGAGGTTTGATATTGGAAATTGACTCCAAACCGAACTATACTAAATTTAGATCTTGAAATCTTGACAGAACTTTAGTCCGAACTTGTAGGAGTTTTTGACAATAGTTATAGGATGAATTAGATCTTTTTCTTGAACATGAAACTTGTAGATATATGTCTTAAGCATCTCCCTATAAATTTTTATCAAGTTTGGAGTAGGTCTGCTATGGTAGATTGTGAAATCTTGAAACTGCTGTGTAAAAATTCGGACAGATCTATAACCTGGTAGAAATCTACGTTTTTAACTTATTTCCTTAACCCGGATAGAAAAAGTTAAAACACGAAACTTGTTCCTCTCTGTATTTTCAAGTCATTGGACAAATTTCAGAATGATCCGACTTAAAACTGATTTTTAGTTAATTTTGGAGTAAACAGTGGTTTATCGAAGTCAAATCTTGAAAATCTTGTTGAAAAGGATTTTAAATGATATCGGAGCGAATAGCGTCCTGAAATAGTATATATTGAGAAACTTACTAGACTTGGGAAATTGGCCTTTAAGGTTGGAAAGAGTGGAAACTCCTTTGAAATAAAATACATATTCAAACGTTTTCGAAATGCCGTTATGACTAGTTTGAGCTTTCTACGTAGAGGGTGAGTGTCCCACCGGGTGCCCCTCTAGCTTTTTACTTCGTGCCTAAACGGACGAAAGTAATCTATGTAGGGACTGCAACGCGACCGAGGCTTAACTTGAAATACTATGTAGGGGTTGCAATGCAACCGAGGCTTAACTTGAAATATTATGTAGGGGTTGCACTACAGTCGAGGCTGAACTTGAAATACTATGTAGGGATTGCACTGCAATCGAGGGTGAACTTGAAATACTGTGTAGGGATTGCGAAGCAATCAAGGCTGAACTTGAAATACCAACGAAATCTTGATACTCGACTATGGATTAACGGGAAAATTAAAATACTTGAATACTTTCCTTCGTTTGTTTAAATTTTGCTTTAAAATTATGTTATGCAATTATTTACCTTGCAAGCTATGTTGTGATTTTATAGTATCCCTGTCTTTCAAGGTACGCAATTAAATTATTATTAGATAAATGAATTAAATTATGGGGTGTTATGCACATGTTTTCTTTAAATCAAATTAATGGCTTTGAAACTCCATAATCATGTATGTGTTAACTTACTCATCAAGTTTTTGCTAACCAAACAATGTTTTTCCCTTTTCCTACAGAGTATGAAGAATATGCATCATCATATGCATGCATGGGATATTTGGGAAAACATTATTTTCTTTTATTATTATTCTTAGTCATGAATTGCATGAACGGGCCTGTTTAACCCGTATTTTGGCCGTGTTGGCCCAATTTTAGATTCCGCTGCATTATACATATGTAATTAATACTTTCCGCTGCAACTTTGATGTATTATTTTTAAATTATATAAATGGGTTGTTTGAATGTATTAAATTCTGAAAAATCATAGCCTTGCATCTCTTTAGCAAGCTCGGAGAAACCGTGTCTTGCTAGGGTGGTGTGGCGCTGACATCCCGACCTGGGTGACCAAAAACCGGGGTGTTACAATTGTAAATCCAATCAACTAAAATGCATTGATGGTACTAAAATCTCCATTAATCCTCCCCAATTTTAGTATAATCCATGATTTACAAACTTTATGCACGTATCCATCAAACTCATGCTTAAACGAAAATATCTTGAAGATTGAATTTCCATCTTAGTGCATTACACATTTCGAATATTCGAGAATCAGGGTATCCATAAGGATTGAACCCTTCAACCTATTTGAATACAAGAAGATAATGCACACACAAGTTTATTTAAAAACTTCAAAATTACACTTGATGCTAGTAAAGGCCATGCATCCCTATCAATTCACAACATATACAAAACTTCAGTTTTGTTGAAGCGGCCAACCTCATGCTCGCATAGGTAGTTCCTTTAGTTCGTGCACCTGCATATGCACTTTTTCAAAAGAACTATTAAGAATAATAACTTCAGCCTCTTTATCTGCAGACCAAAAACATACCTTGGGATGTAATCCATGTGTTCCAACCTCCAAATGCAAGCTTAACCACATTGAATCCAGCTTCTAACGTTGTATCAGAAGGTGATTGGGTATCTCACACTTAGAAAGTTTAATCAAACTTTAATCCCATCTCTATAGCCGACTTGTGCACTAAGTTTCTTGCCAATCCCTTGGTCAAGTGATCAGCTAGGTTATGTTGTGACCTTACAAAGTCCACCGAAATGACTCCATGCATGATTAACTCTCTAACCATGCTATGTCTTACACCTAAATGCCTTGACTTTCCATTGTAAGTTTGGCTATAAGCCTTAGCCAAAGTGGCTGCACTATCACAATGGATGGCAATAGGAGATATAGGCTTAGGCCACAATGGAATCTCATAAATCAAATCTCGTAGCCATTCAGCTTCTTTGCTAGCAGCAGCTAATGCTACAAACTCAGATTCCATAGTTGAGTTGGTAATACATGTTTGCTTCTTAGAAGCCCATGAAATGGTACCTCCCCCAAGCATGAACACCCAACCACTTGTAGAAGAGTGATCCTCTAGATTGGTTATCCAACTCGCATCCGAATAACCTTCTAAAACTCAAGGTAATCCAATATATGTCAAGCTATAATTTATGGTCTTCTTTAAGTACTTGAGCACCATTCTTATAGCTTGCCAATGTTGAGTACTTGGTTTACTAGTATACCTACTCAACTTTCCAATTGCAAAAGCAATATCGGGTCGTGTACATGTCATAGCATACATGAGACATCCTATCAATTTAGCATACTCAAGTTGAGACACGGCTTCTCCTTTATTGGGCATAAGCTTAATGCTTGGATCAAAAGGAGTATTAACCAGAGAACAATCATAAAAGTTGAATTTCTTAAGCACTTTCTCAATGTAATGAGATTATGTTATTGAAATTCCTTTGTTCTCTCTTTTAATTCTAATACTACAAAGGATTAACTCCACCTCCCCCATGTCCTTCATGGAGAACTTAGATGATAAAAATTCTTTAGTAAGATCAACTTGAGCTTGATCAGTCCCAAATATCAACATATCATCAACATACAAGCAAATGATGACACCTTGACCGGTTTCATCAAATTTGCTATACACACATTTGTCAGTCTGATTTAAATTAAATCCATTTGAAAATATCACCTTATCAAACTTCTCATGCCATTGCTTAGGTGCTTACTTCAAACCATATAAGGATTTGACAAGCTTACACACTTTTTGCTCATTTCCCGGCATGATAAATCCTTCCGGTTGTTTCATGTAGACCTCCTCTTTTAAATCACCATTTAAGAATGACGTCTTGACATCCATTTGGTGTATAACAAGATTATGGATAGCTTCTAGAGCTATCAATAATCTAATGGTGAAGATACAAGCTACTGTGGCATAAGTATCAAAGTAATTTATGCCCTCTCTTTGTCTAAAGCCGTGGATCACCAATCTAGCTTTAAACTTGTCAATAGTTCCATCAACTTTTATCATCTTTTTGAAGATCCATTTGCAACCTAGAGCTTTGCAACCCAGTGGTAAATCAGCCAACACCCAAGTATTGTTTTGCATAATGGAATCCATTTCATCAATATTGGCTTCCTTCCAAAATGCAACATCTCGGGATTTCATAGCTTCATCATATGTCTTTGGATCCTCTTCAATGCTATAACAATAAGCATATTGAGCATCCATCTCAGTTCTTGATCCCTCAACCAAATCTAGTTGAAAATCCGAACCAAAGGATTTTGGTTTTCTTTCTCTTTTACTCCTTCGTAGTTCAAGTGTTTCACTTGGATAATAATCAATATGATCTTCTTGATGTGTTCCAACATCTTGAACAATCATATCCTTTGGTCTAGAAATTGATGAAAATCTCATTTCATCAAATATTGCATCCATTGATTCTATCTCCGAATGTATAGATATTGAATCATTAGGTTCAATCACATAGAACCCATATGCCTTGGAATGCTCAGCATATCCAATAAATATGCAATCAATGCCTTTTTCACTTAAACTCTTCCTTTTGGGATCGGGAAGTCTTACAACCGCCCTACAACCCCAAATGCGAAGATAGTTCAAGTTAGGCTTTCTTTTAAACCAAAGTTCATAGGGAATTTTCTTGTTCCTCTTATTAGGAACTCTATTTAATAAATAACAAGCTGTCAACATAGCTTCTCCCAATCCTTCACTTAAACCGGAGTACGAAAGCATACAATTAACCATTTCCTTTAAAGTTCTATTTTTCCTCTCAGCTACACCATTTTGTTGTGGTGTATAGGGATCAGTCAATTCATGTATTATTCCAACAGATTGAAAATAAATAGGATCAAAATATTCACCACCTCTATCGGTTCTCAAAACTTTGATAAAACCATTTTGTTGCAATTCAACCTCATTTTTATAGACTTTAAATTTGTCTAACGCTTCATCTTTAGCATGCAATAAGAAAACATAACAATATCTAGATGAATCATCTATAAAAAGTTACAAAATATTTCTTATGCCTAAAGATGGAGTAGCATGAAAATCACAAAGATCACTATGTATCAATTCTAATAAATTAGAACACCTTTGAATAGATTGAAAAGGTTGTCTAGTGATCTTATTTTGCATACAAGTTGAACATTTATCAAAAGCAAGAATTAAACTATCTTTGCTCATATCTTTAATTCTTTTGTAATGAACATGCCCCAAACGTGCTTGCCAAAGAGAAGAGACATCTTTATTATCACAAATTATATTAACAGAATTTACAATACAAGATGTCGAATCCAAACTTAACATAAACATATCATTGGCATAATATCCAAAGCTAATAAACATACCGGACTTGGATAGAATATATCTATCCGACTCATACACTTGCTTATATCCACACTTATTTAAAACAGGACCAGACACCAAATTCTTACGTAATTTAGGTACATACAACACACTATACAAAGTAACACAATTTACGGATGTGAACTTGAGCACCACATTGCCACGTCCAAGAATAGGGATCGTTGATTCATTTCCCATATGTAAAATAGACCCATCTTCAACTTGATAGAATGTTTTGAACTAATAACGATCTTTACAAGCATGACTTGTAGCACCAGGTCCACCCACCATGCAAGATCATCATCCTGCACATAAAAGGCCTCAGATTTCAGATTTAATGAAACATAATTATTGATTGAATCAAAATTATCATCCAAAAACTGACCTTGGTTTGTAGTTTGGGTATTAGACCCATTTCCACCACCAATCATGTTTTGCCCTTGTTTATTCCTTCCAACACGACAATTCTTTTTCAGGTGTCCAGGTTTGTCACAATTCCAACATGCCAATTTAGACTTTTTGTTGGATCCTTTGTTAGAATTTTTAAGGGGCCTCTTTTTGCCTTTTCCTTTGTCATTAGAGTACTTTGTGTTCTTTGATTCCTCAACCATATAAATGGATAAGGGCCCGAGAACATCTTTCCCTTTTCCCTTGTCATTTTCTTCCATCCAGAGAGATTCCTTAATTCGAAAATGACTACCAAGTTGCACGAAGAATAATTCTTCCTTTTTGTGCTTCAAAGTGTTTAAAATTCTTCCAAGATGGTGCAAGTTTGTCAATTATAATTGACAAAGCAATGGATTCATCCATTTTCAGTCCATGTTGTGTGAATCATCCCAAAATGCAAAGAAGTTCATGGTATTGTTCCATCACGGGTCTAGAATCGACCATTTTGTAATTATTAAAATTACTAACCAAAAACTTCTTGCTTGAGGCGTTTTCAGCCATGTATTTGGATTCAAGAGAATCCCATAATTCTTTTGCGGATTCAACATTTTGATAAATATCAAATAATGTATCAGACATACCATTTAGGATGTGGCCACGACAAATGTAGTCACCGTTCTCCCATTTCATGCGTTTCCTATTGTCATCCAATGTTTCATCATCTTCGTTCTCCGGAATGGTAGGAATGGGAGTGCTAAGAACATACACCATCTTCAATGTTATGAGAAGAAAGTGCATCTTCTTTTGCCACCTTCGAAAATCATTCCCATCGAACTTCTCCAATTTGTTGAACTTGCTCGTCATGTCCTTCAAGGATTCGGCCATCTCTTTGTTGTAGAAAATACAATTTAAGATTGTTGGAGGATATGTTAATATAGGACCACAAAAAAAGATGAACTTGCAGAACAATTGTGTAGACGAAAAGTGTAGGAAAATAACTTGGATAGATTGTATGGATCGTGAGGAATCACTTTCCTTAAATTCTATTTCGCCCTATCAAAGTGCCAAGGGTCCGAAATCATTGTAGGATAATCCAACAATGAAAAACTTGAATTTTATGGCAATAAATTCAAGAACAATTTTGAAGGCTTTGAATGTATGAATTTGTGCATGAACAATCATCAAAATGATTGTAATGTGTTGTGTAATTGACCAGAAATTCGTCCATATGGAGTTATAGGAGTTAGGAATGAAAGGGTGAATCAATTCATGAAGAGGTGCAACTCTTCATTCAAATTTGATAGTTTTTAGGCACAAAATTATGCTCAAAGGCAATCTTAGGCACATTTCCTCATGCATTTACTTACGCAGGAAATTTTGGCCTCAAAATTTTCCTAAGTATTCCGATAGACACAGAAATGTGCACGAATGAAGTTTTAGGCACACTTATTCGTGCATTTGCCTACACAGGTTATTTTGGCCTCAAAATTTTCCCAAGTATTCTGATATGCACGAAAATGTGCTCAAATGAAGTTTTGGGCACACTTCTACATGTACGTGCATACTCCAGAAAGTTTTGCAAATTTCCTTAAATCATTCCATTAACCTTTCGTTCACTACGTTTGAGATTCCATCGACTCTCAATCATGGTATCAAATTGTCAAGGCCAAATGAGCGTGCACTCCGCACACACCAAACTCGTTTTAGCTCAAAAAAACTCATTTTTTGTCCATTGTAAATCCAATCAACTAAAATGCATTGATGGTACTAAAATCACCAACAATTTGCACAGGAAAAATACACCAACATTAATTAGTTGAAAACAAATGAACAAAAGCTCAACTTCAATCAAGGTTTATGATATTCTAAGGCTCTTGGCCGGTGTCAAATTGTGTACATTTATAGTTAGTATGGTGGACCAAAACTAAATTTTACCACAACACCACATATCATAATCGAAACCCCACAAAAAAGCAATCCCTGGTTATGCTTAATCTTATTTTCTCAGAACATATGAATAATTGCAATACATGACTAAATTTTATCAGGGATTCTAAGGTTATGGGGCCTATATCAAGATGATAGTGCATGTAAAAAGAGACGCCCACCAGGATAAGCATGTAATGCTTCAATTGCTGCTACTTTGCTCAAAGGATCAGGTCCAAGCTTGATAACATGGTCACCAATAAATCTGTCCATCTTGATAGGTTGGGACATGCAACTCCATATTCAATTCAAGAATGATAAATGAATGCAAATTAAAATCCATGGCAAAATCCAGTAAATTCCATCACAAAAGAAAAGGAACTGAAATTCTGAATCCTAATGTAAATGTCTTCATAACATAAAAAATAGTTCAGAAATAGTACCCTTATTTTGCCCAAAAACCAATCGGCAAGAGCAGCTCTCTCTGATCGGCAGCAACGAGTGGTGCAGGGGAAGTGGCGGCAGCGGCTCTGGTGGCTGGTCATAGTGGTTAGAGTTATCTGATCTCTACTCTACTCTTGCTCTCCCTTTATTCGGATTCAAGATTCTAAGTGGTGGTGGCATGAGATACTCTTGCTCTTTGGGAGGCAGAATTCTTTAGGAGAAAGATTTCAAATTTTGAATGACAGAAGTATCTTTTTGTCGTGGAGCTAAAACACGGAAAACACTGTTCCTAAGAAAACTACTGTTGATAGGGGGTTTGAGACTCGATCCATAATTCATAAAGGCAAGAGGATTTTTTACTATAAAGGACCATCGATCATGGTATTTACTACAAAGATGGTGTGCCCATGAAACTTGTTGGGTATACAGACAATGACCTTGGAGGAAGCATTGATGATTTTTTTTTATCTTCTTAAATGTATTCTTCTCAGCAGTCACCATAGTTTTGTCAAAACCGGTGCGCAAACATTTTCCATGAGACCAAGTGTGGCAAGTTTGACATTGAATCCAAAGCTTCTCACCCTCCACTTTACCTATAAGAGGAGTCCTGGTATGTCAGTTTGCTTACACACTCGATCAACGTTTTTTTTTTTTTTTTTTAATCTTCCTCTATGAGGAGGTCACAATTTTTAAGTAAGTCAATGAATCTGGCATCTGGAGGTGCCAAAGTAGGGCTAGGCTCCAGATCTGCTTTAGTAGTTCGATATTGATTGAGATTCATATATATCATCCCCTTTGTTAGATATGCTTTTTTAAGGAATGATCCATTTTAAAGGCATTATGGACATCATCCAGAGCCTCTGAGAATTTAGAGAGCTTGTAATTCGCTTGTCTTTGATTTGCATACTGATCGGCAATCGCGGGAGTATTCAACTGCTAGTTGGAAGTCTTCAGCAATGAAAGCTTTGTTGGTGGCCTAGGAGGAGGAGGACGCCATTGTTATTTGAGAGTGAGGATTTGATTGAGCGGTTTTTAATTGGTAAGACAGTGAATGTTAGGTAATCTAAAACAAATACAATAAAATTCTAGACAATACATTCATTTTTGGTTTACTTCAACATAATCTACAACCAATACAATAAAACTTTAGACAATACATATATTTTTCGTTTACTCCAACATTGCCTCCCTTAAACCAAAATTCTTTGTACTCCCAATTAGAGTTGGCCGGTTGGACCGAACCGGCGGTTCCAATTTAAACCTCCGGTTAGGGATGAAAACCCCCAACTAGAACTGCCAAACGCCGAAGTCGGCTGGTTCGGTTCCGGTTTAAACCAGAACTGTTCGGCTGGTTGGCAGTTCAGCCGACCCTTTTTTTATTGGTTTTTTTTGTGATTTTTTTTTTAAAAAAAAGAGAAAACCGGTTTAAACTGCTTCTTAATCGGATAAACCTCCAGTTAATTGGCTGTTTATCCAATTAAACAGGCAGTTTAAGCAAGTTTTTTTTAAAAAAAAAATAAATTTTTTTACAACATAATTTTTAAAAAAATTAAAAGAACAACCAAAAAACCGGCTGGTTTATCCGGTTGGGGAAAACCCTAAATCGTAATTGGACAGGCAATGCCGGTTCTGGTTTTCTCAGCCAGTTCCGGTGAAATTAGGCGAATAAGACGAATTTTATATTCCATATATAGTCAAATTTAAATAAAAAAAATTAAAAAAGATACATATAGAATTAAAAATATTCGTTGATATTGAAAAGATCTGATTGCAAGAAATGGTTGAATCATTGTGGGCGTTAGAGCATTTAGAGGATCTTTCCCTATTCTGGTTCATGGTTTCTCTTGGCTATATGATTTAGTTCATCCATCCAAATGATGGGGTTTTCCCATAATACAGAACCTCTAGGTGTAAGAGGTGTAACCTTTCGTTCAATATTAGAATCAAAATTGAAACCAAGATTTTTCATATCAAATTTGAACACAGGTCCTTTAATGGGTTTTGTGAAGATATCTGCAATTTGTTCTTCACTCCACAATACTCCAGGTCGATTCCTCCTTCGTGGACAAGATCTCTCAGAAAATGAAATTGTAAACGGATATTCTTTGTTTTTCCATAAAATGCATGATCCTTCGATACAGAAATTGTAGAGTTGTTGTCACAGTACAAGACTGTAGGATCATGTTGTTTGAAGTTCAATTTTTCTAAAATTTCTCTGAGCCAAAGAATTTGAAATCCAGCCAGTGACGCTGCGATGTACTTAACTTCGGTGGTGGAAAGTGCCACAACTGGTTGTTTTTCTTTAGCATCATGATATGATTCCATTTCCAAGGCTAAAAGTGTAACCTGACGTACTCCGAGAATCATCAATGATTCACCCAAGATCACTATCTATATACCCACCAAGTTTCACATGCATACCAACTTTATAGTAAATACCATGATGGATGTCCCCTTTGATGTATTGCATGATTCTCTTTGCTGCTTTCCAATGGTTTGGAAATGGTTTTTCCATAAACCTGCTAATCAAACTTACAACAAACATAATGTCAGGTCTTGTAGCCGTGAGATACATTAAATTTCCAGCAAGGATATGAAACATAGTTGGATCCACAAGCTTTCCTTCACCTTCCTTGCTTAATTTCAAACTTGTGATACAAGGAGTTGAAACAATGTTTGCATTAATCATGTTGAACTTCTCCAAAAGTTGAGATGCATATTTTTCTTGTGAGATGAATATCCCATCTTTTAATTGTTGCACCTTGAAACTTTTGACAATTTCCCACTATATGAGTATTTTCTGAAAAGAATATAATCCCAGTTTAATTTTATTTTATTAAACCAATTATGCAGATGGAGTTGGGATTAGGGATATGTTTATAGGTTGTCACGTTTTTATATACTCATGTAGGAAACTGTGGCCCGAAAGCGCACGGTGTCAAAATTGCAGTAATTTATAGTAAGACCGGATCATTCACTGGAGGATGTGCGATAGAAGCAGGGTCCCATACCGTTTCATAAGATTTTCCACTCGGTTACTCGATTCAAGTTTGAGTTTGGTTTTTAACAACTACTTGACATAATTTAAACTAACTATGAAAGCAATTAAATTATTTTACAAAGCATATTAAAATTATTCTAGAAAGCAGATAAATCTATTCTAAGAAAGCAATTAAAATTATTTTAGGAAAGCGGGTAAAATTATTCTACGAAAGCATGTAAAATTATGCTATACTACCTAGAAAGTAGATTTAAAATGTGACAGAAGGACAAGGAGAAAATAATAAAGATTGGATAAGATTCAGATGATACAATAATTAGACTTTCATTTTAATACGCAGATCTTTGTTTCGGATAATCCATCAGTTAGCCAACTCTCATGCTTTCTATACTATGTTCCCTTTAACAGACAGGTACTTACAGCAAGAATTTACATGCTCTTATGACCTCAAAATCTAAGATACCACAGATCTGTAACTGCCCCTGCCGAGGTATGTTATATATCTGTGGTGGATAAGCAACACCCAACACATCATTAGTTGACATGCCAAGTACTCCATCATTCCACCATGTCACGCCCAAAGCTCAAATCTAGTCCCGAACCAACCCATAACTCTTAAACCTTATATACGGCGGCCAACCTCTAATTCTTCCGAGTGTCCTCTATAAAGCAATTAAAAGAAAGCGGTAAAGAAAGCATTTAAAATCCTATCACTCGGAAGCTTTTAAAAAATATCTCATTTCGTTAGTATAAAAGAGCCCCTGGTCTTGGTGACCAGATGCAGCTCAAGAACCTCCCAAATATCATTAAGCCACATGGCTTATCACATCTGGTTAGTTATGAGATACAAACTAAATGGAAACGGATCCGTGAAGAATTTATTCCGGATGTACTCACTCAAGACTCGATTCTAGCATTTGGCAGAAGAAGCTAGCAGTTGAAAGAATGCTCAACCCTACCTTAGAAATTAACCAAGGCCTACATGTTGTTTCTCTAGTATTATTTACCACATCTTATCTGAATCCAAGTGGACACTTATTTGATGTAATATCAAATATAAGATTTCCAACACACAGCAATTTTGAGAAAACAATTGATATATGAAAACCATTCCCTACACAGGTACTAAGCTCTCAATTAAAACACAGATCCTTTCAGTCTAGGTGAGACCTAATCGCTGACTCTCCTTCTAAGGTCTCAAAATCAACCCCCAGTAGAAGATGAATTAATCATAACTGTGGAATTTATCCCTTACTCAGATCTGGATTTTATAAAGTGATTTTTGTTGGAAATTTATTATGCAACATCTGATTTAAATCAAGACTTCTATGTCCAAGGGGAAGGATCCCTAAAATATTATGACACAAACATCTACATAATAATATCATGCATACTTGTATAAGAGAAGATAAAATAAAATACCCCAAAATATAATGGTAGGGTTAGATAGAATTTGTTACACAAAGATGAATTAGCCTTGAGATGAGAAGAAATTGGCTAAAAAGCAGTCAGAAATAACTGGGGTTATCTGGACTGCAAACATCTGCTGTCCAGTTCCCAATTATTCTAGGTGGTACGATTTTTAGATAGTAAGAGACCTTCAATGACCGTGATCGCTATCATCGTGAGTTCTAACATCCATGAATGAAGAAAAACCCACATGTTTTCTTACTACAGTATTATTATAACAGTGTTGATCGACACTGTCTAATATTACCATAGATTGAAATTCAGGTTTGAAATTAAGATAAGGAAAATAAAACAGTATTTAATTAGGAATTGGCTGAGTGGCTAATCGTTATCCCTGTGAAGAAAACTTTTTGCCGGAGCTTCCACCAATCTCTAGTCAGACCATGCAAAATAATGAGCAAATTAACACATAGAAGACGAGCTAATCGTTATCCCTGTGAGGAGACCTTTTTGCCAACATTGATCTGTGATATTTCTTATTACTCATTCATACACACAATAAAAAGGAAAATGAAATAAAATAAAGAAAAGAGTTTTGGTATTGTGTGAGTGTTAATCACACCATAATTTTGACACAAATGGATTGAGATGTGTAATAGATAAAGTTAGATGTACTAGGCCTAAGCCAAATACACCCATGCAACTTACACAACTCAAGAAAATAAAATATTTGGAATTTTAAAATAAAAAGAGGTCGATGCGGTCTATTAAATTAGATGCGGTATAAACCGCATCCATTAAACCTCATCGAGCATGCATGAGGGATGAAGTATTGTCTACACCATAATTAGTCATTGCAAGGATGCGAAATAAAATCATCTGAGGCGGTCTATCACGTCGATGCGGTATAAACCACATCGGATAGACCGCATTGATGAGATTACACCCTTACTCAAATTTGGCTAAGGCATTTTCTTCAAACTAAGAAGGTGATGCGGTCTATCATGGTGATGCAGTATAAACCGCATCAGTATAGACCGCATGAGGTTGAAACTAAAAACTAAGGCATGAATGGAGTGGGATACAAGTGATGCGGTATTCCCATGTGATGCGGTTTACACCTCATCGAGTAATCCGTCTCATGGAGACCGCATCACTGAATAAATGCAGCAAAAATCCATATGATGAAATGATGCGGTATAAACCGCATCAATTAGACCGCATCACATGCAGTTTTCTAGCTTCACAATTTTTGTGTTCACAAATACTCATGCGGTTTCTTTGATGCGGTATATGATAGATGCAGTTAGTCCACATCATTCATTTCACATCAGTGTCATCTCGCAGTCATAATTGTGAATATTTTGTGGTTAACAAGATATATGCATGCACAGTGGGTAATAGCAAGGATTAAACCCTAAAACTACAAACATGAAATTTAAAGACTAATCTACAAAAAATAATGTAAAATCTAAGAACTAAAAGCATAAGAAGGAAGAACACCAACATTAACTAAGGGAACATAAATGAAAGATCTAGAACAAGAAAGATAAAATAAAGCATTAAAACTTATTTCTAATAAACCCTAAAATTATCTGAAACCTAAGAACACTATTTGAAGCTCTAAGGTATAAAACATGCTACAAACCCACTAAATATGCATTTATTGAAGTTGTAAGTCAACAAGGAACATAATAAATGAAACCTAGTTGGAAACAAACAAACATTCTAACATTTATTACTAAGAAAGCATTTAAAGAGTGTCAAACACATGTGACAAAAACCATTTCTGCAATTTTTCCTTGTGACAAAAACCATTTCTGCAATTTTTCCTTGTTTAACACTTGAAAGCATGTTAAATAACCCAAAACCACTCATTAGTTGAAGGTAGGGTTCATTCTAGCTAAAAAACATGTTAAATATATGGTAATGGCTACACTAAAAGATAGTAACAAGATGTTTACAAACTAATCTATGGTTTAAGCATCTAAAACTAAGATAAAATACATGGAAAATAAATCTAACTAAACTACCTACCTAACCCTTAAGGGGTGAACTGGAGATCCTCCTGAAGTTCTTTTTGTTCCCTGCTAAATGTTGAAAAGTTAAAAGTGTCCTCAAGTGCTGGAGAAGGTCAGCTTTTATACTTCATTCTCGAAACCCTAAGCCCATCAGGGCCCATTAACAGTAGCATGCGTTTATCACGTGTTGCACAGCCTCTTCCAGATGCATTCTCCATGGTTTGAATTTGATGCGGTTTCTTCAAGTGATGCGGTATAAACTACATCACACATATCACATTGCATGAGGTCTTCTTTTTCTTAGTCTTTGGCTGGGATGCGGTTTACTTGAGTGATGCGGTATAAACCGCATCATGTAAACCGCATTACATAGGTCGCATGCACTCCTGCTTGGTCTCTTGTCTTGATGCGGTTTATAAGGTCGATGCGGTATAAACCGCATCGATTGAAATACTACTCTCCCAACACTTGGTCATTCTTCTTCTTCTTTTTCAGTGATGCGATTTACATGGGTTTGATGCGGTATAAACCGCATTATGTAAACCGCATTGATCTTCAACACTTAGCCAAAAATTCAGTTTTTGTGGGATTTTTATTCTTTTTCCCATCTTTTTCTTTCCTTTTTCTTTTCTTTTTCCTTTTTTCATGTTTTTGGATTTTTCTAACACAAATACAATAAAATTGCATATTTTTGTGTTTTTCACTACCAGCTAATTATTCTTACAAACTCGCATTAATATGTCAAATTCAACTGCTTTCTTATTAAAATAAGATGGGAATATGATCAAAATATCCGTCTCAGACACGGAAATGGATTGGAAATAATGGACAATTTTGGCCATTATCAACATCCTCACATTTAATACTGATCGTCCCCGAGCAGTCAGAGTCAGTGCTCCTAAGAGCATGGGCTCTGCACATTCAATCCATTTGTGTGGCTTCAAAAATTTCATTCTTTTTATATTGGGATAAGACAATCAAAAATTACAAGTATTAAACTCTCTTGATTGCAGTGTTTAATGAAATGATATTTCTCACTTGAGTAGGCATACAAATCAATCATTATTGTTAATTCTTCTTGAATAAATGTTTAGAAAATCTCATTGGTTTAATTCTTGAATTCAAGCATGACATGAGCATTGATCAATTAGAACAGAGCATCACATATAGTAGAAACGGAAATTTCACTCACTCTCAAATTGGGTTTTAATCATTAACGCTCATAATCAAATTTAATTAAATTCTCCCATAAGCTTGCAATCAGACCAACTCGCCACCTACTCATTTCTTCAAATCGAGATCCCGAGGTCTTATTAGGGGTTATAACGGGGTATACGGTTGTAACATCGGTATGGAAGGGAATTATTGGGTTAAGAAGTGACATGAATCCATTCTATCCTAACTTGGCATATTTTTATTTAAAATTTATGATCATCAATATTTCTTTCTTTCTTTTGCTTTTCTTTTCTATTGCATGACATTAGACTATGTCTAATTTGCTTTGTCAATTGCAATTTATTCTTGTTGAATAGAACTCAACATTTTTCTCTTTTTCTTTTTCTTTTCTCGTTTTTCTTCTTTTTTTTAATCGGTTTTTGAATACCGATTAGTACATTTTTGATGATAAAAAATTTAATGCCTTAAGAGAATTGATTCTTGTACACTTGAGTTTGATTTTCTTGGTCTTTTTATAAGGCAAGGAAAATATAGTGGTTTCAAATAAAAATTAAGCTTAATGGCTCAGATTGGTTACTCCTAAAGGGAAAAATATTTTTGAGTTTGGATTTCAAACGAAGGCCAAAAATTTGGGTTTTTCTAAGTGCCTCGATCATACGCTCGATTTCGGGAATATGGCATGGTCTTGAATCGATCTCAATTGCAAGTTCTAGTTTCCTTTAATCAAATTGATTTTCACACAACAAAGAAATAATTAGTAAAAGTGACTCATGGCTCAAATCTCACATGGTATGGTTTGATCATGTCATACATTTATTCTTGAATTTAACCTTTGAGAAATTCTTGCAATTTATTCAATCAAATTCTCAACATGAAAGTTTGTTTTTCTCTCAAGTGATAGTATCATTATATTTTTATAGCTCAAAACCTCAAAAATTTATATCATGCACATTTTCAATTATTTTATCCCAATTTAATAGTTTGAAAATTTAATCATTAGCCTAAATTCAATATGTGAATTTAGGTGACAGATTTATGCTTGTTTTATGCTGGTTATTTAATTGAAAGCAGTAAAAAGACACTGTGGACATGCAAGCATGTTACAGTTTTGTTTTTGGCATGACAGTCACTTATTCATCTTGGACAGTCATGCACCTTTTTTTTTTTTAAAGTTGGAACTCAAAAATTCCATTCTTTGTAAGCATATAAATACATCAATTACACTATATTTCCAACAGTATGATCGAAAGTGCACTAAATGAATGGAAATTCTAATGTATGATGTTTACAATACAGCTCGTCTGGATTTGATCATGTCAGCTCAATCCTTCTTCTCCAGTTGCTGCTTGGAAGGTTCGATGTCATCTCTCGGTGGCGAGGGCAGCTTCCTGATTATGGCACTCATCATTTGGGCTTGATTGTTGAACAACGACTCCATCAGCTTTCTGTTCCTTTCTTCGTTCTCGATCCTTTCCCCATGTTGCCTCTCTTCTCTTTCAAACATCATTCGTCTGAATTCTTCTTCTTGTTCAAGCGCCTTCAGTCTCAACTCTTCTTCTTTTTGTAGTGCTCTCAGCCTGAACTCTTCGTTTTTCTGCAATTGCCTTTCTTGATTCGAAACGATGACATCAGCAAGAGTTTTGACACTCTGCACCATCGATTGTCCAATTTGGCTCACTATTTCAATAGTCTGAGAGTCAGCTGGGAATTGAGAGACGTTCTGACTTCTGAGAGGAGGTCAGACTGGATGTCTTCTTGGCTGACTTGGAGTGGAGGCGTCTGCAGGAGGCTGTTCTTCTTCGCTTGGTTGTGCATGAGGAATCTCAGTCTGTTCTGTCGAGGGAATTCCAGTTTCTTCTGTTGAAGGAACCGCTTCAGTACGAGCCTTCTTCTTCTGTGGTTGGCGCCTAGCTGGTTGCCTGGGAGTGTATCCAGACTGGGCATTTGTCCCGCATCTCTTTCTGGCATGGCGTATACGATGGGATCAATTACCCGAGTCTGTGGGACTGGAATGGGAGGATTCATGTGAATGAGATCGCTCCCCTTGAAAACCGACAAGTCTACTCCCTGATCTTGGCAAATCCTTCTGATGAGATTGGGATAGCAGATAGTTGTTCTGCTGGAGCTCCTCGTAGTCATTACATGGAAGATGTGCTCTCCCACATTGATCTTCATGCCGTGCCAAATCTTAGCAAAACCCTTTAACATTCGACCAGATGTCTCATGAGCATCAGGGTTGGGCCTGATTTTTGACATGTAGAAATCATATGAGGGCTGGAACTCCAGCTTGAGGTGCTTGGCGTAGAAGGAGAATTCCCCCGTATAGCTATCGGCAGTGAGCGATCTTGTGATATCTTCATAATAGGGCCTCTCAACTGCCTTGCATGTCCCTTTCTCAAATATCTCAGCTGTGGGAAATTTTGATTTCCAGTTTGGAGTGCCGAGAAAGTTGTTCAAATATTCTCAAGATATGCCAATGTCAACTCCTCGCACCCAACTCTTTTTCTGAGCAACGTTGATATTACAGTAGAATTCCCGCACTAGCTCTACTATCCATGGTTCGGCATGGTGGGTCAGCAATTCAGTCCATCCGTGCTTCTCTTTCAAGGTGAACAACATTGGATGATCCAGCAGTTCTGGACTGAATCCTTTGTCAGGAATGAACACTCCAGAAAGTGCCATATAGCGTCCTGCGTTTTGCTCGCTGCCATTGAACCTCTTTATAACGTCCTCGCCGTCCTTGATGGGGTACTTGCGGTATTTCTTTGTGGGCACCCCCATCCGGCCTTTAGATGTGGAGGTTATCCAAAACTCAGTATAACACTCCGAAAGATATTAAATAAGATTTTAAATTTAAATAAATAAATATCCTAAATTTCCATAAAATTTAAAACATTTTTAAGAGGATGACATATTTTCGAAGCAACGACTATTTAATCGGACTTAATATAAATTAATTAGTCATTTTAAACCTAAATTCCCTACCAGCATTGGAGCGCAAATAAAAACCTAATCGCGTAATGAGCGGACGCCGAGAACTTTGGAGTATAAATCCATAAATGTTGGATTAATTAATAATGAAGGACTATATTATAAAATTATTCATTATGATTGGATTTAATCATTATAAAATTAAACCAATTTATGGAAATCAATGATGATCCTTTTATTTAATACTCCTAGATTATTCAATTAGGAGATTTGAATTATTTTAAGTTCATAGATTTTAATTGCAAGAGTACAATTTAATATTAAAGGATGGATTAAAATGTAGGATGAAAACCTAGGACTTGTTTAAAGTAATGGCTAATTAAATTATGAAATTAACAAGTGATCGAATGGTAATTAATAAAATTATCCAATCTAAGGGATTGAAGTAATCATTTTACTAATGACAACAAGTTAATAGGTGAATTAATACATTAAATCCATTAAATTAAATTACAAGTGTAAAGACCATTCAAAAATTAAATTAAGTTCTTATAATTAAATTAAAATACTTAACACATGTCCGACTTCTAATTGAGATGGTCCCGAATTGGAAAATGTGGAGTCTTGGATTACTCGATTAGTGATACCGAATTATTAAGTCCATAATATAAGTCAATTAAGTCCATTATTATAGATTGGGCCAACTAAATTAAGTAGTGTAATAGGCAAATAAAGAAAATTGTTTAAGCCCAAATTAAACTAAACCCAACACAAAACCAAGCCCAACATGAGAAGCCCACCCCCTGGCCCAAACCACCAAAACCCTAACCCTAACATTTTTGCCCAGCCGCCACCCCTTCTTTTCCGGCGCCGTCATCGCCGCCGGCGAGCCTCCGGCCGCCGCCGGCCGACCACCCCGCACTCGCCCACCACCAGATTTTCCTCCCCGCTCCAATCCGGCCACCACCGCAGCAACACCACCACTGCCCACCTCCATTTTTGCCTCCACCGCCAAGGCAGTCACGGCCGCCGCCGCCCCTCCACCATCTCCGCCTCCCTTAAACCACACCACCACCACCATTCCTTCTCAAAACCAACAAACCAATAATCAAAACAAAAAGAAGAAAGATGGGGACAGAGAAGAAAGGGGGAGGAATAAAAAAAAAAAGGGGCGACGGAGCCCTTTGCCGCCGCCGCCTTCAACCGAGCGCCGCCGCCGCCACCCAGCCGACGCCATCCCTCCATCCATTTTCTCAAGCCGCCGCCCTGCCGCCCCATCACCGCTGCCTTCATCCCCTCTTCCTCACCATCCAATTTCCAAAACAAAAGTAAAAAGGAAAGGAGAAGGGAAGAAGAATAAGAAGAAGAAAGGGATGCCCGAGTTCGAAGCCGCCGCCGGGCCTTCGTCGTCGCCGCCGCCCGGGGCTGCGGGCACCAGCCTCTCTCCGGCGTCTTTCTCTCGCCTCCGGTGAAGACCCGGCGAGTACAAATTCAAAATGGATGAGGCAGCTTTGGACCAAAAAGCTGTGAGGAGGACATGGAGCAGGAGAAGGACAATGAGATGGAGACAAAATAAACCAAACAGAGAAAGTTTATACTGAGAAATGGGAAAGGGGAGGGGGCGAGTAAGAAGGAAGAGGAAAGGGAGTTCTGCGGATTTTTGGGAAAAGCTGAGAGAATTAAATGCTCTCTGATATATCCATGAGGTACAAGTAGAGAGGGATGAGTTGTGTGTTTTACCTGGACAGTGGAAACCTACGAAATCCCCTATATAAACCCCTCCTCCCCAACCAAAATTTTCGCACCATCTTCATTTTATTCTCCTCTCCCAAGTTCTGATTATTTTAGTATTCTTGTAAGATTTTAGTAACATTATTAGAGGTATAGGTAGTCTAGCAGTTAAGATTTGAGTGAGATTTTCGGTGCAAGCCAAGGAGCTTTAGAGCTGAGTAAGGATTAATACAGATAGCTAGTCCGTGAGAGTGTTCGGGTAAGATTTATTAAATTGGAAAATTTTAGTATTATTTCCATTAAAATATCATTATAGCAAATGATGTTAATATTATAATTTTTGCTAGCCAAATAGCTGTAAAGGAATATCTGCTCGTAGGCCGTGCGTGTGTCGTGTCCATTCCATCCACGGTGACTGTAAGTAGATTTTTACTCTTTGGAGTAAAGCCCAAATTTATTTTAGCTTAAGCATAATTTTTACTACCGCTTTATTATTTTAAATTTATGCTTATAGCTCCCTACTGTTTTTGGATTATTGGTATGCCATTTTACTGTGCTTTACGATGTTCGCAAACTATTCACAAAATCCTACGGATTTTTGAGCTCATTGTTACGGGGATGAGCGATGTGCCATGGGTCGCAGCTGCCCAACTCCCACGCTGTTGTGCACTTAATCGCCACACGGGGGCTATCGGGACTCACAGCTCGGCGCTATGGTCTTCTCTCATAGTGGGCTTGAGGAAATTTCTTACCTCCCCCACACCCTTGAGTGCATGTGGGACTTGAGTCCGACAAAACAGGGACCCCACCTTCGAGTGGGACTAGAGCCCTAGAGCGGAACCCCACACACGGTGGCTGAAATATTTAAATTTCGGTAACGCATATTGCTGTATTATCTGTTCCCGGGTTTAGATTAATATTGTCTTTATGTGCAAATTATTCTCGTTTTTAGCATACCATTACCATAACTGTTGTATTTAAATTATTTCTGCTACCCAACCTCCTCCGGGAGTAAACCTCTACTTACTCAGCGATTGTTTTCGCTGACTCTACACTTGTCACCATTTCCTTTCAGGTTTCAGATCTGCAAGGTTCGATAGAGCATAATTTGCACGGGCACGGTACGGGGTAATATTTATAAGGATGAATATTTTTTTAAAAAATCCCCTTTGGGGTTAGAACTTATTTCTTGGCATAGCTAAATTTTTATAAGGCAAAGACAAATTTTTATGAAGCCTTGGAAATTATGTATCGAGCGAAAATAAATATTTGGGTTTTACCCCGTTTATGCAAACATGGTACACTACTGTTCAAACAATGCATTTTTGCGTTTAGCAGTGTTATTTTTGAAATACGAAATAGACAACCCCTTATTATAATATTTTCGAAATGCGAGGTACAACCTCTTTTAAAATAAAAATTTCCATGGATTTATTCCATTCCTATTATTGAGCTCATTTGAGGAATGCGTTCCTCCGTTTGGTTACGCTATACCAAACATTTTTATTACGCTTATTTTATACTCGTTACGGTATGATAAGCTTTTGTGCAGAGCATGTGCTAACTTGCCGGGGAAGTGGTTAGCATATGCATTAAACTCTGATTTTCTGCACTTATTATTTTTAGCCTTAGCGTATTTCGGGCGGTCCGGAATACGTGGCGGTAGCACCCCACCCATTGTTCCCGCACTTTTCTTCCGCTGCATCCTTAGGGAAAATGGGGGTGTTACAGATTGGTATCAGAGCGGTTTTGCTCTATGGATTTGTGCATTTAAATTATTTAAAATTTATGCACCATAAATATTTTTGAAAGTTCTATGGCTATGCAAGTAGTGTATTTAAATTATTAAATTTTTACACGAAAAGCCTTGGAAGTATTTTTACAATGGGAAGATGTGCATTCAAATTACTTAAGTTTTGGGCACATGAGAGATTATTTTAAAGCATGATTGCTATGCTAGTAGTGCATTTAAAATTTTTAAAATTTGTGCACGAAGGAATTATTTTTGGAGCATTTTTGCTCAAGGAAGTAGTGCATTTAAATTATTACAATTTTTGCACGAAAATAATTTTTGGAAAGACTATGCCAAGTATTTTAAAAGTTATATTTTGGGGTGGGAACACACACACATTATGCATATAGGCACGAGCAGAATTTTGGTTGTTATAAGTTATTCTGACAAGAATTTTTCCCAGATGTCGGACCAGGCACTTTCGGCATTTAGTGACCCCGTGGCCCACTTGACTAGGGACGTGGCCAGACTCGAGCACAAAGTCTGCGGCCTTGAGGCCAAGAAAGCCCAATTGAGGGCAAGGCGGAAAGAAGTGGAAGCTCAGGTGGAGACCGAAACTCGCCTGAGGGTGCAGATGCAGGACTACCTCGAGGCTGTCGCTCAGCGACAGGATGGCGAGATTGCGAGACAGCGACAGAGGATCGCTGCGCTGGAGACACACACCATCTCGCTCTTCAAGGAGCTTCACCATCTTCGGACCGAGTGGGGACCCGAGGGGTGGATGCGCACGGACATACTAGACCGTATCCATAAGTACACTTCTATGGAGAACGCGCCCGCGTCCACCAGTGCAGCGGCAGCTGGGGAACCCGCGCAAGAGGGGTCAGACCACGAGGGGTCCGACGAGTAGGATGAGGGACTCGGTCGTTTCCCTCATGAGCCGTCTTCCACCTATCTCTAGCTACCTTCACGTATCACATTTCCTTAGTATCTAGTTCCCAGAACCTAGCCGCTTTATTTAGGACCTATTATGTAGACGATGCCTACAGTAGATGACATTTGCACTTAGTCTTATTCTATCATCGGTAAGATCTCGGGGACGTTTACCCCAACAGTAGACCTACCAAATCACGGCGTTATATCGAACCGGCCTTGAGCCATTTTGGGTTATCGGATATATAACTGAAATTCTACTATCATGCTTTGCTCTAGCATTATTTATAAGCTTAATTAAGGTTATGCCTTAGGCTTGTAAGAACACGATTTATGTGTTAACCACGATAATCACACGAGTAACCAAGAATAAGAATTTTTTTTCTAAATATTACATGGTCTTAAAGATAAGACGCGAGTGTCAAGTAAAGGCACCAAAGAGATTTTTAAACTCTCCACGAGTTCTATAAAATATTTACGAAGTTTCCCTAAATTCTTGTGCCAAATGGACAAGGGAAGTCAAAAAAAAAAATTTACCAAAAATATTCTTGAGGAGGCAACTTGCCTCAATAAGCACTTAAGGGGTTAACTTAAGACATTAGACTCTATTCCTTTAGGTTTAAGGACTTGGAACCCAATCCTTAATTAAGATGATCTACTAATTAAGACTTGATGGAATGTTGGGAATTACTTTTATCTACCTCGATAGGATTCCCAAATATATTATGTAAAAGGTTTCTCCTTCAAAAATAATAATAATAACAACAACCACAATAAAAATAAAACTATACAAGAGCCTATAATGCGATGGATTGAATATTATGGATTCCAAGGACGAAGTTTATAATTAAGGACGGAAGATTTTACACCCGATAAAAATTTAAAGTTCATAACTACCAAGATACGGTGGATAATCCTTTGTTGGAAATGCCATTTATCAAGATGATAACCCACCAAGCAAGAGAATTCATCATTGAAATTTTTATTATTTAAAAATAATGAACACCTATTAAGGTAGCCTAATAAAGAGAGGACTAACCACAAGACATGGTAAGGAGGATATTCATTATAAATTTTATAGGCCAAGCAATTGGACCTAAACCACTTTCGTGTAACCCTGGGTCGGGTATCCAAGAAGAATAATTAACTAGCATGTGGAAATTTCAAGTGACCAAGACTTGGAAATAATTAAAAGATTCACATGTGTACAACTAAAGACGATTAATGATGGACTTTAGACGTGAACGTTTCCGGTTAAGGATGAGCTGAGTTGGATTTCCAAAGGATTTAAATTTTTCTCTATTTTGGGATGAACTCGAGGAACTTACTTTAAAATTTTTAAAATGTAAAGGACGCTCCAAGCATAACAATTAATTATCGGACCAAGTATATCAAGCAAAATTGACCAAGTGTTTCGAAACGATTATATAATTTTTCTAAGGACAACAGTTTACCAACAAGACAAGTGGGATTTATTAAGGAGTATAGTGCATTCACATGACGCCTAACAATTTAAAATGAATCGATAGAACCCCAAAACGGATGTAAGATAGCATATCAATGGATATTTTGACCTAGGCTTATTAAGATATAGGGGATCGGTAAATAATTAAATGAGATAGTCTATCTTTATCTCCCTACGAAGTGAATGGAGTACGGAGCCGTTAGCATACTCCGGTAAAGAAAGCTTCACGAGAAAGATGAACCAATCCATATTTGACCTCAATAATTAAGGACCATGTATAAAATTTTTAGAAATACCGACAGAATTAAAATGAGACGATTCCTGCCATGTACAGGATATACCTGAGGAGACCAAGTGGATATTAGGAATAAATGTTTGTGGCCAATTGAAGGAAATTGAAATTTATAGGTAAGAAAGATAAAAGCTTCCTATAAAACATGATTATGAACTACTCTCAAGTTTTGTCGTGAGGCTTCGAGGACGAAGCCTTATTTTAAGGAGGGTAGACTATAACACTCCGAAAGATATTAAATAAGATTTTAAATTTAAATAAATAAATATCCTAAATTTCCATAAAATTTAAAACATTTTTAAGAGGATGACATATTTTCGAAGCAACGACTATTTAATCGGACTTAATATAAATTAATTAGTCATTTTAAACCTAAATTCCCTACCAGCATTGGAGCGCAAATAAAAACCTAATCGCGTAATGAGCGGACGCCGAGAACTTTGGAGTATAAATCCATAAATGTTGGATTAATTAATAATGAAGGACTATATTATAAAATTATTCATTATGATTGGATTTAATCATTATAAAATTAAACCAATTTATGGAAATCAATGATGATCCTTTTATTTAATACTCCTAGATTATTCAATTAGGAGATTTGAATTATTTTAAGTTCATAGATTTTAATTGCAAGAGTACAATTTAATATTAAAGGATGGATTAAAATGTAGGATGAAAACCTAGGACTTGTTTAAAGTAATGGCTAATTAAATTATGAAATTAACAAGTGATCGAATGGTAATTAATAAAATTATCCAATCTAAGGGATTGAAGTAATCATTTTACTAATGACAACAAGTTAATAGGTGAATTAATACATTAAATCCATTAAATTAAATTACAAGTGTAAAGACCATTCAAAAATTAAATTAAGTTCTTATAATTAAATTAAAATACTTAACACATGTCCGACTTCTAATTGAGATGGTCCCGAATTGGAAAATGTGGAGTCTTGGATTACTACATTAGTGATACCGAATTATTAAGTCCATAATATAAGTCAATTAAGTCCATTATTATAGATTGGGCCAACTAAATTAAGTAGTGTAATAGGCAAATAAAGAAAATTGTTTAAGCCCAAATTAAACTAAACCCAACACAAAACCAAGCCCAACATGAGAAGCCCACCCCCTGGCCCAAACCACCAAAACCCTAACCCTAACATTTTTGCCCAGCCGCCACCCCTTCTTTTCCGGCGCCGTCATCGCCGCCGGCGAGCCTCCGGCCGCCGCCGGCCGACCACCCCGCACTCGCCCACCACCAGATTTTCCTCCCCGCTCCAATCCGGCCACCACCGCAGCAACACCACCACTGCCCACCTCCATTTTTGCCTCCACCGCCAAGGCAGTCACGGCCGCCGCCGCCCCTCCTCCATCTCCGCCTCCCTTAAACCACACCACCACCACCATTCCTTCTCAAAACCAACAAACCAATAATCAAAACAAAAAGAAGAAAGATGGGGACAGAGAAGAAAGGGGGAGGAATAAAAAAAAAAAGGGGCGACGGAGCCCTTTGCCGCCGCCGCCTTCAACCGAGCGCCGCCGCCGCCACCCAGCCGACGCCATCCCTCCATCCATTTTCTCAAGCCGCCGCCCTGCCGCCCCATCACCGCTGCCTTCATCCCCTCTTCCTCACCATCCAATTTCCAAAACAAAAGTAAAAAGGAAAGGAGAAGGGAAGAAGAATAAGAAGAAGAAAGGGATGCCCGAGTTCGAAGCCGCCGCCGGGCCTTCGTCGTCGCCGCCGCCCGGGGCTGCGGGCACCAGCCTCTCTCCGGCGTCTTTCTCTCGCCTCCGGTGAAGACCCGGCGAGTACAAATTCAAAATGGATGAGGCAGCTTTGGACCAAAAAGCTGTGAGGAGGACATGGAGCAGGAGAAGGACAATGAGATGGAGACAAAATAAACCAAACAGAGAAAGTTTATACTGAGAAATGGGAAAGGGGAGGGGGCGAGTAAGAAGGAAGAGGAAAGGGAGTTCTGCGGATTTTTGGGAAAAGCTGAGAGAATTAAATGCTCTCTGATATATCCATGAGGTACAAGTAGAGAGGGATGAGTTGTGTGTTTTACCTGGACAGTGGAAACCTACGAAATCCCCTATATAAACCCCTCCTCCCCAACCAAAATTTTCGCACCATCTTCATTTTATTCTCCTCTCCCAAGTTCTGATTATTTTAGTATTCTTGTAAGATTTTAGTAACATTATTAGAGGTATAGGTAGTCTAGCAGTTAAGATTTGAGTGAGATTTTCGGTGCAAGCCAAGGAGCTTTAGAGCTGAGTAAGGATTAATACAGATAGCTAGTCCGTGAGAGTGTTCGGGTAAGATTTATTAAATTGGAAAATTTTAGTATTATTTCCATTAAAATATCATTATAGCAAATGATGTTAATATTATAATTTTTGCTAGCCAAATAGCTGTAAAGGAATATCTGCTCGTAGGCCGTGCGTGTGTCGTGTCCATTCCATCCACGGTGACTGTAAGTAGATTTTTACTCTTTGGAGTAAAGCCCAAATTTATTTTAGCTTAAGCATAATTTTTACTACCGCTTTATTATTTTAAATTTATGCTTATAGCTCCCTACTGTTTTTGGATTATTGGTATGCCATTTTACTGTGCTTTACGATGTTCGCAAACTATTCACAAAATCCTACGGATTTTTGAGCTCATTGTTACGGGGATGAGCGATGTGCCATGGGTCGCAGCTGCCCAACTCCCACGCTGTTGTGCACTTAATCGCCACACGGGGGCTATCGGGACTCACAGCTCGGCGCTATGGTCTTCTCTCATAGTGGGCTTGAGGAAATTTCTTACCTCCCCCACACCCTTGAGTGCATGTGGGACTTGAGTCCGACAAAACAGGGACCCCACCTTCGAGTGGGACTAGAGCCCTAGAGCGGAACCCCACACACGGTGGCTGAAATATTTAAATTTCGGTAACGCATATTGCTGTATTATCTGTTCCCGGGTTTAGATTAATATTGTCTTTATGTGCAAATTATTCTCGTTTTTAGCATACCATTACCATAACTGTTGTATTTAAATTATTTCTGCTACCCAACCTCCTCCGGGAGTAAACCTCTACTTACTCAGCGATTGTTTTCGCTGACTCTACACTTGTCACCATTTCCTTTCAGGTTTCAGATCTGCAAGGTTCGATAGAGCATAATTTGCACGGGCACGGTACGGGGTAATATTTATAAGGATGAATATTTTTTTAAAAAATCCCCTTTGGGGTTAGAACTTATTTCTTGGCATAGCTAAATTTTTATAAGGCAAAGACAAATTTTTATGAAGCCTTGGAAATTATGTATCGAGCGAAAATAAATATTTGGGTTTTACCCCGTTTATGCAAACATGGTACACTACTGTTCAAACAATGCATTTTTGCGTTTAGCAGTGTTATTTTTGAAATACGAAATAGACAACCCCTTATTATAATATTTTCGAAATGCGAGGTACAACCTCTTTTAAAATAAAAATTTCCATGGATTTATTCCATTCCTATTATTGAGCTCATTTGAGGAATGCGTTCCTCCGTTTGGTTACGCTATACCAAACATTTTTATTACGCTTATTTTATACTCGTTACGGTATGATAAGCTTTTGTGCAGAGCATGTGCTGACTTGCCGGGGAAGTGGTTAGCATATGCATTAAACTCTGATTTTCTGCACTTATTATTTTTAGCCTTAGCGTATTTCGGGCGGTCCGGAATACGTGGCGGTAGCACCCCACCCATTGTTCCCGCACTTTTCTTCCGCTGCATCCTTAGGGAAAATGGGGGTGTTACACTCAGCAGGTCTAATTGAACCTGTTGACTCTTGGGTTCCCTCAGAAAATCCTTGCCCTTGGCCTGCCTGCTCCCAATCTGAATCTGAGGCCTCATCTTGCTGCTCTTGCCCTCCTTCATTTTGTTCCAAATTAGCTTGTTCGCCTCCTTGAGTTGCACCCTGAATATACAAATTACAAGGGATTTCATAAAATACAGAATTGAATAAAACATCGGGAAAGAAGGGATCAACTACATGTTGATATTCTTTTAGTGGTACCTCCACTTCCCCCCCCCCCCCCCCCCATGTTTTGTTCCTCTGTCTCTTGTTCTATTCTTTCATCTCCTTCATCCCTTGGACTTTGATCGCCTTGGAGAACTTTTTGGATGGTTTTGCCTTTGAAGACGGAGTCCATGGCTTCCATTGCTGATTGATCATTGCCACTGCGGCTCTCGCTCATCACCACCTTTGCCTTGCTTGGATCGATTCGTGGACAGGAACTGTCACTTGAATCTTCCAAGTTCTGCACATTTTCTTCTTGCACTGTGGGTTGAGATTGAGCAACAGCGGCGGCTATCGTTTGTGCAGCAACTTGATCCAGCTCAGCTGTGAACTCAGCATTCTTCTTTAGTGATTTTTTTAATCTCTCATTGCCTTCTTGCACCATCTCCTCAATCTCTTCAGTGGGTCTTAACCCTTCAACGATCTTGTCAGTTGTAGCCTCGGCCTCACTTCTTTGGGCATCCAACTCCCTCTGCTGCTTTTCTTTATATTTGGCCCATTCTGCCGGCTCCGTTTTCACTTTGATAGGCACAATGTTGGTTTCGCTAATTATTTGACAATCATCGTCCCCAACATTGGTCTCTTTCGCAGCATCATCTTTCTTATTCTGCTCCAGCTCGGCTTGTAACTTTTCAGCAGCCTTCCTATTCTCCTCCTCTTCTCTGGCCTTTCTTACATTTTCTTGCATTTCAGCCTCTTTCGCTTTCTCCTCCACTTTCTTCCTCATCATTTCATCCCATTCTTTCTTTCTTTCGGACTTTTCATGCGCCTTCTTCTGTCTCCATTCTTCTTGCTCTGCGGCTGACTCTACTTCAGCTTGTTCTTTCTCCAGTCTGTCTCTTTCGGCCATGCGTGCCTCGTATTCAGCAATTCGCCGTTCTTCAGCCAGTTCAGCGTTTATTCTCCTCTGCTCTTTTTCAGCTATCTCAGCATCAGCTTTTTCTTGGGCCTTCTTTGCTAGTTCGGCATCAACGTTTTCTTGGACAGTTCAACCGCCTAGCCCTTGCCCTTATCTCTTGGCTTTGAGGGCTCATCATCAATTTTTTGCACAGGCGTGATAATTCTTGGCTGGCTGGAAGGCTTTGGTTCTTGAATTTTAATTTATGGCCCAGCTGGCCTTCCCATTTTTTCTTTGGCTGCCAAGGTTGTTAACTTTCTCTTCTTCTTCGGCGGCTCTGGCTCACTTTCAGTTTGGAGGGGCTCCGATTCGATTGACTTGTGGGGTGCGGGAGATGGGTCTGCATATTCATCTATCATTTGATCATCAGCCTCTGTCCACAGCCCCAATTCCGACCCTCTGATCTTCAAGTATTTTTTTATGAACATGGGCTCGGTCATGGCTATCAGCTGATCAGTCCATCTTGTTTGGATATGCCTGCCCAACACTCCTTGAAATGCCACGTCGTATCACAATCGCCCTCCTCTGTTCTCCTGGTAATATCTCAGGCCTTCCTCATCCGCCTCTCTTAACAGATTGAAGAATCTTTGCTTCCTATCGGCATAGAAGGTGTCCATTATATCCGCCACCTTCTCCTTCAAGTAGGACAAATTTCAGACCGGTGGGATATTCAAGTAGCTCAGGCACTTGTTGTCACTCATTAAGCTTATCTGGCGTTTTCGGTTGCCCATCTTGTGTTAGTGCCTGTTCCGGATCATCGTGGGGCACTCGGCTCTGATCAATTCAAAATTGGGCATACCCTCCATCGTGGCCTCTTTGGTTCAACCGCAGGGTATCTCTTCAGTATGAATGCCGGGACAAACTCTTCATTTTCTGGGGGTATCTCCACCCCTTCGTTCAGCACAGAGTCCCGGATATCATTCTCCCAGCTCCCCCATGCTTTCATATACTCACCACACAATTTTCTTGTAGCCTTGGTACGCTCGATGAGCAATTCCAGCATCGGGATGTTGTTTGTCAGTCCGAAATCAAAAATTGGCTTCACAATGGCCCACAAATTGAATGCCATTTCAGTATGGCGTGCTTTGTGAGCCATCGCTGCTCCTCAGGCCCGCAGACGGTTCCATTGTCATATAACTCCTTTCTGAACATAAATGGAAATGCGTCCGCCATGGAGAATACCCCGGTCCATGCCACTTTTTGCACTGGAGGAACCTGTCTGACATATTGCCTCTTCGTATCGTCTAAGATCCCTGGCGGTATTAGGATTGGCTCGAAAGCTGCCAACTGCTTGTCTCCTAGTTTCTGCTCGAGAATCCGGACCCACCGTCCTTTGATTTCATTCATCCTCCAGACCATCCTTTCATAATGCACCTTTGAAGAGAACCTTTGGTCATATCTGGCATAATTGAATTCTTGGTCTCAGAAGTTCCACAAGTGCTTGCAAAAGTCCCTTTCCAGCCCCATGGCCTTAAAATTCCTTTCTTGCTCGGGGATATCTCTCCACCAGTGCTCTCTCATTTCGAATCTCCAGTCCGTCTGGTGGTCCATTATGAGATCAAACTCGTTCCCCAGGGCTCTTCTGAATTCACCTATTTCTTTCTTCGTTGTCTCTATCTCCAGAAAAGCAAGGTCTGGAGTTGTTGTAGGCAGCTCCATCAAAGAATCTATAATATATTGGTCCCTGAAGAAGATGAGATGGAAATATTTTTAACGGTTATTAATAAAATAAAAATAATATTCAAGTTGGAAATCAACATCCTCACATTTTGAGCTTTGCTCTAAATGTGAGTTAATTGTTTTACTTGAATTTATTGAGGTATACTACATATATGATATGACATGAGGTTAGATTATTAAATCTAACACTTTATTGTAACCAATAGAAACACAATATAAGGAAAAATAAGGGTCTTGGACCCTTACATTTTTCTTAGACTAAAAGTAGTCTAATAGTTTTTTTTTTAAATGGCCAAAGGGCCAAGAGGTAGAGTATTTATAGGCTATTGAGCCTACAAAAGGGATTTTGATTTTTGATCACTACTAGAGTGATTGTGAAAATGTGAATGTGATATGGAATATTATGCTCATGGATGATGAATGAGTGCACATGATGATTGCCACAAATAATAGAATAGCATGATGCAATGGACTATAGAAAATAAAAACAAACACTATTTTAAATTTTTGATGAAAAATGTTGACTTATTTATTTAATAAAATTGGGGGTGTGAGTGGTCCCCCATTTGAATTTTTGTTTGAGAATGGGTTTTGATAAGTGAGCAAAAGATTACTTCACTTTGTTGATTCCCCACATATCCCCAAAAGTGTGCAAGTCAAACATTAAAGAACAATCTATCCTACCAACTTTTTGTCTTTTTCTCAATTAAAACCCATGCCAACAGGACTTGGGAAACACATGTCAGCAAAATTTTGGCAATGTTCTGTTTGTAATCTCATTTTTCCAATTCCATACAAACATAAACTTTTCAGTTGAGTCTGCAAGGTACAGCAAACCAGGTACCCAACAAAAAGCATTTATTAAACATGGTTTCTAAAGCACAGCAGTGGCATGCAACAGATCAAATAACAACAACAATCCACTCATGCTAATATTTTCAACAATATTTCAAGAACTCATGCTTCAAAACACATCAACACAGGTTCAATACTACATCATGCGTATTCAATCTCCATCAAAACATTATATAAGCAAAGTAGTACAGGGGCAAAAGGGAAAATCACCCCTGTGTTCTTCATTTTCACAGATTTCCAAACATTTCACAGATAACAAAGTGCACACATATAACAAAAATGGAAACACATATTTACACAATGAACAAAGACATGATTTTTAGGGTTGTGGAACCCAAATTTTTCAAAAATAAGAAGACCCTAACCTACATGAAGCTTTACACCCATAACAATGGAGGATCGAAATCTACGCAGTAAGCCCTAGGTTTCCTTACTCGGTTCTACGGTGTTTCCGGCCAAACCCATCCTTTCCCGACCACATTCCGACCATCCCCAACTCACTAATAGGCTCCCATTCCCTCCCCACCCCCGATTTCGCAAAAACCCGTGAAAATCGAAACTAAAATCGCGAAAACAGAGTGCGAAATCGAAAATAGAAAGCTACCCCTTACTCCCACTAGGATTTTCCGATGAAGACGCCATTTTCGAACTTTGGAAGGATTTGGAACAGAGTAAAGTTCTGGTTCGAGCTCTGGTTTCACGAGGAAGGCAGGATGTTTGCGAGAGGATTTGGGAAATTTTCTAAGTGTGAGAAGTGAGAATGAAAGGGAAAGGGGGGGAAAAGGGTTTTATAGGGATTAAGAAAGGAGGTCGATGCAGTTTAGGGGAAACCGCATCGATGATGCGGTATAAACCGCATCGATGCGGTTTCTGGATTTTGTGAGGGATGTGGTCTATTCAAAATCAATGCGGTATATACCGCATCGAATAGACCGCATTGCAATGGGAAACCGCATCAGACACTTAGAAAAATAATGGAGTGCTTTTGTGAGACGATGCGGTTTAAACCGCATCGCATAAACCGCATCGATCGCTTGCAAAAGAATATAATAGGTCCCTCCTGTAGGTCGATGCGGTCTATTAAAATCGATGCGGTATAAACCGCATCGAATAGACCGGATCGACTACTTAGCAAATTTAAGACAATGGATGCGCTTTTATTGAGACGATGCGGTCTATTGGACTGATGCGGTATAAACCGCATCAGATAGACCGCATCGAATAAAATAACTCAGTAAAGGGGTGATGCGGTCTATCTCAACTGATGCGGTGTAAACCGCATCGATTTTGAGAGGAAAATTAGACCGCATCGAATACTTAGAAAATTTTGAAATTTTCCAGTTTTCACCATTTTCTCAAATTATGCATTTTCTACAATTACGGCATACTGAGCATGAATATTTACATATAAATATTAATCTATCAATTAAATTCTTGCGTAAATTAGGTTCGATCAACACTGTTATTTTATGGATTTATTTCGGACTTTTAAATTTCTCTAAATTCCAAATTTAATTTCCATTAAATACAGTATTTATCCAACCAGGAACCTGGTTTTTGAAGCTTTATTTTTCTTTTTGTGGATTCCATGAATTCCTGCAAGGCAAAACATAAGAAAATTATTAGATTTTCTCCAAATATCAACATATTCACATTTACAGTCTTAGTACTCTAATGTTTAGTTGATTTTTGGATACTTACTGTTCGAGAAAAGTGAATATGCTAAATAAATAAATATATATATATATATATAAATATATTTATTAAACATAGGCCGGCTCTGAGATCATTTGAACTTCTTTTTCGGGGTCGAGCTGCCCAAGATACTCCTTCAATCTCTGTCCGTTCACCACCAGCTCTCCTTTATCAGTTCGAATCCTGACAGCTCCACTTTCAAACACGTGCACCACTTCATATGGCCCTTCCCATCTGGATTTATGCTTTCCGGGGAACAGCTTCAACCTAGAATTGAATAACAAGACGTTTTGGCCAACATAGAAGTGTTTAGACTTAATACGACGATCATGTAACTTCTGGGTCTGCTCTTTGTAAATCCTCGAGCTTTCATAAACTGGCGCACGTATTTCCTCAATTTCATTGAGGTCCAACTTGCCTTTGCCCTGAGCAACTCTTGGGTCAAAATTAAGCGTTTTTACAGCCCAGTAAGCCTTGTGCTCTAGTTCTACAGGCAAATGACAGGCTTTTCCGAAGACAAGCCTGTATTGGGACATCCCAATGGGAGTCTTGAATGCAGTGCGATATGCCCATAGAGCATCATTGAGCTTACGCGACCAATCTTTACGGGTTATCCCCACCGTGGCCTCGAGTATATGTTTGATTTCGTGGTTTGATACCTCAACTTGGCCACTGGTTTGGGGATGATAAGGCGTGCCTATCTTGTGGAGAATCCCAGTTTTGCTCATAAGATTTGCAAAAGCTTTGTTAACAAAATGGGTTCCTCCATCAGATATGATTACCCTAGGTACACCAAATCTATTGAAAATGTTACTTTTCAAAAATTTGATGACTTGGTGACCATCATTGGTTGGCAAAGCAACCGCCTCGACCCACTTGGACATGTAATCGACAGCTACCAAGATGTAATGATTCCCATCAGATGTCGGGAATGGTCCCATGAAGTCAATACCCCATACATCGAAAATCTCAAGGGTGAGAATTCCTTTTTGAGGCATTTCATCCCTCTTGGAGATATTCCCTAGTCTTTGGAATCTGTCGCAAGCCTTAACAAACGCCTTGCAATCCTCGTAGATGGTAGGCCAATAGAAACCACACTCGAGCACCTTATGAGCTGTTCGAGTGGGGCCATGGTAACCTCCATATTCCGATTCATGGCATTTTTTAGCGACTTGATAAGCCTCTTGCTCAGTTACACATTGTCTAATAATCGAATCTGCAAAATGCTTGAAGAGATAAGGATCTTCCCAGAAGTAGTTGACTACATCTCGGTTGAACCTTGCTGTATGGCTCTTGTGCTGGAATGGTGGAGTTATTCCACATGCTAAAAAGTTAGCAATGTCGGAAAACCATGGACAAGCTTCATCAGGAAGGTGCAACGCAAACAGTTGCTCGTCGGAAAATTTTCATTGACAACTAGTTCATTTTTATCATTTTCTATTCGAGACAAATGGTCAGCAGCACCATTGTCTCTGGCTTTTCTATCCTTTATTATGATATCAAATTCTTGCAACAGAAGTACCCACCTGATTAATCGAGGTTTGGCATCTTGTTTGGTAAACAAGTATCTCAGTGCAGAGTGATCTGTGTACACTATGGTTTTCGTACCGATTAGATATTGTCTGAATTTATCAAACGCGAAAACCACAGCATACATCTCTTTCTCCGTGGTGGTGTAATTGACTTGGGCTTCATTCAGGGCATGACTTGCGTAATGAATTACGCAATGTCTCCCTTCCTTATGTTGCCCAAGAACTGCACCCACGGCGAGATCACTTGCATCGCACATTACCTCGAAAGGTATTGACCAATCGGGTGGTTGTACTATTGGAGCAGAAATCAACATCTTCTTGAGCGTGTCAAAGGCTTGAACGCACGCTTCATTTATTACAAAAGAATTTTCTTTACAAAGTAGGTTAGTGAGCGGCTTGGCAATTTTAGAGAAATCTTTAATGAATCTCCGGTAAAAATCGCCATGCCCTAAGAAGCTCCTAACCGATTTTATTGAATTGGGTAATAGAAGATTGGAGATGACTGAGACCTTGGCTCTGTCGACTTCGATGCCTGTGCGCGAGATGCGGTGACCTAACACTATGCCCTCAGTGACCATAAAATGACACTTTTCCCAATTTAAAACCAAGTTAGTGTCCTCACATCTTTTTAAAAATTTTGCAAGATTGGTCAAGCATTCATCAAAAGTATCTCCATATACAGAGAAGTCGTCCATGAAAACTTCTATGCATTTTTCAATAAATTCTGAGAAAATAGACATCATGCATCGTTGAAATGTGGCAGGCGCATTGCAAAGACCAAAAGGCATGCGCCGGTAAGCAAAAGTGCCATACGGGCATGTGAAAGTGGTTTTATCGTGATTTTCACTAGCTATTACAATTTGATTATATCCGGAATAACCATCCAAAAAACAGTAGTACTCGCTCCCGGCCAACCTCTCAAGCATTTGATCAATAAAAGGCAAGGGAAAGTGATCCTTCCACGTCGCGGTATTGAGTTTCCGGTAGTCGATACAAACTCTCCAACTGGTCACTGGCCTTGTCGCCACTTCTTCTCCTTGCTCATTCATCATTATGCACATCCCTCCACGCTTTGGTACTACCTGCACTGGGCTAACCCATTTGCTGTCAGATATAGAATAGATGATACCAGCATCTAAGAGGTTGATAACTTCTTTCCTTACCTCTTCCTGCATGTGGGGGTTCAAACGCCGTTGGGGTTGCCTTGAGGGCTTGTACTCCTCTTCCATTAAAATTCTGTGCATGCAAACATAGAGGCTTATTCCTTTGATTTCTGAAATGGTCCATCCAATTGCATGTACATATTTCTTGAGAATGACTACCAGAGCTTTTTCTTGTTCTTGTGTCAGCTTAGTTGACACAATTACCGGTAACTTTTTAGGTTCAGCGAGAAAAACGTACTTAAGATGATCCGGAAGTATTTTAAGTTCAAGCTCTGGCGGACATTCAATGGAAGACAGTAATTTGTGAGAAATGGATGGGAGTGAAAGATCAGATTTACCTTCAGGACCCTGTGTCAGTACAGGGTCCACTTCCTCTTCCTTGGTGCTCTCCTCCTCATCCGGAGTGAATTCATCGCCGTCGAACTCTTCAAGGTCCCCAGTCATAGGGTCCTCGAAGTGCAAGGCGTTGCAGCTTTGTCCTTGCTCAGCACCAGCAGGCTTCAGTACCTTCTTTGAAACATTGTCCGACATCACAATCACAGAGTCAATGCTCTCGTCCTCACTCCTACCATCTATTACATCAAATTTGGAACAAGTTTCCTCATGCGGAAACCTTTGCAGCTTGCCCATGTTGAAGTTCAGCTCTTCTTCTCCCACACGGAGCTTGATTTGATTTGAACGTGCATCTATGAGTGCACCACCCGTTGAAAGGAAGGGGCGGCCTAGGATCAGTGGCATCTCATAGTCTTCTTTTATGTCAAGAATGATAAAGTCGATAGGAAAGAGTGTTCCTCCCGTGTTGATAATCACGTCCTTCAGTATTCCGAGTGGGTGAGTGATCGATCGGTCTGCCAGTTGTAGTTTCATTGTAACCGGATCGATTACTCCCAAGTGAAGACGTTTTGCCATGGCGAGTGGCATAACGTTGATGCTCGATCCCAAGTCGCACAGCCCTTTTCCGACATTCGTCTTTCCAATGTGGACTGGCAGTGTGATACAGCCCGGGTCCTCCTTCTTTTCCGGTAGCACTCTCTGGATTATGGCACTGCATCTTCTGTTTAAAATCACCACTTCATCCTGCTCGAATTTCCTTCTCCCTGAAATCATTTCTTTAAGAAATTTAGCATAGACGGGCATTTCTGAAATCATTTTGACCAGGGGAATAGTGATCTCAACAGCTTTAAATCTGTCTAAGAATTTTTAAAATTTTTCATTTGTTCCTTTTTTGTAATACGTGCAGGGTATGGCACCCTTGGCATGTACTTATTATCATCTATTTTTTGTGGTAAAGGGAAGGAAGTTGTACCTTCACCTGTACCCTTATCAGCTTCCATTGCAACTTTGGTCTGCGAGTTTGCTGTATCTGTTTTGGCCTTTGCCAGCCCAACACTTTCTTCTCCTTCAATCTTTTCCTTTTCATTCACAACCTCCACTGTATCCTTACCCTTTGCAGCCTTTTTCTTTCCAGTTCCAACTGTTCCTTTCAAAACCTTACCTCCCCGCAATGTGATAGCTTTACATTGCGGGTTTGTTTCTGTACTACTTGGCAATGTTCTCTTCCCCCTGTTCTGCAATTCTTTCGCCAGCTGAGTGACTTGTGTTTCCACATTCTTGATTGATGACTACAATTGTTGGTTTATCTCCCTTTGATTGGAGATAAACTTAGTCATCATGTTCTCCAGGCGGGACGGTGGCTTTTGATTGACCTGCTGGTTTTGATCAGGTTGGGTTTGGAAGTTTTGGAAGTTTTGGCCTTGGTTCTGGTTAGGTCTTTGTTGGATGTGGGGCTGAAAATTCTGATTCTGGTTTTGGAAGTTTTGTACTCTCTGTTGAACAAATCCCGGGTTTTGTGGCCTGAAGTTCTGCTGTGGTTTTGGTGGGCAAAATGGGTAGGCTAATTTGGCTGAGATAACAAATGCGCATTGAGTGCATTGTTATTGGAATAGGAGAGGTTTGGGTGGCGGTTTTGGAAGTTTCAAGCATAATTACAGCTTTCAATAGCTATCTGTTGGCATGTGTCAGTTGGATGTGGTCCTTGACACAGCCCACACACAGCTTCCGATTGCTGCGTTTGCATTTGGCTCGATGAGGCCTCTGCCTGCGATGTAATCGCAGCTACATGTTCCTGCAATTTTTCAAAATCTGTTTTTCCTTCACTCACAGCAAAAACTTTTCTAGGAAGGTCAGCCTTCTTCTAATCATTGTTCAGAACTGATCTATTAACAGACATAGTCTCAATCTTTGCCCATGCTTGATCCATGGGCAAATGGAGTAGGTGTTTCCCTCCTGCTGCATCTAACATCATTCGCCATGAATGGGTGAGTCCGCTATAGAATTTTCGCAGTTGTTCCCACTCTTGATATCCATGTTGCGGGCATTTTCTTAAGAGGTTGAAGAACCTCTCTTTTGCATCGTATAGCGACTTGTCTGCTTTCATTTTGAATTCACCGATTTTTGCTCGTCCTTCTTCCACCTTTGCTTCGAGGAAGTACTTTAACAGAAAACTTCTCACCAGATTTGCCCATTGCTCCGTTGGTTCACTGGCAAAGATTTATACCAATCCCTGGCTCCACTGAATAGAGAGAAAGGAAATAACATCAGTCTTATAGCATCAAGGGATACCCCCTAATTTTTTATTGTATCATAGAGCTCTAAAAAAGTTTGAAGATGATTATGAGGGTCCTCATGATTTGCACCGCAGAATTGGTTGTTTTGCACCAAATTAATGAGTGCAGGCTTAAGCTCGAAGTTGCGTGCATTAATGGGGGCTCTCCCAGGCCTGTTTAAATAGGGCTCCACAATTGGCTGCATAAAGTCAGCCGCTGCATGTTGTTGCTGATTTCCCTGCTCTGCTTGATTTTGATATTGCTGGTGGTAATTGGGATTTTGCTGGAAGTTGTTTGGATCATGAGGGTTGTTCTGGAAGTGCTCTTGATTGAAGGGAGGATTTTGGTATTGTTGGTTTTGCATGTTTTGGTTTTGGTTGTTATATTGGTTCAAAGGTGGTGGCGGTTGGTGGAATTGCTGGTAATGTTGCTGACCAAGATTTGGTAGATTCTCCTCCTCGTTAACACGATTTGGGTCCTCTATCACATCTCCGTCATCTCCATTGCCTGGATTATTGAGGGGTTGGTTATGAATGGGTGGTTGGTTTATGGGTAAGATCGGGGGAATGTTCTGGTTATCCGCCATATCAGATAAGTCACTGCTTGTGGTTTCGGGTGAGGTACGAGTCTATGCTTCCCGTTCTCTTCGTAGCCTTGCTTGTGCTCGCAGCTGTCGAGCGGTCCTTTCTATTTCTAGATCGAACGATAACTCGGGCGATGTATCCTTCATTCGTTGCATAAGCAGTTTGTACCTCAACTTGACAGTACCTGTAGAACCCCCAGGTTAGTAATGGTTCAAAAATATATACAAAAACTATCTATGAGTAAATCAGAAGTGTAATTCTCTATATAAAACGGCTCTGCATCCTCCCCGACAACGGCGCCATGAAACTTTTGACAATTTCCCACTATATGAGTATTTTCTGAAAAAAATATAATCCCGGTTTAATTTATTTAATGAAACCAATTATGCAGATGGAGTTGGGATTAGGGATATGTTTATAGGTTGTCACGTTTTTTATATACTCGTGTAGGAAACCGTGGCCCGAAAGCGCACGGTGTCAAAAATGGCAGTAATTTATAGTAAGACCGGATCGTTCACTGGAGGATGTATGATAGAAGCAGGCCCCACACCGTTTCATAAGATTTTCCACTCGGTTACTCGATTCAAGTTTGAGTTTGGTTTTTAACAACTACTTGACATAATTTAAACTAACTATGAAAGCAATTAAATTATCCTACAAAGCATATTAAAATTATTCTAGAAAGCAGATAAATCTATTCTAAGAAAGCAATTAAAATTATTCTAGGAAAGCAGGTAAAATTATTCTACGAAAGCATGTAAAATTATGCTATACTATCTAGAAAGCAGATTTAAAATGTGACAGAAGGACAGGGAGAAAATAATAAAGATTGGAAAAGATTCAGATGAAACAATAATTAAACTTCCATTTTAATACGCAGATCTTTGTTTAGGATAATCCATCAGTTAGCTAACTCTCATGCTTTCTATACTATGTTCCCTTTAACAGACAGGTACTTACAGCAAGAATTTACATGTTCTTATGACTCAAAATCTAAGATACCACAGATCTATAACTGCCCCTGCCGAGGTATGTTATATATCTGTGGTGGATAAGCAACACCCAACACATCATTAGTTGACATCCCAAGTACTCCTATCATTCCCCCATGTCACGCCCAAAGCTCAAATATATTCCCGAACCAACCCATAACTCTTAAACCTTATATACGGCGGCCAACCACTAATTCTTCCGAGTGTCCTCTATAAAGCAATTAAAAGAAAGCGGTAAAGAAAGCATTTAAAATCCTATCACTCGGAAGCTTTTAAAAGTTATCTCATTCCGTTAGTATAAATGAGCCCGTGGTCCTGGTGACCAGATGCAGCTCAAGAACCTCCCAAATATCAGTAAGCCACAGGGCTTATAACATCTGGTTAGTTATGAGATATAAACTTAATGAAACGGATCCATGAAGAATCTATTCCGGATGTACTCACTCAAGACTCGATTCTAGGCTTTGTCGAAAGAAGCTAGCAGTTGAAAGAATGCTCAACCCTACCTTAGAAATTAACCAAGGCCTACATGTTGTTCCTCTAGTATTATTTACCATATCTTATCTGAATCTAAGTGGACACTCATTTGATGTAATATCTAATATAAGATTTCCAACACACAGCAATTTTGAGAAAACAATTGATATATGAAAACCATTCCCTACACAGGTACTAAGCACTCAATTAAAACACAGATCCTTTCAGTCTAGGTGAGACCTAATCGCTGACTCTGCTTCTAAGTTCTCAAAATCAACCCCCAGTAGAAGATGAATTAATCATAACTGTGGAATTTATCCCTTACTCAGATCTGGATTTTATAAAGTGATTTTTGTTGAAAATTTATTATGCAACATCTGATTTAAATCAAGACTTTTATGTCCAAGGGGAAGGATCCCTAAAATATTATGACACAAACATCTACATAATAATATCATGCATACTTGTATAAGAGAAGATAAAATAAAATACCCCAAAATATAATGGTAGGGTTAGACAGAATTTGTTACACAAAGATGAATTAGCCTTGAGATGAGAAGAAATTGGCTAAAAAGCAGTCAGAAATAACTGGGGTTATCTGGACTGCAAACATCTGTTGTCCAGTTCCGAATTATTCCAGGTGGTACGATTTTTAGATAGTAAGAGACCTTCAATGACAGTGATCGCTATCATCGAGAGTTCTACCATCCATGAATGAAGAAAAACCCCACATGTTTTCTTACTACAGTACTATTATAACAGTGTTGATCGACACTGTCTAATATTACCATAGCTTGAAATTCAGGTTTGAAATTAAGATAAGGAAAAGAAAACAATATTTAATTAGGAATTGGCTGAGTGGCTAATCGTTATCCCTGTGAAGAGACCTTTTTTTCCGGAGCTTCCACCAATCTCTAATCAGACCATGCAAAATAATGAGCAATAATTAACATACAGAAGACGAGCTAATCGTTATCCCTGTGAGGGGACCTTTTTGCCAACATTGATCTGTGATATTTCTTATTACTCATTCATACACACAATAAAAAGGAAAATGAAATAAAATAAAGAAAAGATTTTTGGTATTGTGTGAGTGTTAATCACACAATAATTTTGACACAAATGGATTGAGATGTATAATAGATAAAATTAGATGTACTGGGTCTAAGCCCAATACACCCATGCAACTTAAACAACTCAAGAAAATAAAATATTTGGAATTTTAAAATAAAAAGAGGTCGATGCGGTCTATTAAATTAGATGCGGTATAAACCGCATCGAGCATGCATGAGGGATGAAGTATTGTCTACACCATAATTAATCATTGCAACAATGCGAAATAAAATCATCTGAGGCGGTCTATCACGTCGATGCGGTATAAACCGCATCGGATAGACCGCATTGATGAGATTACACCCTTACTCAAATTTGGCTAAGGCATTTTCTTTAAACTAAGAAGGTGATGCGGTCTATCATAGTGATGCGGTATAAACCGCATCTGTGTAGACCGCATGAGGTTGAAAATAAAAACTAAGGCATGAATGGAGTGGGATACAAGTGATGCGGTATTCCCATGTGATGCGGTTTACTTAGTCGATGCGGTTTACACCGCATCCAGTAATCCGCCTCATGGAGACCGCATCACTGAATAAATGCAGCAAAATCCATATGATGATATGATGCAGTCTATCAACATTGATGCGGTATAAACCGCATCAATTAGACCGCATCACATGCAGTTTCTAACTTCACAATTTTTGTGTTCACAAATACTCATGCGGTTTCTTTGATGCGGTATATTATAGATGCAGTTAGTCCACATCATTCATTTCACATCAGTGTCATCTCGCAGTCATACTTGTGAATATTTTGTGGTTAACAAGATATATGCATGCACATTGGGTAATAGCAAGGATTAAACCCTAAAACTACAAACATGAAATTTAAAGACTAATCTACCAAAAATAATATAAAATTTAAGAACTAAAAGCATAAGAAGGAAGAACACCAACATTAACTAAGGGAGCATAAATGAAAGATCTAGAACAAGAAAGATAAAATAAAGCATTAAAACTTATTTCTAACAAACCCTAAAATTATCTAAAACCTAAGAACACTATTTGAAGCTCTAATATATAAAACATTCTACAAACCCACTAAACATGCATTTATTGAAGTTGTAAGTCAACAAGGAACATAATAAATGAAACCTAGTTGCAAACAAACAAACATTCTAACATTTATTACTAAGAAAGCATTTAAAGAGTGTCAAACACATGAGACAAAAACCATTTCTGGAATTTTTCCTTGTATTAACACTTGAAAGCATGTTAAATAACCCAAAACCACTCATTAGTTGAAGGTAGGGTTCATTCTAACTAAAAAACATGTTAAATATATGGTAATGGCTACACTAAAAGGTAGTAACAAGATGTTTACAAACTAATCTATGGTTTAAGCAACTAAAACTAAGCTAAAATACATGGAGAATAAATTTAACTAAACTACCTACCTAACCTTTAAAGGGGTGAACTGGAGATCCTCCTGAAGTTCTTTTTGTTCCCTGCTGAATGTTGTAAAGTTAAAAGTGTCCTCAAGTGCTGGAGAAGGTCAGCTTTTATACTTCTTTCTCGAAACCCTAAGCCCATCAGGGCCCATTAACAGTAGCATGCATTTATCACGTGTTGCACAGCCTCTTCCAGATGCATTCTCCATGGTTTGAATTTGATGCGGTTTCTTCAAGTGATGCGGTATAAACCGCATCACACATATCACATTGCATGAGGTCTTCTTTTTCTTGGTCTTTGGCTGGGATGCGGTTTACTTGAGTGATGTGGTATAAACCGCATCATGTAAACCGCATTACATAGGTCGCATGCACTCCCGCTTGGTCTCTTGTCTTGATGCGGTTTATAAGGTCGATGCGGTATAAACCGCATCGATGTAAACCGCATCGATTGAAATACTACTCTCCCAACACTTGGTCATTCTTCTTCTTCTTCTTCAATGATGCGGTTTACATGGGTTTGATGCGGTATAAACCGCATCATGTAAACCGCATTGATCTTCAATACTTAGCCAAAAATTCAGTTTTTGTGGGATTTTTATTCTTTTTCCCATCTTTTTCTTTCATTTTTCTTTTCTTTTTCCTTTTTTCATATTTTTGGATTTTTCTAAAACAAATACAATAAAAATTGCATATTTTTGTGTTTTTCACTACCAGCTAATTACTCTTACAAACTCGCATTAATCTGTCAAATTCAACTGCTTTCTTATTAAAATAAGATGGGAATACGATCAAAATGTCCGTCTCAAACACGGAAATGGATTGGAAATAATGGACAATTTTGGCCATTATCACACCTTTATTCCCAAGAAGTGATGCAACTCTCCCAAATCAGTCATCTCGAATTTATTCATCATTGAATTCTTGAATGTTGACAGCATCTTCAAATCATTTCTAGTGAAGATCAGATCATAAACATATAGACTGACAACCATGAATTCTCCTGTTGGATTTGATATAGAGAGTATGCTCATATGGACATCTGTCAAGGCCGCATTTTAAGTAAAAATCATTGATCCGATCATACCATGCCCGAGGGGATTGTTTGAGCCCATACAATGCATTTTGCAACTTATACACTTTCTTTTCTTCACCTTTCTTTATGAAACCAGGAGACTGCTCAACATAGATTTCATCTTAAAGATAACCATTCAGGAAAGCAGATATTACATCCATTTGAAAAATCTTCCAATTATTTTGAGCAGCAAGCGAAAAAAATCAATCAAATCGTACCGAGTCGTGAAACAGGAGCAAATACCTCATTGAATTCGCCTTCCTTTTGTTTGTATCCTTTTGCAACCAACTGTGCCTTATGCTTGTTGATGGATCCGTCAAGATTTGTCTTTGTCTTGAACACCAATTTTACTCCAATGGCAATGAAGTAAGCTCCCACGTACCATTCTTTTCAATCGACTTGATTTCATCTTTCATTGCATACCATCCACTTTTTGTCATTTGACGCTTCATCATATGTGATTGGTTGTTCACCTCCAAAGAAGGCAAAATATACATGATCGCCTGTGTCCTCTAGTTCTTTAGTTGCATCGTAGACCTCTCTTAGAGTTCTGATTCTTCTTGGTGGTGAGTTTGAATGTCGGAGTTCAGTTGTATTTTCCTCCAGCAGTTTTGTTCACCTTCCACTTTGGCATTATTTTCCAAAAACTCCTCAAAATTGATAGCTTTCCATCCAGATAACTCAAGAGAATCTGTAAAATCATAACAACCATTTTCATCAGAGCAAACATCCATATTAATCATAATTTTCTTTGTTTTTGGATTGCAGATTTGTAAGCTTTTGTTGTTTGGCTGTAACGAATGAAGATGCACTTCTCAGATTTGTCGTCAAGCTTTGTTCTCAAAGCATCGGGAATATGGGAATATGCAACACAACCAAATGTTTACAAGTGAGATACATTTGGCTTCTTTCTTTCTTTCTTTCTTTTTTTTTTTAATAATACCAATGGTCGTTCGGAGTTGAATCTTCAAGGCTCTTCGTTGGTGACCTGTTTATCAAGTAAACAACACAGGAAACTGCTTCGGGCCAAAAACATGCTGGCAAGTTTTTCTTTTTTAACATGCATCTTACCATGTTCATTATGGTGCAATTCTTTCGTTCCGCGACTCCATTTTGTTGGGGTGAATATCTTACTGTAAACTCATGGTGAATCCCATAATTTCGGCAGAAAACTTCAAATAGAGAAGACATGTATTCTCCTCCTCGATCGCTCCTCAAATTCTTGGTTTGAAATCAGAAAAATTTTCTAACTTGAAATCTGTACTCTTCAAAGCAGGATAGAGCAACAGATTTTTCTTTGATGCAATAAACCTAACATTTTCTTGGGTAAGCATCAATAAATAGCATGATAGAGTAGCTGATTTTTCTTGATCCATTGTACTTTTTTCAAATGTTAATATCTCAAAATATGTACAATGAAAAATTATATAAAATATATATTTTAAAACTATATGATCATACGATTCTAATAAGACCCAACTCGACTATTTTTTCCCCAAACATATACTTACAATAAAATTGAGTTAAAGTTGGACAATGAACAGTGTCAAAAAGTCAAACATGACAAGTTAACTGGGACAGATGGATTACATGTTAACTAATCTGGCTATCATATCAGTGGCTAATCCAAAATGTTCCTACCTATGTACTTCCTCTGTTTTTTCTGTAAGTGCTACGGACCCACCCAACACGCAGTTCAATGCACATTTTAAACCATTAATAACTCAAGTTCGTTACAAGAAAAAATTCTAAAAATTAGATATTAAAAAACTACACGACGAGACGAATCTAACGAGGTCTCACTTGGCTATATTTAACTTGTATAACTATAATAAAACTTTAAATCAAAGTGTTTATGTGAATAGTATCATTTTTCAACATGTTGCACTTATTCAAGAACAGATGAAGTATAAGAATATTTCCAAAACTGCCAAATCAAAGCATCTTATTCATTTTCAAACATTTGCTACTAACGCAACGACATAATTTTCATATAATTCCTTAATGAGCTAATGAAGCTCTATTTAACTTATACTCCCTCCGTTTTCTTTTGTTTGCTACGGAACCACGCAGCACACAGTCCATGTACATTTTAAATCAGTAATAACTCAAGTTCGGTACAAGTAAAAATTCTAAAAGTTCGATATTTAAAAACTACAAGACGAGACGAATCTAACAAGATCTCAATTGACTATATTTTAACTTGAATAACTATGATAAAACTTCAAGTCAAAGTGATTGTGTGAATAGTGCCAAATTCTCCAACGTAGCTATCATTTAAAAACGGAGGAAGTATGACTCAAACCATACAATAAAAATAAATAAATATAAAAAATAGAATTGGGGGATGGAAAGCCTCCATAATCGAGGATAGAGTGTTAAAAAAAAAAAATCGAGCACAAGTTTTCACACTCGTGAGCCAAGATTATCATATTTTTAAACTCACAAGTCAAGCTCTAAATTGCTCAATAATTAGATGAGTTTTTAATCATGCCGAGTTATCAAACCATAAATATGGTGATCTATTTTAATAATAAACTCTATTTATTTTATGTTATTTTAGACTCTGATTAAGATAAGATAGGATATATTAATAATCATCTCGGTGGTTGGAATGAGGACTTGGCCTAGTGGTCAGGTCCCCTGACTCTAACCTTATAGTTGGGGGTTTGATTAACACCTGGAGTGTCAATGTTTATCAAAAAATAATTATCTCAGTGGCAGAAAATCAACGAGATAAATACTAAAACAAGTTACTACAAGTACATGTTTTCTTTTTTAATTTGAAGCCATTATAAATATGAATTACAAAAATATGTCACTACGAGGGTCATACATTGTAAAATTAGGCGACTTGAAGTGTCATACATTAAAAATTATCTTTACTTTAATAGTATGATAAGTATTTATCAATATAGACCGCTACAGTAACATTTTACATATTTTTACAATACACTACCTCCTAGTGGCGTATCTTTGTAATACTCTAGCTTTAAATAAGATCCACACTCGGAAGCCAATCCAAGCCGAGTGCAAGGCAACATCGTGCAGGAAGCAAATATACTATTCTAATATTATGTCCTCATTCCCTTGTAATTCCGCCCACACAATTAATGCCTCCTATCAGTTAGCGTATTTATTACCATTTCATATTTGGAAGAGATGTTCAGCAGATGAATTTGGGGCATTGAATGTCGTAATAATATTTTTGTTGGAGAGAGAATGAGACAGAGAGAGAGAGTTGACTGTATATTTTTAAGAGGTGAGTGATTATGGGCGCCACTTTCTCATTCTGTCTCTCCCCCAAATCTCTCCATAGATATCCGTTTCGTAATTGTATATACTCCTCCTATATCATACTACGCATTTACAGGTTTGCGTCTCTATGTAAAGTCAAAATTGAGCCTAAAAAAGATTCGATCTCTGCAAGCAAAGGGGAATGAATTTATTATCGTAAGCTACCGTTTCTCCGCGGTGTTTGAGCACAAGTAAGGTTTGATTTTGTTCGCCATTAGGATTGTTTTTGTAAATGGGTTTTTATTTGAATTTTTGTGTTTTTGATTCATCTGCGACAATACTCTTTCTTTTGTTTGATTGGATTCATACCCTTCTTTTTTTTTTTTCTTCCATTTCTTGATCACCCCTCTGTGAATTGGGGAAAGAAAATTTGCTGCCTTTGGTGCATTTGTGGTTTGACGGTATGTGTTGAATAGCAGTTGGGGATTTTATTACATACTGGAGTATTTTTTTTCCACTATGATTGTAATTGTAAAGGAGAGATTGCAGACATTGTCTTAGCATTAGATCTATCTGTTGTGGAGGGGTAAAGGACAATTTTTCATAGCGATTTTGACTTGGAAACAGTAGAAAATGATTTTAAAATGGACACATTTTTGGCTGTGCATTTGGAATGTTTAGAAAACGGTGCCTTTCTTGTCCTCTTCTTTAACTTAAGTTTATTAAAAACAATTTTCTTTTCACTCTGCAGTTTACATTGGAAAGTATACATAATACATTCCCCCATCCCTGGATTGTTGTCTGGATTTTTTTAACAAAAGTTTGGCAAACCCCTTTTTCCTTCTTTGTGCTGTAAACTTTGGAAGTACAAATGAATATTTATATTTTGTTCACCTCTATTACCAAAGGAGATGTTTTCTATTTCTTTTTTGTTTGTATTTTTATATGGTTTCGCTACAAAACAAACAGGTATGATAATGAACTCTTTATGTATGAGCAAAGAAGTAAAATCCTTGTTTTTGTCAATGCTAGAATGAGATTTTTGTTTCTGTTTGTGCTGCCAGGGTGTGTTGTTGTTGTATGCACGTTTATGGTTTGTTTGGTTGATTGGGGATCACTTTTCTTTATTTATATTGTGTGATAGTATTATATTGCATTGACTTGCAGGGTTCTGTCTAGGCTGACCCTTTCATGCCGAATGAATGTTTGCTTCTCAGCTATTGAGAATTTTGGAGGCTGTACCGGAAGATGTAAAGTGTGAAAGAGCCAGCAGGTAAATACTTTTTGGACTTTCAAGTATGTTAAAGAACACCTAGGCAGAAGATACATGGTCAATTAGAATGATCTAGACTATTACATGTGCTAGGAATGGTAATCTTTTTTGTAATTGATTGATGTTTCTTGTAATTTCCACAATGCAAGACTGAATTGCGTGATATATAGACTAAATGCCCCTATGCTTATTTCGATTGTGAGTTAATATGTTATCGGAGCTTTAACATGCTTGTGTTCATTTTAAGATTTCTGAAGTGTATGAATGTAATGGCACTATGGCAGCATCGAACAAGCTAAGCGAGTTAAGAACATGAAGGAGAATCAAGACGCTCTTGACGATCCAGAAAGTTTCAATAGCGTGGAGGGATGTCAAGAAGACAACAGTCCTTCAGATTTCAAGGTCATTGGTGCAGATGAGTCTTGGAAATTGAACTTCGTGGATGACATTCCTGCAGATGATGGGCTCGCTGCTGATGATTCTGTGAAAAACGAAGATCCAAACGAGCCCTTGCATGATCCTAACAGTCTTGAGGTGCACACGGATTTGCCATCTGTAGTTGCAAATGCTGAAGAGACCGTGCACGATAGTTTGGAGCAGGAATGCATGATTCCAACGGAAGATGCTAAACTTGATGAAAGCACATTCAGAGATTCTACATCGACACAGATTGCTGCTTCAGACTTGTTCGATGCAGAGACACATGTATTTACGGATAAAAATGAATTGGAATTTGAATTAAAGGAGTTAGTGATTTTCTGCAAAGAGGTAAAACATATGGTAAATGACATAAACATCGATGAAGCAACTCCTCCTCTTAAAGAAACCTCAGATGCTGCAATTCACCAGACAGCGAATGCTGATTCAGAGGAGGATTCCTTTGTCGATAAAAGACTTCCAATCGAGGTTTTTGGCACCCGGAGTTTTCTCAGATCGTTTCTTGACTCCACCCACGGTGAAGGTATCAAAGCTGCTCAGCCACCTGATGAGGTTTGTATTTACCAAATTTGCACTCAAATCGCATTTTGATAAATTTTAAAGACACTAATTAACATAGATTTGAACTTTGTAATCAGCAATGGTTACCTGGAAAAGCATCCTCACGAGGCAGGCAAGCGACCATGTTGCGCTATGACAGTAAGGTCGAAAAAGGAAGCATCACATTCGATTTCTGTACAAAAGACAGAACGGAAACTACAGACGACAATGAGTGCGTTGGCTCGGAGGAAACAACGCTCGACCACAAGGAAAAAGATTCTCACACGGACAGATCAAACAACGATGCGAATAAAGAGAATCTCTGCCAAGATGACATCCATTGGATCTCATCTGAATATTCTCACGTCGAGAGAGATAAATCAGACGTGGGAGAGACGAGCTTCTCTGCAGCCAACCTTGCGCCTTGCCCCTCCGGCTCAATAGCATTTTCCGGGAGCATCTCCCTACGGTCCGATGGCAGCACAACAAGCACTAGATCCTTTGCCTTCCCAGTGTATGTAAAGCGTCTCATTACCAAAATGCACATCGATTAATGAACCTGCTGGTGAAATCTCGCACCATAACCATACTTTTTCGTGTTTTTTTTCACAGATTGCAAGGGGAGTGGAGCAGCAGCCCGGTAAGAATGGCACGAGCAGCAGATGGGAGACATTTCCGGAAACAGAAGTGCTGGAGATCGGGGCTTCTTTGCTGTAGATTTTAGGTGCCTTTTGAAACTGATCAAAATGAGTATGTCCAAGTTTACACATCTTAGATCGGGGCATGTTAGATTCGTACCGTACCGATCATTGATGTTAAAACAAGAAGTACGCATGGTTAATTTGTATGATTCTTTGGGGGTGAGGGGAGTGGTTCGAAATACACATCATTGCAAATTGCAGCCAATTAATGTAGGAAAATTTAAGTTAATGATCTATTGGTATTTGGTTATGTAAAATATAGTTGAATGCAACTTTTTATGACGTTGTTTTGTGGCATTTGAATTTTGAAGTGATGTTATAAGATGTAGTGGGCAAGAATTAGAGTGGGGGGGAAATGTCTTTAAGAAGTGTGGTAACTGGGCCTTCGACTTGGTATTTAAAAAAAAAAAAAAAAAAAAAAAAAAAAAAAAAAAAAAAAAAAAAAAATTCTTCGGTAAAAAATAAAAAAATGGAATTAAATATTGCCAAGTTTGGAAGATTTAAATTTTTTTCCCTAAACATCCTATACAGACCAGGAAAGAGTGGTGGGAAATGAACCCCAATTAACCTATAGATTCGGAATTGGCAGATTTGACCATTAGGGTAATTCTCCATCCCGAGGATTTGAAATTTGAATTGTAATCTCACATTTCCATTGTAGAGGCTCTTGGGAATACTTCAGATCTGTATTTTTGACATCTTTCTATATAAATTAATATAGAAACATAAACATTTAATTTTAAATTTTCAAATTCAATTTCAATTTTTTTAACTTACTATTTTGAATATATATTTTTATGTTTATTTAAAATTTTATTTATATGTGTATTTTATTGTGTTATTATTATTATTATTAGATTAGATAAATTAAATAATGATTATCATAAAATAAATTATATAGAAATGTATACAAACTAAGTACGCCTAAATATTTTCTATTGTGTGGTAAAATTATACTTATATTTATAAATTTTGTTCAGTTTGAACTTAAAGACACATTATAAATTAGTTTTAATTGAAAATAAACTATATATTATCAACTTATATCCAAAACAATTTTTTTTTATTTTTTTTATTTTTTTTTATTTTTTTATTTTTTTTTTATGTTTTTTTATTTTTTTTATTTTTTTTTATTTTTTTTTATTTTTTTTTATTTTTTTTTAATATTTTTTTTATTTATTTTTTTTTATTTTTTTATTTTTTTTTATTTTTTTTATTTTTTTATTTTTTTTTTATTTTTTTATTTTTTTATTTTTTATTTTTTTATTTTTTTTTATTTTTTTATTTTTTTTTTATTTTTTTAATTTTTTTTTATTTTTTATTTTATTTTTTTTTATTTTTTTTTATTTTTTTTTTATTTTTTTTTATTTTTAATATTTTTTTTTATTTTTTTTTTTATTTTATTTTTTTTATTTTTTTTATTTTTTTTTTTATTTTTTTTTTATTTTTTTCATTTTTTTTATTTATTTATTTTTTTATTTTTTTTATTTTTTTTTATTTTTTTTTATTATTTTTTTATTATTTTTTTTTTATTTTTTTTTATTTTTTTATTTTTTATTTTTTATCAATTATTCATGTTGTTCCATCAGAATGGCTACTGAGAATTCCTCTCCCTCTCCCTCCTCTTCTTCTCCGACGAGTGGCTTTGTTTTCACCAGCGGTACCAAGATATCCTTTCGTGATAAGGTTCTAGCAGGGAAACCGGCTCCCCCTCCTCCCCTGTCATCGGAACCGGATAAAGATTCCAGGGTGGTGTTAGATTTCATCGATGGGGACCGATTGAAACCACGTATCACTATTGATCCTCTTACGGAAAAGAGGATATGTCAACCGTGGGAGGATGCCTTGATTGTCTCAGTCTTAGGCAAAACAGTTGGATATATGGCGCTGAAGGACCGTCTCTCTCGGACTTGGAAGATTCAGGAGAGATTCAAGATGATTGATTTGGATGCGGGCTTCTTCCTAGTGAAGTTTGATAGAGATTTGGACCGCACGAAGGTTTTAAACGATGGTCCATGGATGGTATTCGACAGTTATTTAACTGTTTCACCATGGAAACCCAACTTCGTTGCTAGTGAAGTCACACATAAATCTACTGTGGTATGGGCACGTTTTCCGGGCCTTTGTATGGAGCACTATGACGAGTTTATTCTAACTAAATTGGCGGCGGGTCTTGGGACGCCGGTGAGAGTTGATGACCTGTCTAAGGGAGGAGAACGGGGGAAATATGCCCGCGTTTGTGTGGAAATTGATTTACAACTTCCGGTAGTTCAAGCATATTAGTCGGAGGTAGATGGCAAAAGGTGGCGTACGAAGGATTGCACTTACTATGCACCTCGTGCAAACGTTATGGGCATGCCAGTGTTCGATGTTCTTTTCCTCATGAGAATGGAGATGAGAACGGGGTGCCGGCGGCGGTCCCTCCGGTGAAGGATGGCGAGGAGGTTGGAGTTCAGAAGCACAATGAGGAAACTACTGGAATCACGGCGGTTCGTATGGAAACTGATAGGGCGGCGGAAATCTCTCCTCGTGATAAAGATCACGTTTCCATTAAAGAGCAAGATACTAATTCCTTAATTCCCATGCAGCCAGCTGGAGATGAGTGGGTTCGAGTTGTTAGGAAAAAAAATGTTGGGCCGAAGAAGGGCAAAGGCCCATTGGTTGACTCATTGGTTAAGGGTGGTGGCCCTTTGGCTTTTACTGCTAAGATTAAAGGGAAAGGCCTTGTTGAGAACCCATCAGGTCGTGGATCTGGACCTTCAAAGTTGGGTGGTGGCCCAAAAACCTTGTTGAGACGAGGACAAACGCTGAACTCCCTTTCAATCTCTTCGAGCGAAAGGATAGCTTCACCCCAGAGCTCTCTTCCATCCAATACTGATGTTCAGTCAAACCCGAAGAGGGCGAGAGCAGCGGAGGACCAGGGTAATGTCAATCCGAAGGCAAAGGGACCTGATACAACTATTGATGGGCAATTGGTCACTCAATTGGGGAGACCTCCGGACCCGATGCAAAGTTAAAGGGGTTAGTTCTTTACTCAATCAATTGTTTATTATGGTTTTCTGCGATTTCAAAATCATGTCTTGGAACATTGGTGGGATTTGTGGAGGTAACTCCCATCGAGTATTGGTGGATTTTTTTAGGTATTATAGCCCGGATATTCTATTTTGTTTCGAACCTCAGTCGGCCTTTGCCAAAGCTCATAACATGTTTCTCTCTGAGGGCTACAATTCGGTTTGCATACAAGAAGCTGTAGGCAGAGCTGGGGGTGTGTGGGTGTTGGCTAAGCTGGGGATTCCTTTCCAGATTGATATGGTTGATCAGAAGGACCGTATGATTACAGTCAAACTCTCTAGGGGTAACGTTACTTGGTTTGCAACTGCTCTATACGCGTCGCCCCAATACTCCGAGAGGCGTAGGAACTGGGAGGCTATTAAGGAATTGTGGAGTTCGCTTGACGGTGCTTGGATGATTATTGGGGATTGGAACCAAATTCTCGAGGCGTCGGAAGTAAGGGGAGGTCTGTACAATGTCTATAGGGCTGATGAGTTGGGTGAACTCCTTTTTGACTGCGGATTATCCTCCATCAACACTTACGGAGGTATTTTCACATGGTCTCGCCCTATGGGTTCTTCTAAGATCTGTAAACGATTGGATAGAGGGGTTAGTAACCTGGAGTGGGTCTCCATATTTCCCTTTGGGTCGGTGCGAGTCCTCCCGAGAATTGGTTCTGACCATTCGCCTCTCCTCCTTAGCTGCGGCAGGCCTCCTCCTGTGACTGTGCCCCCGTTTAGATGGGAAGCTAGGTGGTCTTTGCATCCAAACTATTTGGAGACTGTTGAGGCAGCCTGGTCTTCAAATCCTAGCCACGCTATTTCTCTTAAGCTGGTGAGCGTAAAGAATGCCTCAGTTGCTTTTAATAAGAAGTGTGGGGGTAATTTTAAATGGAGGAAGATTAAGCTCCTCAAACGGCTTGAGGGGATTACACGCTCTCTTGATCGTGTGGATTCGATGCGGCTTAATATCCTCGAGATGGAATTGCGGAAGGAATATGAGTCGGTTCTTGCTCAAGAGGAGATGCATTGGTTTCAGAGAGCGCGAGATAAATGGGTGAAATTTGGGGACCGCAATACCACCTACTTTCATGCGCGTGTCAAGAGCAAGCGACACCGGAACAGGATACATGGTTTGACCCTACCCAATGGCGAATGGTCAGACAATGAGGCGATCATCAGTCACCATGCTAGAGAGTATTTTAAGGAATTATTTTCTGCTCATCAGGAGGATAATTCGCAATCCTTGCCTCCACCTGGGAGTGATCTGCCGCCCCTTACACCACTCTCTGAGGCATGTGTGCAGCATATGTTGAAGGATGTGGAGGAAGAGGAGGTCACTCAGGCTATCATGGATATGAACAGCTATGCCTCCCCGGGACCTGATGGATTCCCGGCTCTGTTTTTTAAACATTATTGGGGGGTGACTGGTCCTTCTGTGGTTGACTTCGTTAGGTAGGCTTTTGCCCACAAGTCATTTGTTAGTTCGATTGCAGAGGCCTATATTTGTCTTATCCCTAAGACATCTATTCCGACGAGCTTTAAGGATTTTCGACCAATTACTTTATGTAATGTGCTGTACAAGATACTCACTAAAGTGCTTGTTATGAGGATTCGACCAGCCCTTCTTGAATGCATTTCTCCCCTCCAAAGTGCATTTCTTCCTAACAGAGGCCCGATTGATAATGCTGTTACTCTTCAAGAGCTATTTGGTCGACTAGCGTGTGCATCCAATTGGATTCAGGCATTCATCCTTAAAGTGGATATTGCTAAGGCTTACGATAGTGTTCGCTGGGATTTTTTAAATCAGTGTCTCCATGAATTAGATATTCCAGACTCGATCCGGCAGTTGATTATGTTCTGCGTCTCCTCTCCTACATACTCGGTGTTATGGAATGGTAAGGGCCTGGATAATTTTCGTCCGGGGAAAGGGCTTCGCCAAGGAGACCCGATCTCCCCTTATTTGTTCTTGATGGTGATGGAGAAACTATCGGGAAGTATTAACCAAAGGGTCACTGAGGGCAGTTGGAGGCCTATCCGTTTGGATAATAATGGTATTGGGATTTCTCATCTCCTTTTTGCGGATGACTTAGTGTTGTGCGCTATGGTGAATCGGGAGTCGGTGCAGGCTGTTGTGCAGACCCTTCAGGTATTTGGCAAGGATTCAGGCTTATTTCTTAATCCACTCAAGTCTGCATTATACATTCCTCCGGCTGTGCCTACAGCCATTAAGTCGTGGATTGCTGATACTCTTCAAATCCCGGCTGTTGAGACCCTTGGCACGTACTTGGGTTTTCCCATGCTTTCGGGGAGGCGTCGTTGTCGGGATTTTGCTTTCATTTTAAACAAAATTGACAGCCGGATTGAAGGATGGGCGAGCAAACTTTTGAATAAGGCGGGTAAATTGACTCTGTGTAGATCGGTCATTTCGGCTATCCCAACTTATTTTATGCAATTGTATTGGCTTCCCGATGCAGTATGCAATGCAATTGATAAAAGAATTAGTAGATTCATATGGAAGGAAAGGAATGGGAAAGGGATTCACCTTGTCAGTTGGGATAAGATGGCCACTCCTCGTAACAAGGGTGGGCTTGGTCTGCGTCGGGCGAGATGGTTTAATATAGCTCTGTTGGGAAAGCTCCTCTGGAACATTATTCATTCTCCTCTCAAGCCTTGGGTTCAATTAGTGAAGAGCGGGCGAAGGGAAGAGAATTTCCTGCTATCCCCGCCAACATCCAACAAATCTTATGTGTTGAAACTTATTAACAAATTGGTCCCTCTGCTTCGGGGTGGCTTTCAACTTAAGATTGGTAGTGGGAACCTCTCCCTCTGGTTCTCGAATTGGTGGAAGGATTCTCAACTAGGCCCCCGATTGCCCTATGTTGCGACTCAAGACCTTGGGTTAAAAATTAAGGATGTGGTGATTGATGGCAAATGGAATTGGGATGGTGTATATTCGATTATTCCGAATGAGATACTCAATGACATTTGTTCTGAACCTCCTCCTCTTTTGCACGAGTCAGCTCTTGACTGCTGGATCTGGAAGATGGATAAAGCAGGTAGCTATTCGGTCTCTTCCGCCTATAAATACCTCTCCAATCTAGGGGGGGTTGAGAGTGAATGGTCTTGGATTTGGAAGTCTGGTATACCAGAAAAAATTGGTTTTCTCCTCTGGCTGCTTTCTCATTGTTCGCTGCCTGTTAATGCTCTTAGACATTCTCGTCAAATGGCTCAATCCCCTCTTTGCACCTTGTGTGGTACTCATTCTGAAACTTGGAGCCATGTTTTATTTTATTGTGATTGGGCTAGACTGATTTGGAGAGATATTCACATTGATCTCCCTGTGGACTGTGAACATATTCCCAAAAATGATATTAGGAAGTTTCTCCTCGCTATGACTAGGCATTATGGATTGCGATTCCTGGCAGCCATCTGGGTGCTTTGGCTAGAGCGTAATGCAAGGGTGTTTAGGGGGAAACAACGGACGGCTTGGAGCTTAAAGAGGGAGATTGGTCATGTCACTTATGACCTTCATCAGGCCCAACGGCCTGTCACCTCGCCGGTTGGCCGTTTGGTGAACTGGAATGGGCAGGGAGCAACAGGGAGTATCGTCCTTGTTGATGGCAGCTTGAAAGGTGACACAGGGAGAGCCGGATTTAGATTTGTTACCCGTAATGAGGATGGGCATTGGCTTGGGGGAGAGTGTGGATTCCTCGGCTACCAATCCATTATTTTTGCGGAGCTCACAGCCATAGCTAAAGGCCTTGAGTATGTTTGGTCCCTGGGGAGTAGGAGTGTTACTTGTTATTCTGATTCCAAACAAGCCATTGATATGTTGGATTCTTTCTCCCAATTTCACCCCCTGTCTGGCATCCTTCTCCGGATAAGAGATTTGCGCAATTCCTTTGAGAGTTGTCATATTTTTCATATCCTTAGGGAGGGTAATAGCGTTGCAGACTCCTTAGCCAAGCATGGAGCTTCGATTCAAGATTTCTACACGACTTGGGCCTTCCCTCCGGATTTCGTCCAAGGGAACATGGCGGCAGATGCATCCGGCGTGTGGTTCCCGCGTCGCTAGTTATTTTTTCTTCTTCATTTTTATTCTATAGACTGTTGTTTTGCTTTTTTTCCTTTTTCCTACTTGTTCCCTGGCTTCGGCTCCTCGAAAAAAAAAAAACTTATATCCAAACAAATAAATTTTAAAATAAAAAATATTGTGATTTCTAGCTAAATCGTATTTTCAACAATCTTAAATTCTCGGTAATAAGATTATAACTGGTGATGTAAGTTCCATCCAATTTAACCTCAAATGAAATTTATCCTAAAATTATAGCTGCGGTGATCATACATGACCTTAAAGCAATCAACAATAATTAATAGCCACAAATGTTAAGAGGTAGGATTCTTCACATTGCAATATTGCATCAACTACGTGAGATCGATCCTAGCTAGCCTTCACCATGCATGTAAATAAATTATACACTTTAGCTGATTATCTCTACAAGAAAATTGGCACACGCGATGATACCCTTAGCTTGAAATTAACTACTACATAATCGCCCTCCTTTAGCTTGGGATTGGGACTTTGACCCTAAGTGGTCAAGTTCCCGACTCTCAACCTTTAGGTTGAGGGTTCGATTCCCAACCGTCCCCAATCCCTCATTTGAACCTTTGTATTTGTGTGGCATGAGCTTCCACTATCTCTTTCCTACCTTGTATCGTTAAAGCAAAAAAAAAAAAAAAAAAAAAATGGCGAGTGCGCCTATACTTATACCTTAGCTAAATAAATCATGGTTAAATCGTACTTGAAATTTCAACCAATCATCCATGCATCCTTGCCTTCAATACCATTTAAGTACTCCCTCGGTCCCATTTAACCCGTCTTCTTTCATTTCTGCATACAATTCAATGCACGTTTTAAATCGTCAATATCTCAAAATATGTATAACAAATTTTTTTGTAAAATACATATTCTAAAACTACATGATTGTACGATTCTAACAAGACCCAACTCGATTATTTTTTTCAAATATATATTTGCAATAACGTTGAGTCAAAGTTAAATAATGAACATTAACAAAAAATCAAACCAGACAACTAAAGTGGGACGGAGGGATTATTAATTTAGTTTGGCCGATTCAATTCCTTTGATCTTGCAGGAATTTAATTAAATTATATAGGAGAATCAACTTTCACCCTACTATACTAACAGTAGTTAGCCTGAGTGGTATGGGACTCTGAAAACTTAAACAAATGTTTTCGATTCGAGCCTTTGTATATGCATAATTCTGCTTTGGGAGAGGCAACCCTTGAGTGCCCACCAGATCCTCCACCGATTAGTCTTGGCCCCAATGTGGCATGGGATACCCGGTACACGCAAATTAAAAAAAAAAATTCACCCAACTTTTCTTTTGCTGAACAGCCTAAACAGGCTAGGAAATGGGTGGTGTGAGCCCATATCACACAAATTACAAAGGGATTAAAGGGGCGGGATAGGGGGCTAGGTGGAAGTTAAACCCCAATTTATAGGTTGGGAGTCCGGGGACTTGACCACTAGGGTAAGTCCTCATCCCTCACCCTACTATCTTTATTTGAAGTAGTATATTTTTTTCCCTTTTATTTTGGATCAAGGTTTTGAGTATATTTGGACTTTGATAATATTAATTATTTTGAGGTTATAAATCAATATATTTTCAGTAGTTAATTTGATTAATTTTCAATTTTCATTCCATTCCAAAATATGGGATTGACCTAATGGTCAATGTTTTAACTCATGACCACGGTTCACATATCTACCCACCGTTATCCTCTCCACTCAAAATATATATGGTCCATCTATAAATTAATTTTATTAAATAAAGTGGTGATGATCAAGATTATTTTACAATTCTAGGAAACAATCACTTCTCCCATGTGATTTAAAGCATCAATTTTTACCAAATGAGAAAGTAGCAGTAAACACTGGACCAAAATAAAGGCATGCGTGATGCATCAATAATCAATTTGACAAAGTATTATACTGTACTTTGTACTAATCTAAATCCTAGCCTCCACACAAATTATATCCATGATTCCATGTCAGAATTTGAATCCAGATTAATGAAAACAGTGAGTTCAATTTCATTATAAAAATAGCACTAAAGGAAAGAGTCTTTAATCCATACCAAAACCACCTTAACATTTTTAGTTGCTGACATCCTTAAAGAAGGCTTCCTTGTCCAAGAAAGAGGGCTTGTGAGTTTTGTGGCCCTACCATGTTTGGTGACAAAAACAATCAACCCAAATGGTGTGAAGCAGCTTCCCAAAAAGTTTTGCTTTAAAAGTATAAAAATGTATTTGGTCTGTGCCCTTTGTTTTGGAATTCTGAATATTGTGCTTTGTGTATGTTCTCTACCCCTTTAATTCATCCTATCTCTCCATTTATATAAATTTCAAAGTTAAAAGGAGAGGATCAGAAACATACATATCATACCATCCTATATATCCATTACTTTCTTGCTATGGGGTTGTTTAATTTGATAAGTGGATTGTGTATGGTTATTACATTTCTCTTGTCTGCCTCCGATCATGGTAACGCACAGCGATCCCTCCGGCAATATGGTAATAATATTGCAGCTACATTTATGCTGTGTTTCTATAGTAATCTATTACATGTTCAATCAAGCAGATAAGTAAAGTTGATTTCTTTTTGTTTTGTTTTCCTCTCCCTTTGTTCTTGCTGGTTTAGGTGGTCATACAATGCATTATGCTCGACTCACTCTGCAGCCATTATCGCTTCTAAGAATGCATGAAGTTGAACAAGATCCTCTGGTATGATGAAATTTTTGACAATTTTTAAGATTAATCTTACACATGGTCCATGGATAGGCCTTGGATGTTTGCCTGCTATTATGCTACACATTATTTTTTGAGTTTTGATGGAGTATCTCAAGATCTCATGGCATAATGTATAATGCATTAATGTGGTTTGTGATAGTTAGTTTAGTTTCGACAACATGAATATAAACATAAAAGCATTTAACATTCTCACATGACTTTTTTTTCTGGGTTTATTATGTATGAATGAAGTTTTCTTTATAATGATGGCAGCTGAAGAGCTTTGTTAATCAAATGAATTCTGGACCCAACAGGAAGTTGTTGATACACTCTCCATCAGGTCCGTACAGAACTTGAATTTAAGGGACGATTTTTGAACTTATTCGATAATATATATATATAGCATATTATTATTATTATTATTATTATTATTATTATTATTATTATTATTATGTCCGGAAAATTTAAAATTATTTTCACTGTTTACCAATTAACCTAAATTAGTCGCTTGCTAACTTAAATTCGCTAATATTAGAAAAATGAGTCAAGTTACGATGTACTGAAAAAATGAGCCAGATTCTGATTTTAATAAATAAAATTCTATAAATTATTTATTATCAAAAATTGGTGATGATGACTTGGATTAGTAATAAAGTCTCTAATTCGCAATTTTATGCACTACAAGAAATTTGCGGGAAGGCGACGAAATTTTATTGAAGTCGTCGTCTATAATTTTGTTGCCTTGCACACTAGGCGACGAACGAGGGGACAGAATCATTTCCATCCCTTTTATTCATTTGAAATTTGTATGGTTTGGAACTGTAACTGTACTTGCCTTTTAAAGTTGTGTCAAAAAAACATTATATATTTATAAAAAAATCATTAATTTTCTAAGCATACGTTCTAACCCAACCACTACGTTCCCAGAACCAATCAAGTCAAGAACCCTAAAATCACAAGTAACATTAACACCTAAAACCCCATTATTATTCCATTAAACTATATATGCATCATGATCACGTGCACTACAAGTTTATTTATTTAGATTTTATTCCCCTTATATTAGGGCATACATGCTAATAAGTTATCAACTGGTTTCCACTTTTCAATAAACAGACAACAAACAGGAAGAAAAAGTGATGGCAATAAATCATCATCATCAACAGATTGGGACAGGCGGCAAAGGTACGTGGAGAGAATGGATTGAAAGCCCCAACAAATCAGATTTCTTCACCATGGATTACCACTGGGTCAGAAGGCGACGACCCATCCACAACAAGCACTTGTCCCTTCCCCCTTAAAACCTGCGTTTCTGCTTCCTAATCTAAAAACATTTCTATAATTTTATGATTTTATTACAGCATTTTCAGGATAATATAATGAAGTTCAAAAAATTGAAAAACGGGAAAATTGAGGTAGGTACATATATATATATAGTCGAGAGAATTATGATATTATTAAAATATATATATACTTCTATATGATATTTGATGAATTAAGTAGGGGAAGGAAATGGGGAAAGTGGTCGGCTCGTCTTGTCTGTGTTTGTTTTGTTTGGATATTACATCAACACTTTGTGGCCGACACTTATCCACAATATTAAAATGCACATTCGAATATATGAATGTTGTGTCGTAGTCTACCTAACTAAGCTATCATTAGGGTTTCAATATAGGGAGTTTTCATCACTTTGTCTCATGCTTAGATTTTGTGGATTTTTTGGATGGTTTCAATGTGGTCAAAGCTAGGGATGTGAGGAGGGGTTCGAGGTCCCATATTTTTTAATTGTGAAACACTAGAATTGTCGTGATCAATGAAATTTGGAGGTTGTCTCAATTTTATGTTCCGCTCCGAGTTTCCGATCCAAATTGATTAAGTTGAAAGCTATAGGGCCATAATAGTATTAAAAAATAATAATAATAATAATAATAATAATAATAATAATAATATGCGAGTGTACTGTGTACATGCATGGAGGGAGCCAAGATCCAACAATAAAGGGTTAAATTCTTGTTTTATACTATAAAATTTATAATATTAACAGACACTACAAGAAAATTTCGGAATATCGACCGCATCGGTCGGTCGGTGTGTTTTTATACTGTTATGTTATCTCGGTTCATTGGTGACAAGGGTGCCAACTAGGGTGATAACGAGTCGAATCGAGCTCGAGTAATGGGGTACTCGAGCTTGACTTGATGGCATTTTTGAGCTACTCGAGCTTGAGCTTGAGTCGAGTAGTTGAGCTCAAGCTCGAGCTCGACTCAACTCGAGTTCGAGTTCGAGCTCGAGTAGCTCGAGTATTTTTTTTTAATCAATCGAGTCGAGTAGTCGAGCTACTCGAGCTCGATTATTTTTTTCTTTTAAATTTTATCCTTCTCGAGCTTAACGAGTATTTTTTAATTTTTTTCATTTTTCTTTTAAAATTAAAAAAATTATAAAAAAAAGGAAAACGGGTCGAGTACTCGATATTCGACTCGACTCGAGTACTCGACTCGAGTTCGAGTATTATATACACGGACTCGAGCTCGAGCTTGATACTCGAGTGTCCTACTCGACTCGACTCGAATTTTTCGAGTACGAGTTGAGTTTTTTTGCGGCCGAGTCCCGAGTCGAGTTCGAGTAGCACTACTCGTTAATCACCCCTAGTGCCAACCACAAATAAACCGGACAGGAGTTACCGACCGGTGTCCCGACCGCAATTGACGGTCGGGACACCAGGGCTTTATATTTCTTCCCCATTTCGCCGTTAATCTCATTTACGGTGCCCCAATTCTTTACAGCCCCAGAATTCACCCCCAATTTTCACCCGCCCATTGCGACCACCGGCATCCCGATCACCGCCATCTCCGACCACTGCAAGCCCGACCACCATCTCCCTCGATTAACAGACATCCTCCGTCGAGCCTCCATTCGAGGCAACCCCTTTGCGAGCACCGGCAGCCCCGACCACCGCCAGCCCCGACCACCATGTCCCTCGAGTAAGGGTCAAGACCCGTATCCATGACTTACCGACCGCATTTTTCGATCGGTAAACAGCTTTTTTCTTGTGGTGATATTTGATGGTGATATTTTATCAAATATCACTACAAGAAATTCACTGGAAGGCGATGAAATTGGCGATGAACTTTTATTCAAGTTGTCAGGCGGATTTCGTCGTCTTGTTTGTCGCCTAGTGCGACAGGCGACGAAATTCTTTCATCACCTTCCCGCGAAATTTTTGTAGTGTATATAGATCCTCTGAATCAATTAATGGTTTTATACAAATATTTTAACTTTTGAGGTCATAACCAAAGTAATATTATCTAGGTATCAACACTATAATATACTCCCTCTGTCCCAACTAACTTGTCTTGTTTGACTTCTGCACACAATCCAATGCACTTTTTTAACCGTCAATATCTCATAATATATACAACTAAAAATTATGGAGAATATATATTCTAAAACTATATGATTAGACGAATCTAACAAGACCCAACTTGACTATTTTTCTCCAAATATATTTTGCAATAAATTGAATCAAAGTTGAACAATGAACAATGTTAAAAAGTCAAACCAGACAAGTTTGCTGGGACGGAGGGAGTATATTATTATATATATTTATATATATATTGGTTATGACAGAAATAATATGTAAAAAAAATATGTGCAATCTAGTATTTCTTTTGATATGATAATCAGATATATTTACAGCTAATCTAAATTTTTTGGGTATATCTATACACATCATTAAAAGATTTGACAATTTGTGGAAGCCTCAATTTTTTAGTTGAACTTGAGTGCTCATGGTCTCTATCTGCTTAACAAATACTCCCTCTGTCCCACTAATAACGTCTTATTTGGACTTTATACACTGTTCATGTTGTATGTCTGGCCTAAATTTTTGTTATAATTAAATAATAAAAAAATATAGTCAAGTGAGATCTTGTTGGATTCGTATTTTCGAATAGTTTTAGAATATATATTTTATATAATTATTACTTCTATATATTTTAATATATTAACTGTTAAATAAACACATTCGACAGTGTATCTAAAAGTTTTGAGATATAATTAATGGTACAGAGGGAGTAGTATTTCACGTTTGAGCCTTATATATTGATACTGGACAATACTTTGATACTGGACAATACTTCTACTAAGCTCATATGTACTCGAAAGTTACTTTTAATTAAGTCTCTAAGATACCCAATTGAAAATGTTTATATTTAGATAAAGTACTGAACTACTTCCTTCGTTCCTTTTTAATTGTCACGGACCCACGTTCCATGCAATCTAATACACATTTTTAATTTTCAATAACTCTAATTGCGTACAAGTAAAAATTATGAAACTTTGATATTCTAAATCTATGTGATTAGACGAATCTAACAAGATCTCACTTGACTATTTTTTGTCCTATATAACTGTATTAAAAAGTCGAATCAAAGTTACTCAATGAACAGTAACAAAACTCCTACCGTGTCAAATAAAAAGGAACGGAGGAAGTATTTTTATGAGAACAAACCTTTTGGTTAGAAGTTTGGGGAAAAAAACCCATATCGTCCCATAATTTAAAAAAATTTCCGAAATAGTCCCACAAATACCGAATTAGATGAATCCGTCCAATAACTACCATAATTTTCGCCAAACCTGTCCATAAACCCGATTTTTTGCTAACCATCGTTGAACCCGTCCCATAACTACCCTAATCATCGCCGAATCCATCCCTCCATTAGGATAGTTATGGGACGGGTTCGGCGAAAATTAGCGAAAAAACCGGGAGGACGGGTTCGTCTAATTCGATATTTATGGAAT